>JAWHQI010000099.1:5137500-5535000 GCA_033032865.1 Dactylorhiza incarnata | reverse complement strand
ACATTCCCGTTATTACATGTGTAGACTCGATACTTTTTCCTCAGCATGCTATCTCACAACTTTTACTCACAACTCATGTAATTTTTCATTCATATAGGTATAGATATTGTACAAACACAAACACAATAGTCTCTGTAATGACTGCTTATAGGGCTGCTTCGTAGTATCGGCCGATAGAGGGTCAAGCGGAGCAGATAGTTCACGTACATTATAAAACTTTTTCTGTGTATATAATCTGCTTTATTGTTATAGAGTCTCTGTAATGACTGCTTATAGGGCTGCTTCGTAGTATCGGTCGGTAGAGGGTCGAGCGGAGCAGATAGTTCATGTACATTATACAACTTTTTCTGTGTATATAATATGCTTTATTGTTATAGGGTTGCTTCTATTTCTTGCTTGTTACCAAACACATCCATTGAATGCTGACATTTCTTTTTCTTTGTGCACAATTGTATTTTTGTGCTTATATATGAGTAGATGCCAACGAGGGCCCAACTACAAGCACGTGCTGAAAGAAGGTGCGAGCTTCATCATCTACACGCGGCACATCAACATGACCGCCCTGCCGTGGACGAAGAGGAACGTCGACATACATACAACACCATGTTGCCACCCGAATCGTATCGCCCCAGAGGAAGGTTGTGAATATATGCATCAACTCAGGATCGACATGACGCAACACCATGTTGCCACCAAGTCGAATGTCTCCCCCCATGATGAATGTCGCCCCTAAGACAAATGTTGCCCCCACGACGAATGTCACCCCCACGATGAATGTCTCCCCCACGACTAATATCCCCCCCCCCCCCCCCCACCCCCCACACGACGAATGTCGCCCCCACGACAAATGTCTCCTTGCATAGGGCCGGAGGCCCATGCCTGTCACTCGTATATATATATATATATATATATATATATATATATATATATATATATATATATATATATATATATACACACACGCATGCGCGTGCGCGCGCACACACACACACACTAACTACATTAAAGAAGTAGTTTGGAGTTTAAGAATTAATCTTAGTCATCCAATATGTGACAAGCTTTTGATCTCATGTATCCATTGAAGAGAGAGAAAGAAAGAGAGAAGAGAGAGGGGGAGAGAGGGAGAGGGAATCTTTATAGCCCCCTTGTACCTTTATTTAAGGATAGGAGGGAGAGGGAGAGAGACAAGAAAGGGAGAGAGAATTTGATTTTTTAGGTAAAATTTTAAATTTTTTACAAAATAAAAATAGAAATATTGATTCATAATTTTTATGGTCATTTTAAGTATCATATGTGTTGCGGATCACTCAAGGCTCCGGTAGACCGGACTAAATTGGGTCGCCTTAGCTCGGGAGGGTTCGAGCGTGCAAATAGCCACAGAAAAAGGGAAAGCTGACAAGGCAATTTTTTAACGTGGCAAACCCGTCAACTGGGTGAAAACCATGTGGTCGGAGCTGTGCTGACCAAACTTCACTATTTGATGGCGTTGTACTTAGACTTTTAAGAGAAGGCGAGGGCGATAGGCCGCTCCTCGTTACAATTGTTGGGAGAGAGAGAGAGGTGCTCAAAGGGTGACAGGACACGGCTCACGAAGCTAAGTCTTTCTCCTGCCGCCAAACGGAATGATGCACTCTGAGCGCCCTGGAGTCTTCGACTCCTGCTTGATGGTCTAATCGGTGTGCTTTGCACGCCTTTGTCTCTGTGGCTTGTCTCCTGCTGCGTGATAGGAGTCTGGAGTGTTGGTCTTGCTAATGGCTGGAATGCTTGTTCTTGAGTGGGCAGAGTGTTTGATGTTGGATGTGCGGTGGCGCGCTTGGAGCGGTCTTGAGAGCGGAGCGCACGAAGGCGCGCTTGGAGCAAAGAGCACGGAGGCGCACTTAGAGCGGAGCGCCTCGGAGGCACGCTTGGATTAGTCTTTAGAGAGGAGAGCACGAAGACGCGCTTGGAGCAGAGTGCACGGTGGCGCGCTTGGAATGGGGCGCACAGAGGCGTGCTTGGAGCATGGCACATAGAGGCGCGCTTGGAGCAGGGCGCACGAATGTGCGCTTGGATCGGGGCGTAAGGAGGCGCGCTTGGATCGGGGCGCAAGGAGCCGCGCTTGGATCAGGGCACACGGAGGCGCACTTGGAGCAGGGCGCACAGAGCCGCGCTTGGAGCGGGGTGCACGGAGGCGCGCTTGGAGCGGCACACACGGAGGTGCGCTTGGAGCAACGCGCACGGAGGTGTGCTTAGAGCGGCGCACACGGAGACGCGCTTGGAGCAGGGCGCATTGAGGCGCGCTTGGAGAGGAGTGCCTGAAGGCGTGCTTGGAGCAGTCTTGAGAGCGGAGCGCACGGAGGCGCTCTTAGAGCAGAATGCTCACTCGAAGGAGGACGAACGCCTTCGTGGGATCTTTAAGGCGCTCGAAGATCTTCGAAGACGCTCAAAGATCTTCGAAGGATTCTTCGAAGGTGAAGGAGATCTTTGAAGGAGGAAGAGGAAAGAGATCTTCAAAAGAAAGAGGAAGGAGGAGAAGAAAAGGATGATCATGAAGGAGAGCCTTGGGGTCCTATTTATAGGCCCTATAGGTGGTTACGGTAGCCATGCGGTTATTCGAAGGCTGTAACCACCATAATTGTTATTTGCACGCCGTAACCACCATAATTATTATTTGCAGGCCGTAACCACCATAATTGTTATTTGCAGGCCGTAACCACCATAATTGTTATTTGCAGGCCGTAACCACCATAATTTTTATTTGCAAACCGTAACCACCATAATTGTTATTTGCAGGCCGTAACCACCATAATTATTATTTGCAGGCCGAATTAGGGGGTACTTATCATTTGCACCCCAAGTCCCCGCAACTTCGAGTCGAAGCAAATCGCGGGGACTTTTACTCAAAATCTGGACGACGTGCATAATGTTTGGCGGTGGTGTCCGTACGACAAAATGTCTAAGAGGTGAACAAGATAGGCCAGCCACCGTGCGGAGAGATTGCTTGCGGCTATGCGCGATGCAAGATACATGGGAGGTGCGGAGGAACTCACACGAGGCGAATCGCGCGTTGGGAATGATGTGAGGAAATCGCTCATGTGTGTTATGCGTATGAGGAAGAGGCGTCTGCGCGGTACGCGTGTGAGGAGTGTGCTCATGCGCTAGGTGCATGCAGGACGTTCCCCGAGCGCTATGCGCATGCGGGATGGATCGCCACTGCGGGACATCCGCACATGCATTGTGCGTGTGCAGGGGGTGCGCCCACGCATTGTGCGCACGTGGGGAGCGCACCTGTGCGAGACTTATGTGTAAGACCCCCCTCCTAAATCGGCGGTCCGACCGTGGGATCTTATTGCACACCACCCTTTTTGCATGACGCCGAAGTGATCACGAAGGATGAAAGTACTAGCTTCTCCAACCCCCTTCCTTGAACACTCTATTGTCATGCATAGGGGTGATGTTAAGGGAATGTCACTACACATCAACAGAGTAGGGAAGCAGTATTCTAGCGGAAGACATCATCAAAGAGTGCTCTTTATAGCACTTAGCAGAAGACGTAGTATTAAAGCGGAAGATTAACTATCACAGAAACCTCAAACTCAAGACCTGTATGAATTATTTCAATATCTCCGCCGCATTAAATCCTATCAATCAAGGATTCATTGCCAATATATAGATACCATGAGATAGTGCTTAACAAAAGGGGATGTGGCTTAACAACTGGTACCTGACGTAGCCTGCTCCGTGGCCTCATCCACGTATGGGTGTTGTATCTCATCTGCACCTGTCACCTGTGTTAAAGACAAGTTATTAGATCCATGAACAGAATCAAACCCCTACTACAACAGACATAATAAAATATTTATAAGGGAGGGGATATCTGGACTCTTATTGGGTCGAGACAGTCTTTCCACGACCACCGCCTATGTACTCTGTATCATCCGGCATACGGTCTCAGACCCACGTAGTTCTATTAGTTTCGCACGGGTTGCCCTCCCGGGCCGTCCGTCGTGCGGGTTACCTTAGAGTAAAACGCATCGGCCATCCGATATTCTCCCAAGGCACATTTATTCCCGAAGGAATTATTCCCAAAGGCACCAGGTATTCCCGTAGGAATTATTTCTCGAAGGCACCATATATCCCCGTAGAAATATTTCACGAAGGCACAATATATTCCCATAGGATATATTTCTCGAAGACACAATATATTCCCATAGGAATTATTTCTCGAAGGCACAATATATTCCCGAAGAAATTATTTCTCGAAGGCATGATATATTCCCGTTGGAATTATTTCTGAAGGCACCAGGTATTCCCTTAGGAATTATTTCTCGAAGGCACAATATATTCCCGAAGGAATTATTTCTCGAAGGCACAATATATTCCCGAAGGAATTATTCTCGAAGGCACCAGGTATTCTCGAAGGAATATATATCGAAGGGACAATTTATTCCCGTAGGAATATTTCTCGAAGACACAACATATTCCCGTAGGAGTTATTTCTCAAAGACACAATATATTTCCGTAGAAATTATTTCTCGAAGGCACAATATATTCTCGAAGAAATTATTTCTCGAAGGCACGATATATTCCCGTAGGAATTATTTCTGAAGGCACCAGGTATTCCCGAAGGAATTATTTTTCGAAGGCACAATATATTCCCGTAGGAATATTTCTCGTAGACACAATATATTCCCGTCAAATCTACATTACAGTCAATACAGGAATAAAACTCAAAACATTAATTCGTCCACGTTGCTCTACAAGCGGCGGCTAGCTCGACACTATTTAGGGTTGACTCTAAAAGAAATGCCCAATCTTCACGTCAACTCTAAACTATAGGCAATAAAGAAGGAAAAGCGAAAACATCGATCTGTCCGCTCTGCTCTACAAGCGGCGGCCAGTTTGGCACTATTTAGGGTTGACTCTGAAGGAATGCCACGTCTTCACGTCAACTCTAAATCATAGGCAATAATGAAGGAAAAGCCAAAACATCGATCTGTCCGCTCTGCTCTACAAGCGGCGGCCAGTTCGACACTATTTAGGGTTGACTCTGAAGGAATGCCACGTCTTCACGTCAACTCTATATCATAGGCAATACTAATGGAAAATCCAAAACATCGATCTGTCCGCTCTGCTCTACAAGCGGCGGCTAGTTCGGCACTATTTAGGGTTGACTCTGAAGCAATGTCACGTCTTCACGTCAATGCTAAATCATAGGCAATAATGAAGGAAAAGCCAAAACATCAATCTGTCTGATCTGCTCTACAAGCGGTGGCCAGTTTGGCACTATTTAGGGTTGACTCTAAATTAATGCCACATCTTCACGTCAACTCTAAATCATAGGCAATACTGAAGGAAAAGCCAAAACATCGATCTGTCCGATCTGCTCTGCAAGCGGTAGCCAGTTCGGCACTATTTAGGGTTTACTCTGAAGGAATGCCACGGCTTCACGTCAACTCTAAATCATAGGCAATAATGAAGGAAAAACCAAAACATCGATCTGTCCACTCTACTCTACAAGCGGCGGCTAGTTCGGCACTATTTAGGGTTGACTCTGAAGGAATTTCACGTCAACTCTAAATCATAAGCAATACTGAAGGAAAATCCAAAACATAGATCTGTCTGCTTTGCTCTACAAGCGGTGGCCAGTTCGGCACTATTTAGGGTTGACTATGAAGGAATGCCACGTCTTCACGTCAACTCTAAATCATATGCAATAATGAAGGAAAAGCCAAAACATTGATCTGTCTACTCTGCTCTACAAGTGGAGGCCAGTCTGACACTATTTAGGGTTGACTCTGAAGGAATGCCATTTCTTCACGTCAACTCTAAATTATAGGAAATAATGAAGGAAAAGCCAAAACATTGATCTGTCCGCTCTGCTCTACAAGCGGCGGCCAGTTCGACACTATTTAGGGTTGACTCTGAAGGAATGTAACGTCTTCACGTTAACTCTAAATCATAGGCAATACTGAAGGAAAAGCCAAAACATCGATCTGTTCGCTCTGCTCTTCAAGCGGCGGCCAGTTCGGCACTATTTAGGATTGACTCTGAAGGAATGCCACGTCTTCACGTCAACTCTAAATCATGAGCAATAATGAAGGAAAAAACCAAAACATCGATCTATCCGCTCTGCTCTACACGCGGCGTCCAGTTCAACACTATTTAGGGTTGACTCTAAAGGAATGTCACGTCTTCACGTCAACTCTAAATCATAGGCAATACTGAAGGAAAATCCAAAACATTGATCTGTCCACTCTGCTCTATAAGCGGCGGCCAGTTCGCACTATTTAGGGTTGACTCTAAAGGAATGCCACGTCTTCACGTCAACTCTAAATCATAGGCAATAATGATGGAAAAGCCAAAACATCGATCTGTCTGCTCTGCTCTACAAGCGGAGGCCAGTTCGACACTATTTAGGGTTGACTCTGAAGGAATGTCACATCTTCACGTCAACTCTAAATCATAGGCAATAATGAAAAAAAGTACAGTAACTGAAATACTAAAATAGAGTGTAGTAACTGAACTGGACCAGTACGAGACTGGAGTAAAACAGAAAGGAAACTGAATGGAAGGTACTGAAACTTAAAAGAGCGGGACCAGTACGAGACTGGAGTAAAAGAAAATGCAATAGAATAAAAAAGGTTAGTAGTCCATCACTCCATAATCAGGAGGCTTCAATCTCATCTTCGTTCATAGGAGAAAAGTTCTGTTCCATCTCTGTTCCTAGGAGGCTTCTCCGTTCTAAGGAGGCAACTCCGTTCACAGGAGTCTCTTCCAACTTTTGTTTCTTTAATTACAGTCTGATCATAGGTTTTAATTGCACCTTTTAAACATGGCTTAAGCGGACTTGAGGAACTATATCATGAGTTCCTTAAATTCTCCAAAGACAATTTCCAATATCCGGGAATTACTTTAAACGCAGCTCGGTGAATCATAGCCCCACGTTGCTTCGATCCTGAGTTATTATTCTATTTTAAAATCATTAAAATAGTAAACCATACCCAAAAATCATCCAACTTTTATCCTAGGCTGATGACATCCTTAAAGAGATATCCTAAATTTTGCAAGCCTTTTTTATGTATAAACGGTCTTTGCTAATTTATTTAGGCTCTCATAACCGCCAAATAAATTCCCAAATATAGCAAGAGTACTTTAAAAATCCCCAAACTTTTCCATAGGGTAGATACTAGGCTTACTGATCTCTAGTGACTTCCTCAAATTTTTACACCAAGATTTAAGACATTTAATATTTTTAAAAAAACCACACTTTCTACGTTATTTAAACCTTGAAAAATACGAGGAATCAGTGAAAAAGTCTGATTATTTTTCATGGGTTGTGTCATCCTCTAAGGCACACTACATAAAATTTTTAGCTATGTGGCTTATGAAAATCTTTCCCTGAAATTTTTACAAGTAAAGGACCCAGCTTGATTAAATCATTAAATTATTATAATGACTTGAAAATTCTTAAATAATTTCCACAGATGTACATGGACTCTGGGGACATCTCATATTTATATCAATAGTTTCTAATTTCATTTGATCCCCTTGATAATTCAAAATTCCAAAATATCACTGTATTTTAATTATTAAAAATACTAAATCATGACACAAAAATCTCAAAAAAATTCTGGAGATACTTTTCACCGACATACACAACTTTGATGTTCAACTTTTTTGCATTTAGGCTTTCTATAGGGCACAGAAAAATCCAATGATATAATCAATATAATTATAAACCTAAAGGGCCTACCAGGCTTCCGCTGCGTGGTTCGTCCTGAGCCAAGGAACGGAACCGGGGACGGGAGGATTGAAAGACTGCCCCATGTGGTCGGATCGTGGTAGCTCTGATCCATTTGTAAGACCCCCCCCCCCCCCCTCCCCAATCCTGAACCCGGTTCAAGGAGGGGGGATCTTACTGCCCAAGAACGACCACTTAGCGCTTTCTGGGTGGCAACGTCCCACCCTCTCAAGCACTGAGCGGTCTCCTTGTAAGGCACAAGAATCACAACATCACATCAAAACGCACAACGGAAGCAATGAATAAATCTAAGCATAATGCTTATATTTACATACTTAAATAGGGCCGAAGCCTAATGTTTACAACCACTGCCTCGGGGGCTACATTGACTATAATAAAAGACACTAGGCTAGTCTTATACTCTAGGACTCACGTCTCGGAAGATAGGGGGTGAGGCTGGAGTGTCCGATCGGGCCATCTCTAAGGCTGGTAACTCATCCCGCGGTGCGGGGGCTACGTGCTGTCCCATCTTCTGTGATTGGTTATAAGAAATAACCGTTAGTCACAGAGCTAAGAAGAAAACACATCCCCTCCCCGGATCCATATCCGGGGCGGGCTAAAGTACAGAAATAAATAGCCGAATCGAGGTAGAGGGTTGGCAGCAGGTGATCTTATATATATATCTATATATATATCTATAAATAGGGCCTTCCGCCTTACAATCCATAATCGCGCAGTATAATAAATACACAACACTATCTCGCGCATACTCGCACTCAGGTATTCAAACCTGTACACACACAAAAGACCCTGTGTCGACACAGTTTAGACCGCTTTATTTCAAGCAGGGGAGCTAACCCCGCGGGCCTCACCGATGTGGCCGTCGGTGACAGTGGCCAATCTTGCCACTTCTAAATGTAGTCGTGTTGTATCACTCAGGCCCTCCTGTACAACTTGGTGTACTATTGGATGTGAGGGACATCCGGCGAATTCGATGTTTAGGCCGACCAGCGGAGGTAAAATAGCGGGTTCGGAATAACGATCCGTTGTGCGTATCTCCCTGTCGCCATGAGTCGTCACCCCACCCGCACCGGTACGAACGGTCTGCGGGTGTAACCTACCCGCCACTATACCAAGCAATCTTCAAACTTATACATAGAGTAAGTGTTTCAAAAACTTGACGCGGCACTCTTACTCGACCGGCCACGCAACTTTTGACCGGGAGGCTGGGCGGTATGAGGGCTCCTTATTTGGGGCTAACCTAGGAGGAGAAGCTCAACTCCGAGTTTCCCCAACTAAGGCCTTGCAGGAAGGAGGGGAAGCACCGCTTGCCAGCGTAGGGCTACAGTTAATATGAATAAGTGCAGCAGTAAATTAGGCCGAAAGCAGACGCCATAATATCAAGCGCAGGAAAATAGGCCGAAAGCAGAGGCCATAAAATCAAACAGTAAAATAGGCCGAAAGCAGAGGCCATAATATCAAGCGCAGAAAAAAAATAGGCCGAAAGCAGAGGCCATAATATCGAGCGCAGAAAAATAGGCCGAAAGCAGAGGCCATAATATCAAGCGCAGGAAAATAGAGCGAAAGCAGAGGCCAAAAAATCAAACAGTAAAATAGGCCGAAAGCAGAGGCCATAATATCAAGCGCAGAAAAAAAAATAGGCCGAAAGCAGAGGCCATAAAATCAAACGGTAAAATAGGCCGAAAGCAGAGGCCATAATATCAAGACCAGTGCGAGACTGGAGAATAGAAAGTACAGAAAGTAGATGCGGGGGACCAGTGCGAGACTGGATTTAAATGAAAGTACAGAAAGTAGATGCGGGGGACCAGTGCGAGACTGGATTTAAATGAAAGTACAGAAAGTAGATGCGGGGGACCAGTACGAGACTGGATTTAAATGAAAGTACAGAAAGCAGTAAACTTATAAAGGGTTAGTAGTCCAATCACTCCATAAGAGGAGGTTTCTACATCGACTCTGTTCGTAGGAGGAGGTTCTGCTTTCTCCCCGTTCACAGGGGTTCTGCTCCGTTTTGGGAGTTTATTTACATTTCATGAGATGTTTAGTATTTTCCCTTTGCCTTGGATTCCATCTTTTATGATTGTCTCGGCATTATTGGATTGCGGCGTCGCGCCGCGATTTCGTCCCGAGTTTTGCGTAGATATTCTTACTTATTCGATTCCTTAGATCGATACACGTAATCTTTATTAAAAATATCCGTCGAGAGAACGCCGATTTATTCCGATGAATTTCGCTCCCTTTCGGGCGTTTATTTTGCTTGAAAAATACTTTTGAAGGACAAAAACAAGAGGTCACACCTCCCGAGTTTAACCGTAGTTGTAAAACACCTTTAATTAGAGCCCATAATTTTTGGTGATTTTTCCCAACTCGTTTGGCCCTTAATTTTCTTAAAATAAACATTTGGAGGGGTTTTAAAAATAGTAAATAACTCCGTAAAATTCCCCAAAAATAACTGGATGTGCCCCTTAGTGTGGGGCACATTTTTCATTCAGGAAGTTTTTCCTGAATGTGCCCCATTTTTCCTCAGAAAAATGGGGAAGGGAAAAAGGGAAGTGGGTGCGGTTAGAGGAAAGGAGGAGGCGCACCTGCGCCCTCCTGCGGCTCCCACAGCGGATCTGCGGCGGATCCGCTGTGGGGGCACACATGTGGAGGCGGGAGGCGGGAATCCAGATTAGGGGAGCCGCTCGATTTCCTGGGGGAGATCAGGCGGCACCCGTTAGCCTTAACGGGAGGCGGCCGCTGTCACCACCGGGCAGCGGCCGGCTGGGGCCAGCGTCGCCCCCGGTCGGTAGGCCGGGGGCCGGCGACCACTCTGGGGGTGGTCCAGTGGCCTGGCGCCGCCGGCCATCGCCAAAAATATTGCAGGAAGGGGGGCGGGGCAGTGGCGTGGCCTGCATGCGTTAAGCATGCTTGCGGCGCTGCCACCTCCGCGGGGAGAGCGCCGGTGCCGCCCCTGGTCGGTGCGCCGGGGGTCGGCGACCTCTCCGGTGGTGGTCCGGCGGCCTGGCGCCGCCGGACCCTACCGAAAAATGGAACAGGGGGGATGGGGAGGCGCGGAGCAGCCTGCATGGGCCATCCAGGCTCGCTGTGCCGCCGCCTCCTCGTGTAGGGCCCTCTCTGCCACCCCTGGTCGGGGCGCCGGGGAGGGGGCAGACCTCCAGCGGGGGTCCGGCGACCTGGAGCCGCCGGCCGCCGCCGGGGGAGGGGGTTTTACCCCTTACAGGAAGCAGAGGCGGGGGAGGCTTCGGGCGCCGCCGAGGCTGCGTCCTCCGGCGGCCCGGCCGCCTCCCGTTCGTCGGCGCCAAGGTCCCCGAGCGGGGACCTGCTCCCCCAGCGCCACCACTGGTGCTGGGGGGGTTGGCTTCCATGACCAGGGCCTCCACCCGAGCTTTGCAAAGCTCGGGGTGGCGCTGGTGGCGCTCCGACGGCGGGGAGGGGGTCGGCTTACCCTCGGGAGGTAAGAAGGAGGAGGGGGGAGATTCTACCTGTGTGGGTGGGGCTCGGGTGGTTGAGGGGCGGCCGGGCATGGTGAGGAGGGAGGGTGGCGGCAGTTTGGTTGGGCAGGGCTCTGGCGATGTGGCTGGCTAAGCTTGCCGGCATGGGAGAGCCTGAGAGAGGGGGTGGTGTGCTGGAAGGAGAGGCTTGGCCCTCCTTTTATAGGAAGGGGGAGACTCCCCCCCTCCTCCCCTCCATTCTCCACGTGGAGTAAAGGGAGGGTGAGTGGGGGGGAGATATTTTTCTCCCCCTCCCTCCCCTTCTCTCTCCACGTGGAGTTAAGGGAGGGTGAGTGGGGGGGAGATATTTTTCTCCCCCTCCCTCCCCTTCTCTCTCATGCGCCCTTGCCCCAATAGGGGGCTGCCTATTCATGGGCAGCCCCCTTCCCTTTGGGGAGGGGCTTCTCTCTCCTCCCCCCTTTCATTCTCTTCTTTTTCCAATGTGATTTAAGCTGGGGGGGGGGGGGGGGGGGGGTTGACCGAGGTCAACCTAGGACGGGGTCCTCCATGGTCCCGGGGTCCATTAAGATTTGCCGGGGCTGATGTCGGGTTCGTGCGCTTTATATTTTGTGCGTTGCACTGAGGTGGTCTGCATAGTCCTAAAATGGCATACTCTCCATACGACCTCGAATTGAGGCGCAATGAATTCCGTTGCACTTTTGTTGTTCATACGAGGCTAACGGAACTGACAGAAACCAATTCGGGGTTCGTACGGTCACTATTCATAACAATGAGGTAGTGGCGCGCTACGATACCCGAAATGGTCGTTTTCTCCAAACGACCTCGGATCGAAGTGCAACGAATTCTATTGTGCTCGTATTGTTCATACGAGTCTAACGGAACTGACTGGAGTCAAATCGGGGTTCATTTGGTCACTGTACCCCAACAACTTAGTTGCGATGCGCAACACTACTTAAAATGGTAGTTTTCTACCACTCGGGCCTACTTTTATTGGGCTCACTAGGGTCTAGTAGCCCAATAAAAGTCGGGATGTTACAATCCAATAAAAATAAAGAGATTTTCGTCCTCGAAAATTGGCTAAAGTAGGGGGTTTAAAGGATATACCTGGGGAAAGAGTGTCGGGTATTTTTCTCGAACGAGCGTCTCTGGTTCCCAAGTAAACTCTTCGCGTCCACAGTTTGACCACAAGATCTTGACCATCGTGATGGTTTTGTTCTGCAGTTCTTTGATCTTGGAGTCCACTATCTTTACTGGTTCGAGTTGGACGGATCGGTCGGATTGTACTGATGTTGGTGGTGTGGGTAGATGCTGCTCCAGTTGGTGTAGAACACGTCTTAGCGAGGAGACATGAAATACGTCGTGAAGGTTTCCCAGTTCAGCTGGCAGGGCTAATCTATAAGCGACAGGCCAATCCTTTCTGTGACTTGATATGGGCCTAGATAGCGGGGATCTAGCTTCTTCTACTTCTTTATTCGGGATACCCCGTGCATCGGTTTAATTTTTAAGAACACCGTGTCTCCCACGTTGAATTCTACCATTCGATGACGCGCATCATAATATTTGGCTTGACGACTCTGTGCCTCCAGCATACGTTCTTGAATCAACCTGATAGCTGCCGTGGTATCATCTATATAGGTGACTCATAAAGCTTCGGGGTCCTCATCATGTGCCCATGATAATGGTGTTCGACAGCGTCTTCCGTAAAGGGCTTCGTAAGGTGTCATTTTGATGCTCGCCTGGAAGCTGTTATTGTACGAGAACTCTACTAAGGTCAGTAACTGCTCCCAAGGCTCATTGCATTCCACTATGCATAATCGGAGGAGGTCTTCCATTGTCCGGTTCGTCCTTTCTGTTTGCCCGTCGGTCTGGGGGTGGAAGGCGGTGCTAAAAGCTAATCTGGTTCCTAGATAGGCTTGCACTCTCCTCCATTCTTTTGATGTAAAGCGCCTGTCACGGTCATAGATGATGGATTTAGGTACCCCATGAACCCCATGAAATCGGACCACCTGCTCTATAAATAGCCGGGCTAATATGTCGACACTGTCGCCTTGTCTGTTCGGGATGAAACGATCCACATTGGTGAGGCGATCTACTACGACCCATATTGAGTCGTTCCCTACATGAGATCGGGGTAAGCCATGGACGAAGTCCATGGAGATATCCTCGAATTTCCATTCTGGTATCGGCAGGGGTTGTAGCAAACCTCCTGGGCTACGACATTCTGCTTTGACCATTTGACAGGTCTGGCCGTGCGCTACATAATCGGTGACGTCCTTCTTCATTCCTGGCCAATATAATGTCCTTCGCAGGTCCGTGTACATTTTTACTACCACCGAATGTATTGAATACCTTGTCTGGTGTGCCTCGCGAAGTATTTCTTCCCAGATTCCCTCTGCAGCGGGAATGAATATGCGGTGTCTGTACTGCAGGATGCCATCATACAAGTTGTACTCTTCTTGTGCACCGTGTTGCAAGGCCTGAATGATCGGGGATGCTTCTATGTCGATCCTCTGGGCCTCTCGTATTCTATCTCTGATGTCACACTGTATCTCCATCCAGTAAAGCTGGGCATGGTATTCCATCGGGTTCCTGCGGGAAATGAGAATGATATCCAAGTCTACCAAGGACTTGATCAATTCATTTGGTATCATCTCTAGCCAATTGCCGGCCATCGAAGGTTGCCGACTTAAAGCATTTGCAACCTTATTGGCTTTATCGGGGTGATATTGGAGAGCGAAGTCGTAATTGCATAGGAACTCCAGCCACCGGCGCTGTCGGAGATTTATCTCTTTCTGGGTGAAGATGTATTTGATGCTTTTATGATCGGAGAAGATCTCGCATCGCACTCCGTAGAGATAGTGCCTCCAAACTTTTAATGCGAAAATTACCGCACCCAGTTCTAGATCATGGGTGGCGTAGTTTAGTTCGTGAGGCTTTAGCTGTCGTGAGGCGTAGGCGATTACTTTGCCGTGTTGCATTAGTACGGCTCCCAGTCCCTTCAGCGATGCGTCGGCGTAGATCTGGAATCCCTCTGTACCTGAGGGGAGTGTCAGAATCGGGGCCGATATCAGTCGGTTCTTTAGCTCTATGAACGCTGCTTCGCATTCGGGAGACCACTGGAACATCACGTCCTTTTTGGTGAGGGAGGTAAGTGGTAACGCAATCTTAGAGAATCCTTCCACAAACTTACGGTAGTAGCCGGCGAGGCCAAGGAAACTTCTGACGTCTGCTGCTGACTTCAGTGGCGACCAGGCTCATACTGCTTGTACCTTGGCTTGGTCCACCGCTACCCCGTTCTTATTAACTGTGTGTCCGAGGAAGCCGACTTCTTCCATCCAAAACTCGCATTTGCTAAACTTCGCGAAGTGCGAGTGCTCCCTTAGCCTCAGCAAAACCATTTGGAGATGCCTGTAATGATCAGTTTTGCTCTTCGAGTAAATGAGTATGTCGTCTATAAAAACTATCACGAAGTGATCTAGGAAGGGTTTAAACACCGTATTCATTAAATCCATGAAGGCGGACGGGGCATTGGTCAATCCGAACGGCATTACCATGAATTCGTACAGTCCATAACGGGAGTTGAAAGCGGTCTTGGGTATGTCTTCTTCTCGTACTCTGAGTTGATAATAGCCGGATCTTAAGTCCATCTTGGAAAAGACGGACGCGCCTTGTAATTGATCGAACAATTCATCTATTCGGGGCAGGGGATAAGTATTCTGGACAGTGAGCTTATTCAGTTCCCTGTAGTCAACACAGAGACGCAGGGATCCATCTTTCTTTTTAACGAACAGTACTGGGGCTCCCCAGGGCGAGGTACTTGGGCGAAAGAAACCGGCGTCAACTAGCTCTTGTAGTTGAATCTTGAGCTCGGCTAGTTCTCTCGGGGCCATTCGGTATAGAGCTCGGGACACGGGTCGGGCTCCATGTGTAAGTTCAATTTGGAAGTCCACTTCCCGTTGCGGGGGCAACCCGGGAAGGGATTTTGGAAAGATGTCCGGGAAGTCCCAAATTATGGGTACTCTAGAGAGCACCTGTGTCTTGTCCTCCATCTCGAAGTAAATTAGGTATACCTCGTCCTTCCGTCGGACTGCTTTCACAGTCTTTGCGGATGTTAAAATAATGCGGGTGACAGAAGGTATCCTGTTAGTGTGACGGACAGCCCATTTGGGTTCTGGAGGTGGATCTCCCGAGTTGAACAGTTAATTTGGGCGCTGTGCTCGGCCAACCAGTCCATCCCTAGAATGATGTCGAATCCGGTTATCGCCAAAACGGTCGTGTTGACTTCGAATTCTATTCCTCCGAGCATTGCTTGGAAGGAACACTTTTCTGTGAACGTCATATCTGATCCATCCGGGAGTCGTATTCGTAATGACATCCCGAATGATCGTACAGTGTTTCCCTTGTCAGCGATGAAGTTCTGTGTGACGAAGGAATGCGTGGCACCGGTATCGAATAGCATTTTAGCGGGATGACCCTCTACCAAAAGTAAACCTGATAATATATACATATACCATGATCATGAGCTTTTACAAATATACAGGAGTTGAGACTATACATGCTACACAAAAGGTCATAACATAGATATATAACTATAACATCCTTCTAGGATATCGAAATTACTGGAAGTAGATACCTATCACTACATCTGGAGTAGGACCGTGCTGGAGATCTAAGGCGTATGCCTCGAGGGGTGCTGCTCTTCCCTTCCTGGCTTGGCCTCTCCTGCATGCAGGCTATCCTCTGCGTCCACCTCGTCCTCGTCCTCTCTCTGCGGCTCCCTGCACGGCTCCTAGGCCGGGCCTACCTACCGCCCGAGGGCAAAAAGCTCATATGTGCCCGGGCTACTGACAAAGGTAGCAGTTCCCTGTGAAGGGAACATCTCATCGTGCGGCTGGGGCGGGCTGAGGTGCTGGGGCTGGTGGTGCTGGGGATGGAGGTGCCGGTCGGGGCGGGGGTGCCTGCCTATACGGCTGGTGACGCTGACGCTGTCTCCTGGCCTGGTCCTGTCTGCATGAGCCTACTCCTCTCTCTCGGCCCTGAGTCCGGGGAACACCCACGTGTCCCCTCCGATGCTGGGCCACCATCCGCTGATCCATCTCTAGAGCGGTGGCGTGCGAGGCAATCGTGTGGAAGGATGCCTGAGAAATCATGATCAGAGCCTGACGGAGATCGTCTCGTAACCCTCGGTAAAATCGGGCAGCCTTGTACCTATCCGTAACTGCTATGGTCCCGGCGAAGCGGACCAAGTAGATAAACTCTCTCTGGTAGTCTGGTACTGTCCTCTCTCCCTGCCGGATCTGTAGGAACCGCTCCTGGAGTGCCATCCGGTCCGCATCTGAAATGAAGTGCTCTAAAAAGGCCTCTGAGAACTCCCCCCAGAGGATCGTGCTGAGTGGTCGCCCTCTAAATGTAGAGCGGCTGGCGGCCCTCCACCAATCCTGGGCATAGCCCTATAGCATGGTCACCACCAAGGACACTACGGCTACGGCGGGGCACATCATCCCGACTAAGAGCTTCTCTACCCTCTCCACCCACTCTTCGGCCTGAATGGCTGACTCGGTACCTCGGAAGCTGGGGGGCCTTAGTCCCCGGAATGTCGTCAGAAGATCGGTGGGTACGGTGGCCTGTTGGGGTGGCCGTAGCGTGGCTGTCTGGAAAGTGGCTAACAATGCTATCAGGGTCCGTCCTAGCTCTGTATCCCCAAACGGAACTGCGGCTGGAGTGGCCGAGGTTGGTGGTGGAGTGGTAGGGTGGTACTGATCCCTAGAGGAGGATCTTCCATTACTCGACTCGGGTATCTGGAGAAGTAACAAAACGAACATCAGTACTTGCAAAAATAAGGGAATTTTGCAGGACTGAAACGAAAAGAAAGCGGAAAGCGTGAGGGTGTACAACCGTGCAGTCTCGAATCCTTAACTTTAAACCTAAAGGGTCTATCAGGCTTCCGCTGCGTGGTTCGTCCCGAACCAAGGAACGGAACCGGGGACGGGAGGATTGAAATACTGCCCCATGTGGTCGGATCGTGGTAGCTCTGATCCATTTGTAAGACCCCTCCCCCCCCCCCCCCCCCCTCCCCAATCTTGAACCCGGTTCAAGGAGGGGGGATCTTACTGCCCAAGAACGACCACTTAGTGCTTTCTGGGTGGCAACGTCCCACCCTCTCAAGCACTGAGCGGTCTCCTTGTAAGGCACAAGAATCACAACATCACATCAGAACGCACAGCGGAAGCAATGAATAAAACCAAGCATACTGCTTATATTTACATATTTAAATACGGTCGAAGCCTAATGTTTACAACCACTGCCTCGGGGGCTACATTGACTATAATAAAAGACACTAGGCTAGTCATATACTCTAGTACTCACGTCTCGGAAGATAGGGGGTGAGGCTGGAGTGTCCGATCGGGCCATCTCTATGGCTGGTAACTCATCCTGCGGTGCGGGGGCTACGTGTTGTCCCATCTCCTGTGATTGGTTATAAGAAATAAACGTTAGTCACAGAGCTAAGTAGAAAACACATCCCCTCCCCGGATCCATATCCGGGGCGGGCTAAAGTACAGAAATAAATAGCCAAAGTGAGGTAGAGGGTTAGCAGCAGGTGATCTTATATATATATATATATATATATATATATATATATCTATAAATAGGGCCTTCCGCCCTACAATCCATAATCGCGCAGTATAGTAAATACACAACACTATCTCGTGCATACTCGCACTCAGGTATTCAAACCTGTACACACACAAAAGACCCTGTGTCGACACAGCTTAGACTGATTTATTTTAAGCAGGGGAGCTAACCCCGCGGGCCTCACCGATGTGGCCGTCGGTGACAGTAGCCAATCTTGCCACTTCTGAATGTAGTCGTACCGTATCACTCAGGCCCTCCTTTACAACTTGGTGTACTATTGGATGTGAGCGACATCCGGCGAATTCGATGTATAGGCCGACCAGCGGAGGTAAAACAGTGGGTTCGGAATAACGATCCGCTGTGCGCATCTCCCTGTCGCCATGAGTCGTCACCCTACCCGCATCGGTACGAACGGTCTGCGGGTGTGACCGACCCGCCACTATACCAAGCAATCTTCAAACTTATACATAGAGTAAGTGTTTCAAAAACTTGACGCGGCACTCTTACTCGACCGGTCACGCAACTTTTGACCGGGAGGGTGGGCGGTATGAGGGCTCCTTATTTGGGACTAACCTAGGAGGAGAAGCTCAACTCTGGGTTTCCCCAACTAAGGCCTTGCAGGAAGGAGGGGAAGCACCGCTTGCCAGCGTAGGGCTGCAGTTAATATGAATAAGTGCAGCAGTAAATTAGGCCGAAAGCAGAGGCCATAATATCAAGCGCAGGAAAATAGGCCGAAAGCAGAGGCCATAAAATCAAACAGTAAAATAGGCCAAAAGCAGAGGCCATAATATCAAGCGCAGAAAAATAAATAGGCCGAAAGCAGAGGCCATAATATCGAGCGCAGAAAAATAGGTCGAAAGCAGAGGCCATAATATCAAGAGCGGGAAAATAAACCGAAAGCAGAGGCCATAAAATCAAACAGTAAAATAGGCCGAAAGCAGAGGCCATAATATCAAGCGCAGAAAAAAAAATAGGCCGAAAGAAGAGACCATAATATCGAGCGCAGAAAAATAGGCCGAAAGCAGAGGCCACAAAATCAAACGGTAAAATAGGCCGAAAGCAGAGGCCATAATATCAAGACCAGTGCGAGACTGGAGAATGGAAAGTACAGAAAGTAGATGTGGGGGACCAGTGCGAGACTGGATTTAAATGAAAGTACAGAAAGTAGATGCGGGGGACCAGTGCGAGACTGGATTTAAATGAAAGTACAGAAAGTAGATGCGGGGGACCAGTGCGAGACTGGATTTAAATGAAAGTACAGAAAGCAGTAAACATATAAAGGGTTAGTAGTCCAATCACTCCATAAGAGGAGGTTTCTACGTCGACTCCGTTCGTAGGAGGAGGTTCTGCTTTCTCCCCGTTCACAGGGGTTCTACTCCGTTTTGGGAGTTTATTTACATTTCATGAGATGTTTAGTATTTTCCCTTTGTCGTGGATTCTATCTTTTATGATTGTCTCGACATTATTGGATTGCGGTGTCACGCCGCGATTTCGTCCCGTGTTTTGCGTAGATATTCTTACTTATTCGATTCCTTAGATCGATACACGTAATCTTTATTAAAAATATATGTCGAGAGGACGCCGATTTATTCCGATGAATTTCGCTCCCTTTCGGGCGTTTGTTTTGCTTGAAAAATACTTTTGAAGGACAAAAATAAGAGGTCACACCTCCCGACTTTAACCGTAGTTGTAAAACACTTTTAATTAGAGCCCATAATTTTTGGTGATTTTTCCCAACTCGTTTGGCCCTTAATTTTCTTAAAATAAACTTTTGGAGGGGTTTTAAAAATAGTAAATAACTCCCTAAAATTTTCCAAAAATTACTGGAGGTGCCCCTTAGTGTGGGGCACATTTTTCATTCAGGAAATTTTTCCTGAATGTGCCCCATTTTTCCTCAGAAAATGGGGAAGGGAAAAAGGGAAGTGGGGAGCGGTTAGAGGAAAGGAGGAGGCGCAGGGGTCTTGCACCCTGCGCCCTCCCGCGGCTCCCACAGCGGATCTGCGGCGGATCCGCTGTGGGGGCACACATGTGGAGGTGGGAGGCGGGAATCCAGATTAGGGGAGCCGCTCGATTTCCTGGGGGAGATCGGGCGGCTCCCGTTAGCCTTAACGGGAGGCGGCCGCTGCCACCGCCAGGCAGCGGCCGGTTGGGTCCAGCGCCGCCCCCGGTCGGTGTGCCGGGGGCCGGCGACCACTCCGGTGGTGGTCCGGCGGCCTGGCGCCACCGGCCACCGCCGGAAATATTGCAGGAATGGGGGCGGGGGCGGGGGCGTGGCCTACATGCATTAAGCATGCTTGCCGCGCCGCCACCTCCGCGGTGAGAGCGTCGGTGCCGCCCCCAGTCGGTGCGCCGGGGGTCGGCGACCTCTCCGGTGGTGGTCCGGCGGCCTGGCGCCGCCGGACCCCACCGGAAAAGGGAACAGGGGGGACGGGGAGGCGCGGCATCGCCGCCTCCACGTGTAGGGCCCTCTCTGCCGCCCCTGGTCGGGGCGCCGGGGAGGGGGCAGACCTCCGACGGGGGTCCGGTGACCTGGAGCCGTCGGCCGCCGCCGGGGGAGGGGGTTTTACCCCTTACAGGAAGCAGAGGAGGGGGAGGCTTCGGGCGCCGCCGAGGCTGCATCCTCTGGCGGCCCGGCCACCTCCCGTTCGTCGGCGCCAAGGTCCCCGAGCGGGGACCTGCTCTCCCAGCGCCACCACCGGCACTGGGGGGGGGGGGGGGGGGGGGGGGGGGGGGGGGGGGGGGCGGGGTTGGCTTCCACGGCCAGCTCCTCCACTCGAGCTTTGCAAAGCTCGGGGTGGCGCTCCGGCGGCGGGGAGGGGGTCGGCTTACCCTCGGGAGGTAAGAAGGAGGAGGGGGGAGATTCTACCTGTGTGGGTGGGGCTCGGTTGGTTGAGTGGCGGCCGACCATGGTGAGGAGGGAGGGTGGCGGCGGTTTGGTTGGGCAGGGCTGCGGCGAGGTGGCTGGCTGGGCTTGCCGGCAGGGGAGAGCCTGAGAGAGGGGGGGTGGTGTGCTGGAAGGAGAGGCTTGGCCCTCCTTTTATAGGAAGGGGTAGACTCCCCCCTCCTCCCCTCCTTTCTCCACGTGGAGTTAAGGGAGGGTGAGTGGGGGGCGAGATATTTTTCTCCCCCTCCCTCCCCTTCTCTCTCCTGCCCCCTTGCCCCAATAGGGGGCTGCCTATTCATGGGCAGCCCCCTTCCCTTGGGGGAGGGGCTTCTTTCTCCTCCCCCCTTTCTTTCTCTTCTTTTTCCAATGTGTTTTAAGCTTGGGGGGGGTTGACCGAGGTCAACCTAGGACGGGGTCCTCCATGGTCCCGGGGTCGATTAAGATTTGCCGGGGCTGATGCCGGGTTCGTGCGCTTTATATTTCGTGCATTGCACTGAGGTGGTCTGCATAGTCCTAAAATGGCATACTCTCCATACAACCTCGAATCGAGGCGCAACGAATTTCGTTGCCCTTGTGTTGTTCATACGAGGCTAACGGAACTGACAGAAACCAATTCGGGGTTCGTACGGTCACTATTCATAACAATGAGGTAGTGGTGCGCTACGATACCCGAAATGGTCGTTTTCTCCAAACGACCTCGGATCAAAGTGCAACGAATTCTGTTGCACTCGTATTGTTCATACGAGTCTAACGGAACTGACTAGAGTCAAATCAGGGTTCATTTGGTCACTGTACCCCAACGACTTAGTTGCGGCGCGCAACACTACTTAGAATGGTAGTTTTCTACCACTCGGGCCTACTTTTATTGGGCTCACTAGGGTCTAGTGGCCCAATAAAAGTCGGGATGTTACACAGGCGCTCCCTCCCGCGGTGGTCCAGCGGCCTGCCGCCACCGGCCACCGCCGGAGTTAATTTTTTTGACAAAGAAACGGAGGAGAGAGAGGAACTGCGGCGGCGCTCAGGCCGCCGGAGCTCACATGCGACGCATCCAAAAGGTAGGGAGGAAGGAGAGGAGGAGGGTCCATCATGTTTGGGGTCCTCCGGGAGTCCTCCGGCGATGTCACCATGGGAGGGTGGTGGAGGTGGCGGTGGAGCTTGGAGTGTCTTCTCCGACTTCAGCGGGCGCGTGAGGTGGTGGGGCTGGTTCTGAAAAGGGCAGGGAGGATCTCCTGAGGTGGCTCCCTCCTTGGTGAAGCCTTGGGAGACCCTATATAGGGTGGCCGAGAAACCTCCTCCCTCCTCTCTCTCTTGGTGGGGTTTGAATCGGGGTTGGGTTATTGGCCAACTAGGGTAGGGTGGGGGTGGAGCTGGCAGTCCTCAATTGGGGGGTGTACTTGGCTGGTTTGGCTTAGGAGTTAAGGGAACTCATGGTTAGGGGTGGGGTTTAAAAATATCCAAATCCACTACCTTGGCTTTAGGCAAGGGTAGGGGAGCTTTGGGTTAGCCTAGGTCTGGTTGGGGGTTGGGGGTTGGGGGTTGGGCTAGCCATATGGCTGAAGGCTTGCAAGACTTGCCTTGAGGTGGATGCTCATGGGTGTGGTTTGTAATTAAGAAAAATCCTCTTTTGGAGATGATTTGACCAAGTCAACCCTAAGTGGCTCCCCCATGCATGTCAAAGTCAACATAGGTCCGCGTCGTCGAGTGTCGAGTCATTATTGATGTGACGAGGTTGAAATGAAGCGTTTATGTATCTCGAGATTCTTATAACTTTACGAACTTTTATTTTTATTTACCTGACTAAACGACGTCGGAATCGAGCGAAATAAATTTTGTTGCACTCGTATCGGCTATACGAGTCTAATGCAACTGACAGAATTTAATTCGGAGTTCGTTTGCTCAAAATTCTAAAATAGCGTCGTTGCGGTGCTCGATATTACTCAAGATAGTCATTTTCCCCACACGACCTCTGATTGCAACGAAACAAGTTCCATTGCACTCGTATCGACCATACGAGTCTAACGCAATTGACAGAAGTCAGTTCGGAGTATGCATACTTATTATACCAAAATAACGTCGTTGTGACGCGCTACGACACTCAAAATTGTCACTTTCACCAAATGACCTCGGATTGGAACGAAACGAGTTATGTTGCAGTCGTATCGGCTATACGAGTCTAGCGCAACTGACGGAAGTTGATTCAGAGTCTGTATGCTCACTATACCAAAATAGCTTCGTCATGACGCGCTACGATACTCAAAATGGTCACTTTCACCAAATGACCTCAGATTGGAACGAAACGAGTTCTGTTGCACTCGTATCGACCATACGATTCTAACGCAACTGACGGAAGTCGATTCGGAGTACGTATGCTCACTATACTAAAATAGCGTCGTCGTGACGCGCTACGATACTCAAAATTGTCACTTTCACCAAATGACCTCTGATCGGAACGAAACGAGTTCCGTTGCACTCATATCGACCATACGAGTCTAACGCAACTGACGGAAGTCGATTCGGAGCACGTATGATCCCTATATAACCTAAGTATTGTGGTGAAGCACAATGCTACCTAGAACAATCATTTCTCTAAAAGACCATCATTTTGGGATGAAAGTCGGGTCGTGGTTTTCTACGACCCGGCCAAAGCTCTTCCCAGGGTTCAATTGAACTGGTTAGACCCCTTTTTGAAATTAGGATGTTACATTGCGCCCGCGCGCTGCGCGTGCGGTGGGGGGTTGCGCTCGCGCGCGTTGTGCGCTTGAGGATGATGCCCGCTCGCTGTGTGCGGGCGGGGCGTGCGCCCGTGCACTATGCATGTGTGGGACGTACTCCCGCACGTTGTGCGAGCGCGGGGCATACGCCAGTGCGTTGTGCGCGCGCGTGGAGGGTGCTCGCGCGCTGTGCGTGCGCGAGGAGGGTGTTCGTGCGCTGTGTCTCCGCGGGACGTGCGCCTGCGTGTTGTGTGCGCATGGGATGGGTTCTTGTGTGTTGTAGCTTGTACCTGTGGACTTTTGCTCATGAAAATTCAGGCGATTCCTTGGTCCTTCAGGTAGAGAGGCGTTGCTCTCAGGAGAAATTGATGCAGTGGCGCTCCTCATTAGTTTTGGAGCATGTTGATGTTTTAAAGTGATGGTATGGAATACCTGCAAGTCTGGGGGTGAAGTTCCCCTGTAGGGCGGTGTCCCACAGATGGTGCCAAACTGTTGCGGATCACTCAAGGCTCAGATAGACCGGACGAAATTGGGCCGCCTTAGCGCCCGGGAGCATTAAAACGCAAGCAGTCACAGAAAAAGGGAAAGCTGACACGGCAATTTTTTTAACGCGGAAAACCCGTCAACTGAGTGAAAAACCACGTGGTCGGAGCTGTGCCGACCAAACTTCACTATTTGTTGGCATTGTACAAATCCTTTTAAGAGAAGGCGAGGGCGACAAGCCGCTCCTCGTTACAATTTTTGGGAGAGAGAGAGAGAGGTGCTCGAAGGGTGACAAGCCACCGCTCATGGAGCTAAGTCTTTCTCCTGCCGCCAAAGGGAATGATGCACGCTGAGCGCTCTGGAGTCTTCGAGTGCTGCTTGAAGGTCGGATCGGTGTGTTCTGCACGTCATTATCTTTGCGGCTTGTCTCCTGCTGCGTGATAGAAGTCTAGAGTACTGGTCTTGCTGATGGATGGAACGCTTGTTCTTGAGTGGGCAGAGTGTTTGATGCTGGATACGCGGTGGCGCGCTTGGAGCGGTCTTAAGAGCGGAGCACACGAAGGCGCGCTTGGATCGAAGCGCACAGAGGCGTGCTTGGAGCGGAGCGCCTCGGAGGCGCGCTTGGAGCAGTCTTTAGAGCGGGGTGCGCGAAGAGGCGCTTGAAGCGGAGCGCACGGTTGTGCGCTTGTAGCGGGGCGCACAGAGCCGTGCTTGGAGCGGAGCGCACAGAGGCGCGCTTGAAGCAGGGCGCACGAAGGCGTGCTTGGAGCGGGGAGGACAGAGGCGCGCTTGGAGCGGGGCGCACGGAGGCGCGCTTGGAGCGGGGCGCACGGAGGCGCGCTTGGAGGGGGCGCATGGAGGCGCGCTTGGAGCGGCGTGCTAAAAGCGGAACGCACGGAGGCGCGCTTTTAGCAGAGCGCGCGGAGGCGCGCTTGGAGCAGGGCGCACAGAGGCGCGCTTTGAGAGGAGCGCTTGGAACGGTCTTGAGAGCAGAGCGCACGGAGGCACGCTTGGAGCGGAATGCTCGCTCGAAGGAGGGTGAACGCCTTCGTAGGATCTTCAAGGCGCTCAAACGACTCGCCGCACTATTCTCGCTCTTGCCCGCCTCCCTCTTGCCCACCTCTCTCTTGCCCAAGTTGCCTGAGCCGCCTTTACAATGGCATAAGGGTGAAATCCCCTTTGGTGCAAGGGCATAATTGGCATAGCCAATGTTGCACCAAAGGGGATTTCTCTTTTATATAATAGTGCGCGCGCACACACACACACACACACATGCACACACACACAGGTGCAGGGCTCCGCCCTTATGGGCATCCACGACAGTACCCCGATTGCGGTTGTGAATGGGGTCCCCCAGTGCCCCGCGCGACAGTACTCCAGCCACGACATTACCCCGGCGAGTTGGCGCTCCCGACGCTAGCAAACCCCTAAGCGCTATACTCCGCTCGACGCTCAATTTTCTGTATACGCGTGCATTTATGGGCGGCGGGGAGAGCACATTTTTTATTGTTGGTAAGAGACTTTGCCTATATGATGACACATTTTTTAAAATAAAAGAAAAACACAAATTTAGGAAATTGAAATTTTATAATAAAGAAGGGTAAAATCGGGAAGTTGAATATTTCACAAAAGGTCATTTTTTTCCTTTTAATACAGTACATATTTTAGAATTAAAGAAAAAACACAAATTAAAGACATTGAAAATTTTATAACAAAGAGGGCTAAAATGAGGAAGTTGAATATTTCACCAAAGAGTGTTTTTCCCTTTTAATATAGTACAGATATATTCTCTTGTCTAAGCACGAGAGTTCATATAAAAAATTAATATCATAATCATTATTACCATTTTATTATTATCATCAATATATATGGTTTATTAAAATATTAAGTCAAGTCGTAAAACAAAATATTGTAAAACTTATATTATTATCATTTTATTATTATCATTTTATTATTATTATTAACCTCATAATCATTATTACCATCAAAAACATTAACAAAATCTTTTATACTTATTATCTTCATTATTATCATATAGATTTGAGCAAAATTATCATTGGTTTTACCTTGTTTATCATTTCAAGTGAAGTAGTTTTTTATTGTAAGAATTGTTCTTTGTATTAAACAACTCCCTTATTTTCATTCGAAAAAACCAAATTACTTTGGGTTGCTCTTGACCCGTGAATAAGATTTGTGAAGGTTGGTCTTGACTTGGAATAAGATCTGTAATCTGTGGGATAATTATAGTGGATTTAAGCCGTGTGGCTAAGTGATTTGGAGGTCACCTAGCAAGTGAGTAGGACCCAATTAAGTGCCGAACATCTTATATCTTGTGTCTTGCTATTTTTTTTATCTCTTGTGATTGTGGTGTATATACTCTATTGTTACTTTAATATTTATATATTATCACTAAACTTATTTTTATTAAAAAAAATTTAAACCCCAATTCACCCCCTCTTGTGGTTTGTGCCATTAAGTATATTTATCGTGCTTCAGGGGGGATTACAACACATCTCAGGACTACTTCTGTCAGACTTAACTATGAAATTTTTAACACAACTCACATCTAGCTCTCAAAAGTCGCCTATGATGTCTTAGAGTTCAAATTATTACTTAAAATAAATAAATTCAATAACAATTACAATGTGTGATCACCTCATTCTTTCATGCATGTAGAAGGTTGCGATCTAGTAGTCTCTACCCTAAAGACACTCTCATCCCTCATCCTATCGACTTCTTCATATTCAGATGTTACATTAATTAATGTTATAATGTAGGTTCCTAAAAGATGCATATAGTTACGATTGAATGGTTGCAATTAAAAAAGATTCCTTAGATATGTTTCTAGTACTCACTAAGGATATTAATTAAATTGTAATATTGTATTAATAATTAAAATTTATTGTAAACACTTTTAAAAAAATCCATTTATTAACATAATAAAATTTTAAAATTAATTTATTTTAAAATTAGTCTAAATAGAAACACAATGTGAGAATCAGTTGTAATGTAGAAAGAAAAAATTTCTTGCTAAATTTCCATACAAAATAGAAAGGACTAAGTAATATTGCAAAAATTTGCTAAGCTCCATTTATCAATAATTTGTTCCATATCTAAATTCCCTGCTTACCTAAATTAGCAATGGAATTTACTATTTAGTAAGAAAATTTTGCCCCTACTTGTTGTGGGTCACTCGACGCTCTGGTAGACCGGTCGAATTAAACCACCATAGCTCACGAGCGAGCTGAGCACGCAAACAGTCAATGAATGAGTTAATAAATAACACTAATACTTTTTATCGTGGAAAACCCAAAAAAGGTAAAAAGCCACGAAGCCAGAGTTGTACCGACCAAATTCCACTATCTTCTGGTTCATTACAATTGAGAGCTAAGAACTCGAGCGCGACAGGTCGCTGCTCGTTACAATGGTAAAAAGAGTAAACCTCAAGAGTGACAGGTCACCTCTCGAGAGACTAAGTATTTTCTCGAGAACGAAAGTGAGATTCTCAAGTCGTCTTTCGTAACCTTCGAAGTCTCAAAGGAGATATTCGAAGATTCGAAGGAGATCTTCGAAGACCTGTCTTTCGCCGTCGTAACCACCGTAACCACCCCACGGACAAATCACGTTGGCTTATTTGGAGTACACGGATCACCATTTTTTGGATATTCCCATCATACCCCTCGGGCAGTTCGGTCAGCTTGGGCAGTTCGGGCAGCTTCGTTGACAGCGTTGAGCGAAGTGAATTGGACCTGCAATCTAGGAAATTAGAAATGGTTAACTATCGCGCGTGTTACGAATGTGGAGCGTTCTGAGCGCACAACGAACACAGGAGCGTTCTGAGCACACAACGAACACAGGAGCGTTCTGAGCGCGCAACGAACACATGAGCGTTCTGATCGCGCAACGAACACATGAGTGTTCTGAGCGCGCAACGAACATGAGAGCATTCTGAGCACACAATGAACATGGAAGCATTCTAGGCTTGCAAGGAACACGGGAGAGTGTGGAAACGTTTTGCTTGCTTTTCGGACCGAAAGTCAGAAATGTGACTGGGTGTCGACATAGGGGCGTGCTTGTAAGATCAAGAGCGCGCCCATCGAAGATTGCGCCCCCCAACACGGAGAGCCTCTCCCGGCCTCGAGAGAGGGAGAGCGTTGGGTCTCTGACTGCGCCCCTAAGGGGACGTTGGATTCATCGTGCCCCCGACGGGGGAGCAGGCTTGGCCTATGCCAAAGGGGGAGCGGCTAGGGCCGCACCCCATGACCCCATGAGGAGTGCGGCTTGGGCCGCACTCCATGAGGGGTGAGGCCTTGGCCACATTCCAGGAGGTGTGCGCCCTTGGCCGCACCCTATGAGGGGTGTGGTTTGGGCCACGTACCCCCCTATGGGGGGTGCGGCCTTGTCCGCACGCCACTTGACGGGGTGCAACTTTGGCCGCGCCCCGCTAAGTGGGGTGCGACCCGCACCCCATTTGCAGGGTGCACGTCTAACCGCCCCCCTTAGCGGGGCGCGGTGATGGGGTTCGGCCGAGCTTGGCGTTGTGCAGAGGTTGTAGGGGTTTTCCCACTCTCTTTGCCGCGAGACTTGGCATGTCCCCACTATCCCCACTTACTCATAGTGGGGCTTTGGCTAAATGCACCCCCTTGGTTCTGTGAATGAGTGTATATCACTACTAATTATAAAGTGTCTTCTATTATATGTTCAATCTGAAGTGAAACAAGGAATTTAGTTCAACCCAGACACCAAGTGAAAATAAAAAATTTGAACACATTTAAAAAAAAAATTCTCTACAGAAACAAATAGATAGAGAAAACAACCGTAATAAAAAATGCATACCAATCAACAAGTTACTTTTTGTATTGAGATATTCTGAAAGGGTGTGGTAATTGACTCAATATCGTTAGTTTTCATAGTTTCCTTCTCTCTCTCTCTCTTTACTACAAGAAAACAAGCTTTTAGTGATGAAATATTTGTGACGAAATATTTTTCGTGACTAAAAATATATTTTTTGTGACGAAATTAGAGGTTGGTCACCAATGATGATTTTCAATTAATTAGTGATGAAAATAATTTTTTTGTCACTAAAAATATTTTTTTAGTGACGGAAATATTTTTTTGGTCACTAAAAATAATTTTTTTGTGACCAAAATAATACTATTATGTTTTTGTAACCAAATTATATTTCGTCACTAAATAGAACTATTTAGAACTATTTAGTGACGAAATATAATGGTCGCAAAAAAACACAAAATTTGAAGCAGCGCGTGTATTTCATTTCTGCGCGTAATTTTATTTCGGGAGCTTGCGTTTTTCCGCAATCGCGCTTCTTATTTCATTTCTTGACATAGAGATGTAACAGGCGTTTGAGCCCTAAGTTCTTCGTCCTCCCCTTCTGCGTTCCCTCTCGACGACAGCCCCCCTTCTACTCCCTCCAAAACCTCGCTCGATCCTAAGTTCATTATCGCTAAAGCTATCGAGCCTTAAGTTCCCTCTCGACGACAGCGCGTTCGAGCCCTAAGCACGATTTGAGATTTCCTCCCCTGTGTCGCCTCCCGCCTTCCCTAATTTCCCTCTGTGCCGCCTCCCGCATGTGCGTTTACTTGCTTGGGTATTCTCGACTGGAGTAAACTAGGTAATTTCTACCGGAGCTTTTTATATGGTGTTTTGATTTCAAAATTTAAAGTTCTTCCCCATTTATTTTTTAGTTATGCTGAAATATAGAAGGAGAAATCTGCTTAGGATGCCTTTTCATGCACTGTCCTCGTTGATTTGATCCTTTTTTCTCACAAGTCTTTATAATTTTGCTATTTCATTGTTGATATTTCTCAATAATTTTCATCTGGCGATTTTTAATCACTTGGTTATGTAATCTCTTGGCATGGCAACTGTTTTGGGTATATTCTTGTGATGTGATGTTTGCATTTTATGATTTGGTCACTACAACATTTTCGGCCTTTAACAACACTTCAGAAATGTTGCCTAAAACTGCAACTGTTGTCTAAACATAAATAACTGTTGTCATAGAGTAGTGTTTATGCCCGCGTTACCTATTCTTAAAGGCAACATTTTTTCATACTTTTAGACAACACTATAAAAAAATGTTGCTTTTACCCTTAATTAAGGCAACAGTTTTTAGGTAAATCTATTGCACCATTTTTGAAATGTTGTCTTTATATGTTACATTTAATAAATGTTGCTAAAAGTATCTAATAAATAAAAAAAATTAAAATTTAACAAAAGCATACCCAAAAAGTACACCGGAGTTTCTAGTAAAATGAAAAGCATGAAATACAAGTCGCACATCCAAAAAGTACACGAATTCCAAAATTAATCATCAATTAATATGTAGAGTTTAAACAAAATTTGAATATATATTAATCATGATCAATATATTATACAATGTTATATGCATCCTTTAATTATAGTCTACCAAATTACATAAAAATAACTAGTCGACCCAGACGCCATTAGCAAAGCTCAGTCGGGCCCTCCCGATGGAGACCCATCCGCTAAGACGAGGTCGGCGATCAGGGATGAGAGTGCTCTGAGGTCCGCATCGGAGCCGGAGCGGAGTACGGACAGGAACTGCTAGGTGCTGCGTTTCGCCTTTCGATCCGGCGGCGACGAGGGCGAGGGCGGCCTGGATCGAGGAGGGGCTTGTGGATTCCCATCGGAAATCACAACTTCAAAAGCATTTGTATTTGCTGCAATTGCCAATCCAGCTAATCCATATCCTGATCCAAGTTTAAGCACTCTTTTGGATCTTTTCAAAAAGCTTGATACAGGTATTACAGCAGTCTTTTGGATCTTTTCAATAAGCTAGCGCATCTTCTGAAGGCCAGCAGCCTACACATAAATAAATAATATCATGGTAAACATATTTGGTGTTAAGACCTGATAAAAGATAAAACCAGTCAATTTTGATCATTACAAATAGGTGTGACCAGTAATCAGATGAGGTGAAAAAACTAACCACAGTACTTATGTGCACTCTTAACCAGAATAAGCACAATATTTTGTGCCCAAAATGTCAGAAGAAGCACACACAAAATTAGTATAAATAACTTTACATAGTAAACATAGAAATATTTACATAGTGCAGCAAAATTACCATTCCAAGATGATACATTGTATTTGCATAATGTGTGTGGCAATATCCTAGAACACGTCCCTCTATCTGCACAAGTTATATGAAATTGTTTGTCATTAAACTCAAAGAAACAGGCAAATTTTGTTTTCAATCACAAGAAGAGTTTACTGATATAGCTGGATGTAAAAAAAAGGAAAGGACCACTGTGATAGAAAATGATTGAGAGTTTGGAGAAATCCTTCCAAAAACTACCTTTAATGCCCTCTGCAAAAAGAAAGAGCATATCAGTGAACAGAAATGAACGGATGCATACAATCACACATACATGCATGATACCATTTGATAACCTATCACTATATCCTGTATTTCCATCTATCTCGGTTTGAGAATTTTGAAGAGCTGAATCTTATAATATTTTTTATAATCATTACCTTAAAACAGAATTATACAATTTGTTTTCAATAACTTGCTTTGTTACACTAGAATATTTGTAGAATCATGCTTTTTAAGAGCTTATCACATTGGCAAAAATTTCATTCATGCTTGTGATTGCTGAGTTACAGTCAAGGTCACTTATAGCTAGGTAAGGGTCATATTCCATTTTAGGAGGACGAGGATACTCCAAAGGGAGGACTGCCCCGATACTTAAGTCGGTCTGAAAGAGAGAGATAGAATAGGTAAGAGAAAGAACAGGCCCATCCCAAGTTTGGCATAGGGTCTGTGGTTGATCCCTAGAAACTTCTATACGCTCAAATGGTTGTTGATGAACATCTCAAAGTTCAACAATTTTATTCTAGTTCAATTTCTTTCACAACTGTTAGAAATCTTACAGAATATTGAGACCTTTGCTAACCCAGTACATGATCCGCTCGGCCTTCCTCTCTATCCTTCTCGCTTCATCATTAAGCCTCTTTGATGCCAATTCCAGGCTGCTTGAATCTTCAGCATTTTGGCCTAGCTGAGTGTCGCTTTGCATAATTTCAACGGCCTCTGTCACAGTGTATATTGTCCCAGATGCATTGTTTGTCGTGTTCACCACAATATTTTTGATTGTAATGGCTCTAGAATGAAACTTTGAGCTAGGAAGGGGCGGACCTATTATATTATCACATATGTTTTTCTCAATGTGCAAGACATCGAAATTATGGCGTAAAGTATTATCATTCCAATATGGTAACTGCCAAAAGATGGATTTTTTCTTCCATGGACCAAACTTTTTCTTCTTATCATTCTCCTTAAATATGTCAGAAAAATCTTGTAAATCTTCTAAAATTCTTTTTGAATTTAGCAAGGAAGGGGCGGACCTATAGTCTGTCATTCCATTAAGAGAAACTTTATCAGACCGCCACTCGTGATTTGCATTCAAAAATACTCGATGACCCATGTAACACATCTTCCGACTATGTTTCAAATAACTAGAAGATGTTTCATAATTACAAGCAGGGTGATGAGTATTTTTTGTACTCATCTTTTAATATAAGTTTAATTTATTTTAATATGAAATTAATTAGTTTTTTATGTTTTTCTTATTAAAATTATTATCTTTTCAATTTTATAAACTAACTTAAGCTTTTTCTGTGTATTTCAGGTTTTTTTGGACGCATTAGACAAAAACTTCAAGTACACGCCCAAGGTCACGGGCGTGACCAAGGGCGTGACCCAATGTCACGGCCGCGACCCGCCGCAAGCATCCAGAATCAGCCTGCCACGTCAATTAAATTTACACGCCCCAGGTCACGGGCGTGACCAGGGGCGTGACTCAATGTCACGGGCGTGACTCATCCCGCGCCACTCCCCGCTTCTTCCCGCCGAAGATTCCCGCCAGCAGCACGTTTTGAAGGTTACACGCCCTAGGTCACGGGCGTGACCTAGGGCGTGACACGCAAATATCGTCAGCATTAAAGCCAGATTGCGCCCTTTCCGTTCCGAGATGATCGCACGCCTTACACGCCCTTGGTCACGGGCGTGACCGAGGGCGTGTACCCAGAATTTTTCAGCTATAAAAGGGGAGCTCCTCCAGATTATTTGACACCTTGTTTTGGAGTCCAAGCCTCCATTTTCTGCGTTTTTTCTCCTATGTTTGAGTAATCTAGCTTTACTTTTTCTTGCAATTGTAAGTTCTCTTTCAATAGTTGTAATCTCTTTTCATGAATTAATAAAATTTGTTGTTTTTATTCATCCATTCTCCTAGTTTGTCCACCTCTCTTTTCTTTAGTTATAATCTTCTAGTCAAGATACTTTTCTCATTGCAAACAAATCAAAGTTTCATTTGATAGAACAATAGAGATCGTCTTGAGTAAGAGTAATCAACACGCCCGGATTTTTATACGACCTTGGTTTTTATAACCTATACTACATTCGATACGGTACACTTGCTGTTATCGTTTGCAAGCATAGTTTTGCGTATCAAATTTTTGGCGCCGTTGCCGGGGATCTGAGTTGATATTTCGAAAGAGAATATCTATTGGCTTTATCGCTTTCTTTCTTCTCTTATTTTTTTTCTATCATTCAAGGTGTAACTAAATTCCTGGAAAGGACGTTTTGGGCTTGAATTCCCATCATAGCCTCTAGTACCTTGCAAGCCCTTCACCGGGTAGATTTTGGGAAGTCCAGGACTAATTTTAAATCACCTAATAAAAAAAAAAATATATATATATAAATAAAAAAAAATTTATATATAATAAATATATTTATCTAAATTTTTGCTTTGTTCTTCTCTCTCACCTCTTTCTCTCTTTTCTTTTCTTCTTGGTTTATGACCCGACACAACTCTCCAGCTAATTTTGAATTTGGATTTGATCCGGAAATCGAGCGCACGTTGCGGCGGCGCCTCCGATTTAGTGATCTGCCTATAATTCGCGAAGAGTCGGTCGGAGAAACTAACGAGGAAATAATGGGTGATCCCATCCATAATGAGGCCCCGCTACGGACCATGTCCTATTATGCGAGACCGAATTGGGAGGGTACACAATCTAGTATTATTCGCCCAACTGTGGCGAATAATAATTTTGAAATTAAAACGAGCATCATTCAGATGACACAACAAACCGTCGTTTTCGATGGTTTACCAGATGAAGATCCTAATTTACATTTACTTGATTTTTTGGAAATCTGCGATACATTTAAGATAAATGGTGTCGCCGATGATGCCATCCGTTTACGCTTATTTCCTTTTTCTTTGCGGACTAAGGCCAAGCAGTGGTTGAGATCTCTTCCTAGAGGTTCCATCACTACATGGGCCGAAATGACGGAGAAATTTTTAACGAAATATTTTCCTCCGGCAAAGTCCGCCAAATTACGTTCGGATATTCTCTCTTTTACGCAAGTAGACTCGGAGTCTCTCTACGACACATGGGAGCGCTTCAATGAATTATTGCGGAGATGTCCACATCATGCCCTTCTTTGTGGCAACAAATTCAAACTTTCTACAATGGTTTAAATCTCCAAACGAGGCAGATGATTGATGCGGCCGCAGGGGGAACTCTTAATAATAAAACCCCCGAAGCTGCTCAAGAGCTTTTTGAGGAGATGGTCATGAATGTCTATCAGTGGAATGCGCCACGGTCGCGCCCTAATAAGCCGACCAGACTTTTTGAAGTCGAGGCCACCCCTAACTTAGCGCAACAAGTAGGAATGCTCACAAAACATTATGTGGCGGAGATGACTGCTTCCTCTGCCGCAAATTGGGCTAACAATAATAACTTTAATAATTTTAATAATAATTTTATTCCTGAGCAAGTTGATTATATGGGGAACTCTTATCGCCCTCCTTATAACCCGAATAATAATCTTCCGTTTAACAATAATTATAATCCGGGTTTAAGGAACCACCCAAATTTTTCATGGAGCAACCCCAATAATGCTCAACGCCCCTCACAAGTAAATCCCCCCGGATTTGCTCCACCACCACCACCATACAAGCCCTCTCCGCTTGAAGAGGTCTTCACCAAGTACATTGCCTCCAATGAGTCCAATATCCGGAATCTCACCGGGTCGGTCAAAAATTTAGAAAATCAAATTGGACAGCTCGCAAAAATGTTCTCCGAACGCCAGCAAGGAGCACTTCCGGGCAACACTGAGCCCAATCCGCGGGAGAGCGCTAACGCAATCACACTCCGCAACGGAAAGGAGGTAACTTATTCAAAATTGGTCGAGCCCGAGGTAAATGTTTCATCTTCTCCCTCGCAAGTTATTTCTTCACCTACTTTACCGTCTGCTGCTTTAGCTCCACGCATATTTAAAAATCCCTCTATTCCTTATCCTTCGAAATTAAAAGATGAGCGCAATGAGGAGCAATATAAAAAATTTATTAAAATTTTAAAACAAATCCAAATAAATGTACTATTCTGCGAAGCAATTGCTCAAATGCCAAAGTACGCTAAATTTTTAAAAGAATTACTTTCAAATAAAAAGAAACTTGAAAATTTTTCGCGTATTTCTTTAAACGCAGAGTGTTCGGCGGCTTTATTAAATAAATTACCACAAAAATTGAACGACCCGGGACGGTTCTCCATCCCGTGTATGTTTGGTAATTTATTAATCAAGCACGCCTTGGCCGATCTAGGGGCTAGTATAAATTTAATGTCTTTTGCGTTTCAAAATTTTGGTTTGGGCAACCCAAGCCCAACTAATATAAGCATCCAACTAGCGGATCGGTCAGTTAAATACCCAATAGGGGTCATTGAAGATGTGCTAGTAAAGGTTGATAAGTTTATCTTCCCGGTAGACTTTGTCATCCTCGATATTGAAGAAGACGCCGAAGTACCCCTAATACTTGGCCGACCTTTCCTAGCCACCGCTCGAGCTATAATAGATGTAAGTAACGGAAACATTCTCCTGCGAGTTGGAGAAGAGGAAGTTATCTTCAATATTAATCAATCAATGAGAAATGCAATTACTAACGATGATTCTTGTTTTAATTTAGAATCAAAATTTGAAGAAAACTTATCGACTTTTGCAGAAATAAATCCCCCTTTTTATGAAAATCCGGAGTTACAAACTTTATTATGTCTTGAAGAAACAACCCGGCAGGAAAATTTTGAACAAACAGATTTAAATATTTTTAAAATCAAAATTTCTTATGAAGAGCCGCTGAGTCTAGAATTAAAACAACTACCGGATCATCTAAAATACGTATTTTTAGAAGAAAATTCAAAATTACCCGTAATTATTTCTTCCGCGCTTAATGATTCGGAAATTTCCGAATTAATTAAAATTTTAAATAACCCCCGTCACGCAATTGCGTGGCAAATTTCTGATATAAAGGGTATAAATCCCTCGTTCTGCACGCATAAAATAAATCTTAAAAATAATTCTCGCGGCACTATTCAGCCTCAACGACGCTTGAATCCTAATATGAAGGACGTCGTTAAGGCCAAAATTATAAAATTATTAGACGCGGGAATTATTTACCCAATTTCTGATAGCACTTGGGTTAGCCCGGTGCAAGTCGTGCCTAAGAAGGGCGGAATCACAGTAGTTGAAAACGAAAATAACGAGTTAATCCCAACCCGTACTGTTACGGGTTGGCGGGTATGCATCGATTATAGGAAATTAAATGATGCTACCCGCAAAGATCATTTTCTGTTGCCTTTATTGACCAAATTCTAGAACGTTTATCCGGTCACTCGCACTATTGTTTTCTTGATGGTCTTTCGGGATATTTCCAAATCCCAATTGCGCCCGAAGACCAAGAGAAAACCACCTTCACTTGTCCGTTCGGCACCTTCGCATATCGAAAAATGCCATTTGGGCTTTGCAACGCGCCAGCTACATTTCAAAGATGTATGCTGGCAATTTTTAATGAATTAGTTGAGGACGTCATGGAAGTTTTCATGGACGATTTTTCAGTTTATGGCGATTCCTTTAAAAATTGTCTAAAAAATCTTGATCGTGTTCTTCAACGCTGCGAAGACACGAATCTGGCACTCAACTGGGAGAAGTGCCATTTTATGGTCCGTGAGGAATTATTCCTCGGATATAAGGTTTCTAGTAAAGGGATCGAGGTCGATAGGGCCAAGATCGAAGTTATAGAAAAACTCCCTCCGCCAACTAATATTAAATCTATTAGGAGTTTTTTAGGACATGCGGGTTTCTATAGACGGTTTATTAAAGATTTTTCAAAAATTACAAAACAGTTAACGCATCTTTTAGAAAAAAAACCACGTTTATCTTTGATGAAGAATGTTCTAAGGCGTTCATAAAAATTAAAAACGAACTTATCAAATCGCCTATTTAAATTTCACCAGATTGGTCTCTTCCGTTCGAAATCATGTGCGATGTAAGCGATTTTGCCGTAGGTGCAGTCTTGTGCCAAAGGGTGAATAAATACTTTCACCCAATTTATTACGCAAGCAAAACGCTTACATCCGCCCAAGCTAATTATACTACGACGGAAAAAGAACTTCTAGCGATCGTTTTTGCTTTTGATAAATTTCGTTCGTACATAACGCTATCAAAAATTATTGTTTTTACAGATCACTCCGCACTTCGGTACTTGCTAGATAAAGGGGATGCCAAGCCACGACTATTGAGATGGATCCTACTGTTGCAAGAATTCGATTTGGAGATCCGAGACAAGAAAGGAGCAGAGAATTTGGCGGTCGACCACCTCTCAAGACTGGAGAACCCGGCAGCAGGAGCACTAGTGGAGGCTGAGATAGATGATAAATTCCCTGAAGAGCGCCTCCTCGCCATCGAAAAGGTAACGACTTCTTCCACCCCTTGGTATGCGGATTTGGCCAACTATTTAGTGGCCCGGGTCCTACCAAAATTTTTTTCAAGTCAGCAAAAGAAGAAATTCTTTTCAGATTTGAAAAATTATTTTTGGGAGGACCACTTTTTATTTCGTGTCTGCGCAGACCAAGTGGTAAGAAGGTGCATTTCGGGCGAGGAAGGCGTCCAAATATTGCGGCACTACCACGAAGGACCAGCCGGCGGACACTACCAAGCAAACCGAACCGCACGAAAGGCGCTAGAGGCGGGCTTCTATTGGCCCACCTTATTCAAAGATGCACATAATTTTGTGAGTAATTGTGATCGGTGCCAACGGTCAGGTAACATTTCTAACCGAGGCGAAATGCCCCAAAATATTTTTATAGAATGCGAGATTTTTGATCTTTGGGGAATAGATTTCGTAGGTCATTTACCCTCTTCTTTAAATAATAAATATATTCTTGTTGCGGTCGATTACGTGTCAAGGTGGGCGGAAGCACAAGCTTTCCCCACTAACGACGCGAGAGTCGTCGTAAATTTTTAAAAAAAATTATTTTCGCGATTTGGCACACCCCGAGCACTAATTAGTGATCGGGGCACACATTTCTGTAACAACCAACTTGCTAAAATTTTAGCAAAGTATGGAGTTACCCACAAGCTATCTACCGCCTACCACCCACAAGCAAATGACCAAGTGGAGGTGGTGAATCGCGAGCTAAAAAGAATTTTAGAAAAAACTGTCTCCATTAATAGGAAGGACTGGTCGTTAAAATTAGACGACGCATTATGGGCCTATCGGATAGCGTACAAAACCGACATCGGATGTACACCGTACCGATTGGTCTATGGAAAAGCGTGCCATTTACCGGTGGAATTAGAACATCGCGCATTCTGGGCGCTAAAATTTTTAAACTTAGATTTGAACTTAGCCTCCGATCAACGAAAATTTCAACTTAATGAATTAGACGAATGACGTGCAAACGCCTATGAAAATAATAAATTTTACAAGGAGCGCACTAAGTTTTACCATGACAAAAAAATAAAATTTCCAAAATCTTTTTCACCGGGAGACTTAGTCCTTTTATATAATTCTAGATTAAAACTTTTTCCGGGCAAATTAAAATCCCGATGGTCCGGCCCTTTTGTTGTAAAAGAGGTTTGGCCATATGGGACCGTGCTAATAGAGCACCCGGATCAAGGCCTTTTGAAAGTTAACGGACACCGATTGAAATTATATCATTCTGGCGACCCAGCGCCCGGCAATATTGAAACGCTTAACCTCACAAACTTGTAGAACGCTACTTAGTCAAGTTACGCGACGGTAAACAAAGCACTTTTGGGAGGCAACCCAATGTTTTCTTTTGTTTGTTTTGTTTAACTTAATTTTGCAGGTTTCATTTTCTGTCCGGCAACCTCGTCTACCGATCAGGGAAGCCCTCTTCACCCTTTAGCCACTTATTTATCTTTCTTCCTTTTGTTGTTTTTTTTTTCATTTTCTAAAAAAATAATAATAATAATAATAAAATAAAAAGTGAAATTCCTGTCTCTTTACCTAGTTTTAAACATTGGGGACAATGTTTAATTCTAAGTATGGGTGTGTAGCATTGCCTTCTTTGAATTTCTATTTATTTAAAATATATATATTTTTTCTATCTAAATAAAATTTCATGGAAAGGACGCTTTGGGCTTGAATTCTCATCATAGCCTCTAGTACCTTGCAAACCCTTCACCGGGTAGATCTTGGGAAGTCTAAGAAGAAAAAAAAAAGAATTATTAGATTTATGCTGAATTTTTATACTTGCTCATTTGCAAAATCCTTAGTAGATTTGCTTTTGTTTAGTGTAGTAGAGAATTTTTATACTTCATTAGATTTTGAATTTTGGAATAAAATTGTTGACTCATGCAGTGTTCCTAGTCAAACGCACGCGTTTGTAGAATTTTATGTCAAATTAACTATTCAGCATAAAATTAGATTTATGTTTTTCTAACTGCGAAAAAACAATTCTTGTTTTACTTTTACCTTGAAACCGGTAGAATCTGCGAATAAATTCAAGTGAGTATGTAGAAGCTTACTAGATAAATATTACACATTTTTGAACGGAAGAGTGTCCTTTCTCGATGTCTAGAACTTGCCTCTAGCGATTCTCGAAGCATTTACATAGGTTTGTCATAGTTTTTAGAAGTGATTTAGGCCACCTTTTGATCGTTTGTGCCTGTTTGCCCACCTTTTTAAATTTTTCATTGCTTAAACACGTTGAGCCTTACCTTATTTCCTTTGCTACCTCCACCTTTCATTTTCACCAAAGCCAAAACATCCAGCCCATGATCACACTAAATATTTGAGATTTATTAAAATTCTGCAATGGGTTCAATTGTGAAAATAAGGAAATTACAACTTCTTATTCGGAGCTATTATGAAAAAAAAAGGATGTAAAAAATATATATATGAAAAAATTATTGGCCAATTGTGAAAAAATATATATATAAAAAAAGTATTCATGGCCTCTTTGTTTTTGAAAAATATGAGAGTTTTGCTTCATAACAACTCTTATGCGAGGTTTGAATTTTGGATAATTTTGGGTAACTCTCACCTTGGTTTAGTGTGATCCTTTGCCGTCATATTCTATCTTTTTTTATTTCCAAATCCAAATCATATACCTAAGCTAAGTTTCACTCCTAATGAAAGCCCTTTTGATCTTTAAGCTATAACATTATACTTGTGTAGTGGAGAGAGTGCGACCGGGCAAGCCTATGACCATCGTCATTGATGGATTTCTTTGGAGGCTATCCCGAAACTCAATTTTGGGTAATATTGATCTTAGAAAACACGCTACCTGCTCCCTGAATAACATTCTAGAATTTGCCGAACTTTCAATTTAAAAGTAAAAGCAATTTGTTAATTCGCACTACTAAAAATTATAAGCTAATCATTATGCTGAATAGATCTTTCAACTAGGATCTCTACACGTAGGCGTAAGACTTCGCGTTTTTATTCCTTGAGTTCAAATTTCTTTTCTAGTATTTAAATTTTTCTACTCCTATGAAAAGTTGTTTGCTCGGGACTAGCAAACGAGTAAGTATGGAGGTGTTTGATGAGTATTTTTTGTACTCATCTTTTAATATAAGTTTAATTTATTTTAATATGAAATTAATTAGTTTTTTATGTTTTTCTTATTAAAATTATTATCTTTTCAATTTTATAAACTAACTTAAGCTTTTTCTGTGTATTTCAGGTTTTTTTGGACGCATTAGACAAAAACTTCAAGTACACGCCCAAGGTCATGGGCGTGACCATGGGCGTGTAACCTGCGCGGTGCTCCAGACCTGTTTCCGCCACCACGAGTGCGTTCCGTGAAGATTTCGCCAAGTACACGCCCCAGGTCACGGGCGTGACCAAGGGCGTGACCCAATGTCACGGTCGCGACCCGCCGCAAGCATCCAGAATCAGCCTGCCACGTCAATTAAATTTACACGCCCCAGGTCACGGGCGTGACCAGGGGCGTGACTCAATGTCACGGGCGTGACTCATCCCGCGCCACTCCCCGCTTCTTCCCGCCGAAGATTCCCGCCAGCAGCACGTTTTGAAGGTTACACGCCCTAGGTCACGGGCGTGACCTAGGGCGTGACACGCAAATATCGTCAGCATTAAAGCCAGATTGCGCCCTTTCCGTTCCGAGATGATCGCGCGCCTTACACGCCCTTGGTCACGGGCGTGACCGAGGGCGTGTACCCAGAATTTTTCAGCTATAAAAGGGGAGCTCCTCCAGATTATTTGACACCTTGTTTTGGAGTCCAAGCCTCCATTTTCTGCGTTTTTTCTCCTGTGTTTGAGTAATCTAGCTTTACTTTTTCTTGCAATTGTAAGTTCTCTTTCAATAGTTGTAATCTCTTTTCATGAATTAATAAAATTTGTTGTTTTTATTCATCCATTCACCTAGTTTGTCCACCTCTCTTTTCTTTAGTTATAATCTTCTAGTCAAGATACTTTTCTCATTGCAAATAAATCAAAGTTTCATTTGATAGAACAATAGAGATTGTCTTGAGTAAGAGTAATCAACACGCCCGGATTTTTATACGACCTTGGTTTTTATAACCTATACTACATTCGATACGGTACACTTGCCGTTATCATTTGCAAGCATAGTTTTGCGTATCACAGGGCATGCCAACCTTCCTTTAGTGCTCCAACCAGATAACATTGCATATGCAGGATAGTCACTAATTGTCCACAAAAGAGCAGCACGCATTTGAAATGTTTGATTTTTGGAAATATTATATGTTTCTACCCCAACATCCCACAATATCTTTAGCTCCTCAATTAGTGGTTGTAGGTACACATCAATAGCATTTCCAGGTGATCGCGGTCCAGGAATAAGCAAAGACATCATAAAATTTTTTGGCTTCAAGCATAAATTTGGAGGATAATTATATATTGTTAATACCACAGGCCATGTGCTATGTGACAGACTCATACTGCCAAATGGATTAAACCCATCACTAGCCAATCCAAGCCTTACATTATGAGAATCAAGAGCAAAATCTGGGTGATTCACATCAAAGTCTTTCCATGATTGTCCATCAGCAGGATGTCTTAGCTTACCATCTTTTGAACGCTCTTCTGCATGCCACCTCATTGAATCAGCAGTTTTTGAACACATGTAGAGTCTTTTTAGTCTTGGAAATAAAGGAAAATGTCTCAACACTTTTGCGGAAATTTTATGAGCTTTCTTAGATATCTCAGGCTCGCAATTCACTTCAGGATATACAATCCACCGAGATTCACCACAAACATGACATTTATCATCCTTCTCATGTAATTTCCAAAATAACATGCAATTATTAGGACATGCATCAATCTTTTTATAATCTAAGCCGAGGTCTCTTATCATAGATTTTGTTTTATTAAAAGAGATAGGGATATTCAAGTCAGGTATAGCCTTTTTCAATAACTCTAAGAGAGATGTGAATGATGCATTGCTCCATCCATGAAGACATTTCAGTAGATACATCCGAATAGTGAAAGATAATGTAGAGAATTTTTTACAACCAGAATATAGTTCTTTATTTGTTTCCTCAACTAGCTTATAAAATTTCTTTGCATCTTCATTTAGGCCTTCATGCACTCCATCTTCTTTAGACGCATCTTTAAATGTCTCAAATAATAAGCCATCAATATCATCAGATGAGACATCATCATTAGTATCTTGATCAAGATCCATACGTTTAATGTCTTCTCCATGGAAAATCCAATCTTTGTAGCCTTTCAAAAATCCTTTACTTACCAAATGGTCAAACACCATGTCTCTTTTCCTAATACCATTACAACAAATAACACATGGACATAAAATCTCTTCTCCTTCGAATAACCCTTTACTGAACGCAACATCCAAGAAATATTTAACGCCATTAATATAATCTTCACCATAACGAGGCAAATTAATCCAATCCTTTCTCATCATATTTTGTTTAAAGTACCTAAACAAAATAAATACTTTTTATTGAGTTACATTATAAAGAAAAATTTACAAAAGTAGAGTTAAAATTTGAATAAAATTTGAAATAAAAAGCACAAGATACCAAATCTTATCAAACACCTTTGGAAAAAAATTGAATGTGATAATAGACAAAATCAAACTCGTAGGCTTAGACCAATAAACGTACAGGAGAGCTAAAGTAATTTGTATTATAAATTGAATTGAAAAGCCGGATGAACATTCATCAAGAATTATTAAGTTGCATTAAAATAAAAGGTAAACAAAGAAAAAACTGCATACTAAAAACGTAATCTCAATAACAAATTGATCTACACTTTGCAAACATCATGTAATCTAAAATAAGTTTGATCCACAAAACCTTTTCTTCAGATAAGTAAATATGATCAAATAACAACTGCAACCAACCAATATAGTGTAATTCATCTAAATTGTCACTATTAATTATAGCTTCCAATGATAATATATGGTAGGAGGATCTAGCTTGCAGATGGAGGATGCTCACAACAATAGTTTCCACTGTAAGTACTAATTAGGGTTTATAGGTTTACACCAATTAATTAAGAATCTAAGACCCAATAAACTGTTATTCTCTGCCAGGTTATGTTAAGCATGCTAAACTTTCCATTGTGAAAACTTTTATCAGAAACAAAGATCTAAACTATTATGATTTATTGTTTATCTAAACATGTTTACAATGACTGCTAAATCTACTAGGTATGATAATTAAGGAGTTACATATTAGGCATGGGCCTAGTTTGGCTATTAGTACCTTTCTGTTAATTTATTTTTATATTGGTAGGAATAGTATTAGTGTAAGGTAAGGTAGTTGAAAATATATTTAGTTTGCTTGTGCATATACCATAGAGGGAAGAAGATGCACCAATAAGGCAATTATGTGGATTGAAAATGAGAGCGTTTGGTAGCTACTTGAACAAAATAGAGAATATCTCATATAGCACTAAATAGGAATTGAAAAAATAATTCATAAAGTTGGTAGCAAGCTGTTAGGATAATATTGATAATAATGTTGATGATGAATACCCACACTTAGCATTTGAAGTTTAATTCAGATTCATCCTCCCAAAACCCCTTCAAAATGCAGAAGATTAATTCCATAAAACAGAAATATAGATCTTACTCAAACAACAATTACTTATCAGCAAAGTCCTCCTTTCTTCTCCACTGAGGTCGGGCTTCAGTGGTAGCCTGTGCGACAGCGAAGGTGAGGCGAGGCTTCGATGGTAGCAAGTGCGACGGCGCAGGCGAGGCTTCGGTGGTAGCCCGTGCGACGGCAAAGGCGAGGCTTCGATGGTAGCAAGTGCGACGGAGCAGGCGAGGCTTCAGTGGTAGCCCGTGCGACGGCAAAGGCAGGCTTCCGTGGTAGCGAGTGCGACGGCGACGGCGACGGCGACGGCGAGGCTTCAGTGGTAGCCCGTGCGAGTGCGAGGTATGCGTGAGTTAGCAGGGTCGGGATTTAGGGTGAGCGCCGGTTTTATTCGATGGCTACAGGGGATTTAGGGTAGAGATCGAGCGGGATTTAGGACAGAGATCGAGGGCGTGCTGGTTAATTATTCAAGGAAGCGGGAAATGAGCAAAAATTTGGTTAATCCTGCTCGATCTCTGCCCTTTACTAAAATCAATTTATTAATAAGAATGAAAATCTGTTAAGAGTTGCTAATTAAAGACCAAATAAGGTATATATAGTGTGGCCTTGGAGGGAAAACATATTAACTCTCTCCTCTTTACTAAAATTTTCGGAAAAACATAATATATTTCATTGCGAGCACTCGTTTTGTGTTAGTAAAACGTAAACATATATTAATTTTCATTGTGATTTAATAAAAATATCGTAAAACATATTATCTTTCGCTGTGTTTTATAGAAAATATCACAAAATTAATATTCAACTGCAACGTTTTCTAACACCGCAAACAAGGCATGATTATAGATGATTTTTCTTGTAGTGCAATAAGAATTGGTGAAAATTTGCCGATTTGGCTATTTAGAGACCCGAGAATGATTATAAGTTTAATTTTAATTATAACTTTATGGCTTGTGAATAGCTATTTTGGGTGTGCAAATAGTCATTGAAAGCTATAGGAACATTTTTATTGTGTTGCAAAATATTAATTTAAAAGGGAACACCGCACAATTGTTGTTTAAAGTGCGTCGACAAAAACAACATTTCGAAACTGTTCCCAATAATTGATAAGAGAACATTTATTGCATGTTGCGTAATAAATGTTGCCTAAAACTATTACTTAATGACAACATTTATAAACTATTCTCTATTCTAGGTTTAGACAATATTTTTTGATTGTTGCCGAATAAACTGTTGCTAAAGACCAAAAATATTGTAGTGGGTGTACCATAATATGTGGGTTTTATATAATATGTAGGTTTTATGTAATCTCTTTATGCGTATTGATTCAACACTTATTTACTAGTGGATTTTTTTGGAGGTTAGACAGTCAAGGAATCCTATAAAAAATTAAGATAATTCTCTATGGTTGGGTTTCTAATATTATATGGCGGTAGACGGAAATGTGGATATTGTGGGAACCATAGACCAATTGAACTCAATCATTTATGAAAAGATGGCTAAAGTTTTTGTGTCTTTGTCCCTTATTTGGTGGGAAAACATTATATGAATCCACAATTTTACTCACAGAATTGAATGCTTAAATATAAAATGAAAGGCAGCTCTTATGTTTTTCCCTTTCAGTTTTATTTTCAAGCACGTTCTGAATTAGTGTACTAAAACATAAAATGGGAGAGATACAATTGCAAGGTATACTCACACCTACTCTCGAGGGCTGCTTGGAGCAAAAACTTGCATCGGCAAGTCAACAAAAGTACGTTATCAAGCTAATATGTTTTTTAGCTTTCACTCAAATGAAAGATAAAATAATATATATATTGATAGGAATTCATACATAGGCTCTCATCTTTAAAAAGATGACCGGGTGGCGGTTACTCACTCAACCCACTCCCTCCACTAAGATAGTAGGGGGAGTTGTAGAGCAAACCGAACCCACCATTTTTGCCGCCCAGTCCACGCACCGCTAGACGCCGCGCGCCGCCATAACCCTACTGGGGTGCGATTTGCCCGCACCCCACTACTGGGGTGCGGATAGCCGCACCCCCATAGTGGGGGGTGCGGCCTAACCGCACCCATGGAGGGTGCGGCCAATCCGCACCCTCCTCGGGGTGCGGCCAAGCCGCACCACATGAGGGTGCGGCGGGCCATGCCGCACACCATGAGGGGTGCGGCCAAGCCACACCCCATGTGGGGCGCAGCCAGGCCGCACCCAGTGGGAGGTGCGGCCAAGCCGCACCCCCTTGGGGTGCGACCAAGACGCACCCCTCATGGGTGTGGCCAAGTCACGCTCCCCTGTAATGGGGTTCGGGCAAATCCCCCCCCCCCCCCCCCCCCCCGCCCCTTTCGAACTTGCCGCGCGCACTCCGGGTTCCGGATTCCGCCCAGAACGCCTCCTAGCGCGCTCAGAAACACTCCCATGTTCGTTGCGCGCTCAGAACACTTCCACATTCCGGGCACGCTCACTTTTTGTCTTTCTAATTTCTCAGATTACAGGACCCGCTTGCAGCCCTTTTCACCTTCAACAAAGCTGCCCGAACTGCCGGAACTGCCCGAAGGGCGAGACGGCCATTTACGAAAAATGGCGATTCGTGTGCTCCAAATCGGCCAGCGTGATTCACCTGTCAGGTGGTTACGGTGGTTACGACGGCAAAATTACCGAGCTACTCCCGGACAAAGCTATAAAAGGAGCCCAAAACCTTCATTTGAGAGGACCTTGCCTTCTGCACCCGGGAGAGCTCCCTTGAAGATTTCCTCGGAATTCTCCTTCGGCGCTTGAAGATCTCCTTCGTGGACTTGAAGATTTCCTTCCTCCCGAAAGGCAACTCAGCATTCTCACTTTTGTTCTCCCGAGCATTCTCACTTTTGTTCTCCACCGTTCTCAGAAGGAAAAAGACTTAGTTTTCCGAGAGGTGGCCTGTCACCTTCGGAACACACACTCTCTCTCTCTCTCTATTATTGTAATGAGCGGTGGCCTGTCACTCTCGAATCCTAAGTACCTGACTGTAACCCCCCAGAAGATAGTGAAGTTTGGTCGGCACAGCTCCGGATGCGTGGTTTGTTACCCTTTCCGGGTTTTCCACGTTAAAAAGTCCAGTGCACTCAACGAATCTCTAATTAACTGTTAGCGCGCTTGGCTCGCTTCAGAGCTAAGACGGTTCAAGTCGACCGGTCTACCAATAACACCCAAGCGATCCGCAACAGTTTGGCGCCGTATGTGTGAAATGGATTCCCAAATACCGAGCAAAGGATTTCCGAACGCAGCGCCCACTTCGCCTGAGTTCATGGAACCAGCAAGAGTAGACACCTCCCCCGAACAATCCGACGCATGTAGTTCCTCAATCCCTGAAAGCCCGGTGAAAAGAGCGCTCATCGCTGCACCCATCTTACCCCAGTGGCTTGGATCAATTAGCAAGCCATCCCCTCTCGCGGTGGGATAGGATTCGAACGATATCATGTACCAGCAAAGGAGATCCCCCTTGTCAAAGTCAATCTTGGCATATCCAGTTCCGTCATGGGTAAAGCTCACGCACTACAAGGAGTTTAACGGAGCAGAGGACCCGTACGGGCACGTTAATCACTTCTTGATAACGATGCGGACGTTCGGACTTCCCGACCAAATCAGCTCCAAAATCAACACCAAGACACCGCGCGAAGACGCCCTCCGCTGGTATCAATCTCTGCCAAACAGAGTGATTCACAACTTAACCGAGTTGTCTCAACTGTTCGTTGAATGGCAGGAAGTGCGCGCGTCAAGGATCCAAGAAGAAGAGCGAGAAGAGCGAGAAGAGCCCGAGACGGACGAGTCGCCCCACCCAGGGGAAGCGGAGCGGAGCAAACAGCAAGAAAACATCTATACAAGCTTTCACTAGGAGCGTCCCCGTGGATGGTTGGACTTTGCCTTAGACGCAAGCATATGCAATCGAGCCTGTGAACTAAGGAGGGCGTTGATAACCCATCGCATCTCGTTCAATATCCTGTTCATGGCAGCCGTGGTGCGGCTTAAACTCCTAAGCGGGAACCTCAAGCTCAGGGCCAGCGTCGTAGAGCTCCCAGATGGAACTATGATACCCAACATAAGAGTCGTCACCCTCCCCGTTCAAGTAGGGATGCACTCGGAACCAGTCCAGTATGACGTTTAGTTTATCATCGCAGAGGCAGACTCCCCCTACGACGTAATATTTGGGAGCCTCGTACTCGACGCCCTGAACCACGATGTTTCCATGTCTGGACGCATGGACAACAAAGGGAGAATCCTCAGGGATTCAATTCGTGGTCTCGACACGGCCGCAGCCGAGCTCCCTTCGATCAACTATGACCCAACGCCAAATCCAAACTCTGAGAAGCAAGGCGTGCGGAGGGCCGCGCAACCCCTACATTGGCAGAAAAAGCTAATCTTCCGGTACCAGCAGACCCACTACAACTTGGGGGTACATGTCGAAAGAGAAAGGGACAACAACAACAGTTCGAGAAGGACGTACCACACATTCAGAGCCAAGCAGCCCTCTCCCGAGGGCTAGCAAATCAAAGCTCCCGGGTCTACACCCCGTTAAATGCCCCTCGCCAGCATATACTGTCCGTAATCTACAACAGCAACGTCATCAACTGGCCCAGAGCACTCTCCCAGCACAGTGGAGACCAATCCCAGTTTTGCAATTTCCACAAAGGCCGAGGGCATCGTACGGAGCACTGTGCCAGATTGAAAGAAGAAATTGAATGCCTCGTCCAGTCAGGACACCTTGAGGCTTTCCGCAAAGAAGCACAGGATGCCGCCAAGGGTCGGTCGCTGGATCACCACTGCCCACAACGCTGAACGACCAAAAGAGCTCGAGCAAGCATAAAGCAAAGGGAGCTCGACGTTACCTTCTCTCTCGTCAAACTTGTATCAGAAACTTATTAGCTTAGAAGCCGCAAGATTGCACTTGCGCATGTATCAATGATCATTTTCTAATTATTTTTTACCAGTTCTAAACAATTCTACTGCAGGAACACCACGGGGCCCTGCCCCGGGGACTCCGCACCGCCGTCGATTGAAGGTTCGCCCTTCTCCTCCGTCGTCGGGTCCCGGCGTCGTAAGGGTCTGCCTCCTTTACGTTCGTCCTCAGTTTGAATACACCCGCTATTCACCGGCCATTTCGGGGCCCTGCCCCAGGGACTTCGCACCGCCGTCGATTGAAGGTTCGCCCTTCTCCTCCTCCGTCTGGTACCGTCGTCGTAAGGGACTGCCCCTCTTACGTTCGCCCGCGGTTTGAATACACCCGCTATTCACCGGCCATTTCGGGGACCTACATCGGGGACTTCGTACCGCCGTCGATTGAAGGTTCGCCCTTCTCCTCCGTCGTCGGGTCCCGGAGAAGTAAGGGCCTGCCCCTCTTACGTTCTCCCACGGTTTGAATACCCCCGCTATTCACCGGCCAGATCTATATTCTAAAAGCCGCGGGCTCAGACTCGCGCAAACTAATTTTCTATTATGCAAAAAGCCGCGGGCTCAGACTCGCGCAAACTAATTTTCTATTATGTAAAACCCGCGAGCTCAGACTCGCGCAAACTAATTTTCCATTATGTAAAAAGTCGCGAGCTCAGACTCGCGCAAACTAATTTTCTATTATATAAAAAACTGCGAGCTCAGACTCGCGCAAACTAATTTTCTATTATGTAAAAAGCGGCGAGCTCATACGTGCGCAAACTAATTTTATATTATGTAAAAAGTCGCGAGCTCAGACTCGCGCAAATTAATTTTCTATTATGTAAAAAGCCGCGAGCTCAGACTCGCGCAAACTAATTTTCTATTATGTAAAAAGTCGCGAGCTCAGACTCGCACAAACTAATTTTCTATTATGTAAAAAGCTGTGAGCTCAGACTCGCGCAAACTCATCCGTTATTTTGGAAAAACCAGCAAACTACACAAGTACCAACGCTAAATAGTAAGCTCGCCACAATCTCCAAATATGAACATACATCAACTGACCATCCTAAAGCATGTTCCCTCAATCAACACTTCGACAATGACCGGCATGACAAAGTCAAAAATAACACAAGGAAAAGAGTACAACGTATACCATAAAGGAATACAGCCACATCAGCTCAACGCTGCACACAAGAAAGAACGATAACAAACAGCAACATAAAAAATAAGAAGATGGTGGGTAACAAGTACGAGCATCAATCCTCTGTTGTATCCGGGTGATCATCCTCGGAAAGGTCCCCAGCTCCAAGACCCGCAATGCCACATCCAAACTTCCTCTCCATCATACGGAGAGTCTTCTGAATACCTCTCTGAAAAGCAACCTCGCATTCGTCCGCTAGCATCGGCTCGACCTCCTTCGTCATAACCTCGGCGCGAATCTCCTTCGACATCTGAAACTGCTCCTCCACGAAAGCCAGAGAATCTCTGTACTTGGCCACTCCCGTCGTCTTAGCCTCTTCAATGCTGCGTTCAACCATTGACAACCGGTCCACCTCGCTCCTCAGAAAATCCAGCTCCCCCTCTAGGCGGAACATCTCCCCCTGAGCCTCCGACAGCTGATGAAGGGCATCCTGGGAAAGCGCCTTATCGCCACCATACTCCGCTCGCAGCTTCTCAACCTCCGATCGGGAAGAGGAGATGTCGGCCTCCAACTGCCCAATACTGGCCAGGTCGTGATCTCTCTTCTTCAGCAAGCCGGACAAGTCACTTCTCGCCATGCGCAACTCCTCCTGAAGAGTGAAGTAGTTATCCTTGAGTCCCACGTAACAATCATTCCATGTAAGAGCGACACTGGTCAGAACATCGGCCTGCAGACAAAAGGTAAACAATCAGTATACAAAAGCAACGATGGAGAAGAAGTACCCAAAACTAGAGAAGGAGAACTTTACTTACCGCAGAAGTCATCGCCTGAAGAGAAGAGGAAACTCGCCTCGTCGGCGGTAAAGGAGGAGGCGGCGGCAAGTCTCCCCGCGGGACTCGGCTGACAATAGGAGACGCTAAAATCTCAATCTCCGGATCGGACGGACTCGGCTCCACCCTGCGGCGGCTCGGGCCGGCTCGTGATCGTGACTCCTGGGTGCCAGGGGGATAGAACCCGAACTAGAAGCTCAATTCCTAATAACAATCTTCCTCTTCTTCCCACAATCTAGGGAACAGCGGCCGCGCGCTCGGCGTCCCAGGAAAGCCCCACCGAGAGCAGTCGGCTTTCCTCCACGCAACCGGAAATACAGAACAGGGCCTTCGACAGCCCGTCTCGACCAGGAAAACCAGGGATATGAAGGAACTCATCCTGCCGTCCTGTCTGTCGGCGGCAATGTTCGGGAAGCGCTCTCCATAGCTTCGGCAGCTCCCATCGATTCTGAATGTACCCATAAAGAGTACTCCCCTGGCGGTAATCAGTCTTCTCCCCGAAGTGAAACCAACTCTTGTTGCTTCGCACTTCAATACGACCACCTGAGTCGGTAGAAACCTCACACCAATTCTTGAAAACCTCGAGCGAAAAGCGCGCGCTATGTTCCCGAAAAAACACCACCATCCCCATAATTTTCACCATTCCAGCAGGAGTAAACTGGGTAATCGGAACACCACAGAACTGGAGTATCTCAACAACCTCCTCAGATGGAAGAATGCGAAACCCAGATTTCAGACAGCTCTTAGAAAGGGTCATGAAACCGGTCGGCGGATTTTGAGCGCGCTCCTCCACCCGCAGAATCTTCACCTCGACATTAGAAGGCAACCCAAACCGCTTACGCCATATATCAATCCGCGCACTGTTAAGAGTGGAGCGCAGGCGCATCGGCCTTGACTGGCCACCCCGTTTCGAAGCCTGAAAGTAAAATATGTGCACGTAAGCACATGCATCGAAGAAATAAAAAGTCCAAAAAGGCACACATAAAACAAATCTGTCGGCCAGAGCACCCGCAGGCCAAGCGCCTCTGCAACGGACACCAACCACGCGCATGGGCTCACGGGAACCGCCCACCCCCACAAGCCGCGCGGCCCGGCCGTCCGGCCGCTCTCCTGTCCGGCGCCAACCGCGTGCACGGGCTCGGCATCGGCCGCACGCGCGAGAGAGGGGGTGCGGCCCGCTCGCACGCTTCTCCCTCTCTTCTCTCCTTTTTCATGAAAAGTGGAGAAAAAGAAAACCTCTGCCATGGTTCGACGCACTGCGCAGAGATGATGATGATCGTAGCCGCCACGGGCAAGACAAAACATTCGCACTCCTCCGCACAGAAGTTCGGACTCTGAAGGTTTGGGGGGCTTGTGATAGGAATTCATACATAGGCTCTAATCTTTAAAAAGATGACCAGGTGGCGGTTACTCACTCAACCCACTCCCCCCACTAAGATAGTGGGGGGTGAGTGGTAGAGCAAACCGAACCCGCCATTTCCGCCGCCCAGTCCACGTGTCGCTAGATGCCGCGAGCCGCCATAACCGCACCCCATGGCTGGGGTGCGATTAGCCCGCACCCCACTAGTGGGGTGAGGATGGCCGCACCCCCATAGTGGGGGGTGCGGCCTAACCGCACCCATGGAGGGTGCGGCCAATCCGCACCCTCCTCGGGGTGCGGCCAAGCCGCACCACATGAGGGTACGGCCGGCCATGCCGTGCCCCATGAGGGGTGCGCCCAGGCCGCACCCCATGTGGGGTGCGGCCAAGCTGCACCCCATGTGGGGCGCGACCAGGCCGCACCTCGTGGGAGGTGCGGCCAAGCCGCACCCCCTTGGGGTGCAGCCTTGGGTGCGGCGAAGCCGCACCCCCTTAGGGTGCGGACAAGTCACGCTCCCCCGTAACGGGGTTCGGGAAAATCCCCCCCCCCCCTTCGAACTCGTCGCGCGCACTCTGGGTTCTGGATTACGCCCAAAACGCCTCCTAGCGCGCTCAGAATGCTCCCATGTTCATTGCGCGCTCAGAACGCTTCTGAGCGCGCTCAGAACGCTTCTGAGCGCGCTCAGAACGCTTCTGAGCGCGCTCAGAACACTTCCATATTCCGGGCACGCTCACTTTTTGTCTTTCTAATTTCTCAGATTACAGGACCCGCTTGTCGCCTTTTTCACCTTCAACAAAGCTGTCTGAACTGCCCGAACTGTCCAAACTGCCTGAAGGGCGAGACGGTCATTTATGAAAAATAGCGATCTGTGTGCTCCAAATTGGCCAGCGTGATTCGCCCGTCAGGTGGTTACGGTGGTTACGTCGGCAAAATTACCGGGCTACTCCCGACCAAAGCTATAAAAGGAGCCCAGAACCTTTATTTGAGAGGACCTTGCCTTCTGCACCCGGAAGAGCTCCATTGAAGATTTCCTCGGAATTCTCCTTCGGCGCTTAAAGATCTCATTCTGCACTTGAAGATCTCCTTCGTGGACTTGAAGATTTTCTTCCTCCCGAAAGGCGACTCAGCATTCTCACTTTTGTTCTCCCGAGCATTCTCACTTTTGTTCTCCACCGTTCTCAGAAGGAAAAATGACTTAGTTTTCTGAGAGGTGGCATGTCACCTTCGGAACACTCTCTCTCTCTCTCTCTCTCTCTCTCTCTATTATTGTAACGAGCGGCGACCTGTCGCGCTCGAACCCTAAGTACCTGACTGTAATCCCTCAGAAGATAGTGAAGTTTGGTCGGCACAGCTCTGGCCGCGTGGTTTTTTACCCATTCCGAGTTTTTCACGTTAAAAAGTCTCAGTGTACTCAACGAATCTCTAATTAACTGTTAGCGCGCTTGGCTCGCTTCAGAGCTAAGATGGTTCAAGTCGATCGGTCTACCAAGAGCACTCAAGCGAGCCGCAACATATATATATATATATATATATATATATATATATATATATATATATATATATATATATATATATATATATATATATATATATATTGGAAGTAGCAAAAACAAATAAAACTTTATGTAAACAAGCTATTTTCTATAGGAACATGTTCCGGAAGCCACATGAAATTGTCTCATCATTTGTCTTTCATTTTTGTTGATATCAATTCATCCAACTTGTCGTTGTCTATCTTGTCCGTCAAGATCTAATTCCTTCTACTTCCTTCCTCATGATGAACACTATCGATGTCATTTTCTCGGCACGAGCTGATTGGTCTACATGCGGGCAACCACTTGTTTTTTTTTCCAAGAGCTTTGACCAAAAACACTATTTATGTGAAATGTACAAGAATTTGAAATGGTTAATAATGTTTTATTAATTTATAAAGTTCAAATAGTTTCATTAGGTAGGTGAGGCAACTGAGTCAGATTAGAGCCTATTTTACTTGTTTTAAAATGTAATATTCCATGGTTAAAATAATTTCTAGGGTGCAATTTAAAAATATATAAAAATGACCTAAAATTCTAATTATCTTTTTCTCTCCTCTAATCTTGCAGTGCAATGGATAAGAGTTGGATGGATCTGAATGATCTATGACAACCAACTTACATCAATTGATAAGAGTTGGATGGATCTCATTGATCCACTTGATTGGCAAACTAACTCATCCAAATTTCACCCACGAACCACTGCAGCACATATTTGTTCTTTAGCTAGTTCATTTAATCATCAGGATAATAAAAATGAAAAAACACGTGAACATATAAAATATAAAGCGCATCAATCTACCAAAGTAGATACAGCGCAATCTATAAAAGAAAGAGCAACACAACCTACAAGTATTACATCCTACCATCATCCACCAATACACCCACATTCATCACTTCAGTTGGATAGAGATTTGATAAATGAAGAGGGGAATGCAAATGAGGTTGGGCATGATCTTGATCGTATCGAGCTTGATGCTGATCGTGTACATTTAGATTCAACAAATCTCAGGCATGGAAATATCGATGCTACAACTTACATTTTTTTTATTTAAATTAAATGTTTTTAAGTGTTTTAACATTGCAATGTCAATCAATAGGTACATGTGAAATTAAGAAAAGAACACGTGGTCCGACCACTGGGATTGGATGGTCTAAGAGAAAATATCATTGTACGGAAAAGGTAGAAGTTCAGATTCCCGCGGACCTTCGCAGAATAGTTGGTGAAAGATCTCAAGAGCTTATCACAAGGAGTGGGCGCATTGTAAGGCTATATGCTCCTTTGAATGTGGAGAAATGGGCTCATATTCCAGTCGATATAATCGATAAAATAGTTGACATTATCTATGTAATAATGAAGTTGTTGCAATTAATTATATGAAGTGAACAAGTTGTTTTCTTTTATGAATTCGTATTTTAATTTTATTATGTTGTTTTTAGTCTGAATTCAGTCTCCTCAATGAGAATCAGGTCATTGATGACCTTATATCTTCACTTCATCGAATCTATAATGTTTGGCGTGCTCGTTTGCCTAGCGATCATTATTTAAAATAGAGACCTGATGCACAAAGACGTGATCATTGCCCTAAAGAAATCAATCTTGATCAATGGAGTTGGCTAATTGGTTATTGGGGAAGCGCCGGGTTCAAGGTATAGAAAACATACACATTAATTTTTCTTATTTGTTATCTACAAATTAGTTTGTTAAATTAAACATTCCTAACATATTTATTTTCTAATTGATTCATTGCAGAAGATTAGTGATGTGAACAAAAGAAATAGGAGTCAACAAAAAATATATTCTCATGTTGGCACAAAGTCTATTGCGCGAACAGTACATGAACTAGTAAGATTTTAAAGATGTATATAATTATGACATTGTTTCAAATAGTCAGTATACCTCAATTTTATGTCTTATTGGTTTCTAAATGTAGAAACAAGTTACACATGAAGAACAACAATAGCCTATATGCGTACGATTGTGGGAGAAAAATAGGAAAGGGAAACAAAATCAGTGGACGGATGAAGCTGCAAAGGAGGTATACAATAAACTTTTGGAACTTCATGAGTAACAAAAAATAGACAAAGGAGAAGACACATTGACTACAGAAGCAGCCTACACAATAGTACTTGGTAAACGATCAGGTTATATTCCTGGAAAGGGGCCAGGACCAAAACCTTTGGACCGTGAAAGTACTAATGGACAACGTCTCCGAGCACAAGTACGAGCTGAAGTAAAAGCAGAGATGACTACACGTATTCAAGAAATGGAGGAAAGAATGGCTCAAAGAGAGACATGAATGGAGCAAAGAGAGGCACGCATGGATCAAATGGAGGCACGAAGGATGGCCTTCATAGAACAAAGAGAACTAGAGGATCATATGGACAACACTAGCTAGAGGATCTTTGGCTAGTTATGACGAGCGATGACATCATCTTCAACTTAATTTTTACCTTCATTATTGACATATTTTAAAATTTGCTCACTTCTCTAAATTCATGCATTACTTTTTTTCCAAACATTATATATTTTCGTGTTTGTTCAATGTGAGTTTGCTTATGTTACTTGTTATTCTATTCCTTTTATTAATTTTAAGTATGACACATCATCACCGTACCAATATCTTTATTTTCTCAATTTTCATATCACCTTTTGGGGTATATGCGTAACCTGCACCGCATGTACTCTTACTATTGATTTTATTAAAACATACATAAGGAAGTGAGGTGCAAAATTTGATGTTCTGCGAGCTTAACAAGCTGCTTTATTGGTAATTCCCTACTTTTATTATATGCGTAACCTGTAAACTGTCCACTCCAGCGAATGCAGATTTCGAAAATTATGTTCCGCTTACTTTTCTTTCTGATTTCAAATTGGTCCGCGGTCAATGCTGCTTCAGATTTCATATTTGATCATTGAAGTATGGTTTGTATTGTTTCTGAAAAATTTCAGGTTTGAAAGTCTCTCATTAGATTGATCTGCTACATTCTTGCATGGAGAAAAATTTCATAATCTATTTAAATGCTTGTTCTTATATTGCTCCAGGAATGGGCTTGACAACAATTCATTGGAAAGCATCAACAGTGGGCATCCTAGCATTGCCGTATCAGTTAAGCTTTTCATTTTCTATTGGTATTTTTTTCTATTTCATAATTATTTCTAGGAGACTGAAGTACAACTTCTCCAACCAGATTCTAAGTAATGCGTCTCCAATTTTAATGAATTGATATCATATTGTGTTCTTATTGTTACGGTGTAGGAAAATATATGAGGCTAAAGACATCTCATGCAAGCTGCAAAATGAGGGCACAAATGGTAAGCTGCATAATGATTTTACCTTCCTGGATCACTTTCGCATGTTGTTCTTCCTCTGCTGGTGACTATATCACTTGATTATGGTGGTGGTGTGTATCTTCACTTGGGCGTTTTGGAGGAGTATGAAGTTGGAAACCAAAAGAGGGGGAACCTGCTACCATTCACCTTGGACTTCATTAGGTATAACATGATATCGGAGAGATGCTCGCAGAATGTTCTTCCGTTTATTTCTGTCGACATGTATTGATCTTGTCCTCTCGTATGGTGTCGAAGCTGTTGTCGATAACATTGAGTTCCATCGACAACAACATGGCTTATCCGTTCCAACTTTTGGTGAACTCGATGCTGCATCAAGTTTGTGTTCCTGGTCTGTGTTTATTGCCCCCACAGGGAGCTACTTCCTGTTAGGAGGACATGTTATGCTTCTAGTTGGCTTCAGTCGATTGCTTCAGGATAAGCAGAAAGTTTCTTAGGTATCTCCTGATCAAGTGCAATTTTTGGCCTATGCATTGTATGTTGAAAGGCCCTATTGTTAAATGTTGTTATAAATTTGTTTAAAGTTTAGTATTTGATATAATACCTCTTACTATGGTCGATCAATTGATTTTTCATTTTTTCTTGTGTAAAATTTTCCTCTATGTACCTAACTAAGTTTCTGTTACCAGGTTATCTGGCCAAGTCTCGTTTCTCATGGGAAACATTATGGTTACTAGGGTACCCCGAATAGGGCCTGCAGGTAGACCACTGCCCTTTACATTTTCCTACCTATAAACAGAATTACTTATAGGTTTGCTGATCAGTTGGTTCATATTTTGACAGCTTATTTCACTAGTCCACCCAACCCACCTACATTAGATTTATAATGCTCATGTTTTTTTTGACCCATTGCTACCTTTCCTTCCAATTAAAACAGCTGATATTCCTGAAGCCTGGAGCCAGCCTATATGAAGCCTCAAGCCTTAACCAGAAGACCAGATGAACAAAGATTGAATCCATGGCCCACCTTGGCAGTTTTATTTAGGAGTACCAACTTGCAATAAGATTTATCTTGACTGTCTTAGTCCCTCATTTTTATGTATCCTCGTTTATGATTAGTGCTCTTATAAGACTTGCACTGTGCCAAACCTATTAATCGGATGCATTTGTGTCAACTTTAGTACATTGATATTGCATGCAATGGGGCATTTCTGCGCCGCCGTCGAGTAGACTGTGGAGTGCGCGACGTCGTCGAATGGAGTGCTGACCACAGCGACTGGGCGACGCCGTCGAGTTGAGTATTTCACTTTTCCTGTCTCGTGCGCCTGCGCGACGCCATTGAAGGCATAATATTTTACGCTCAGGTTTTTTTTTTATCATTTTTGGTTTTAAAGGATGCACGGGGTTGATCTTGATATATATTATTCCAAATCTTCTACCGACAGATCTATGCTCAGGTTTTTCACTTTTCCTGTTTCTTGTGTTTTTTACGAGATTGTGGTTTGAGGTTTGAGTGTTTGCATCAAGGGTTTAAAAATAAAAAGAAGATTGTGCTCTCTTTCTAGTAGTCTAGTTCTTCACGGTCAAAGATTAAGATTTTTTTAACAACTATGGAGATTTTATTTCTGCTGTTACATTAAAATATTCAGATGTTTTGTATTGAGGTCTGCCTTAATATTTTGAATCAAGCTATATTTGGCATGCTACATTTTTTGCTTCATCATTAGCCCCCTTGATGCATATCTTCACTTCTAGCCGAGTTACTGATTACAAGCATCAAGGAACTTTAGATCATCGAGTTTATGGAACTTTGGACATATAAATTGCTAGGTCTAGTAGTTGTTTTGATGCACAGTAGTTTTGAACATAGAAGAGGATGAGTTTCCTTAGGTGAGGTCGGGAGTTCGTGAACGACAGTTCACCATGGCGTTCACGACCACCATGCCAAACTGAGCCTTAGTATTCACTACTAGAAAATTGACTTTTAGTGACGAAAATTTTTGTCACTAAAGATTGGATTTTGGTCACTAAAGACAATTAGTGACCAAATCCAGTCCATCACGAGATGGTCACGATAGCCCCGCCACTAAATGTAATTAGTGACCAAAAAGATTTTCGTCACTAATTGTACATATTTAGTGATCAAAATAATTACAGTCACTAAAAAACTGTTTTGGTGACCAAATTGATTCGGTCACTAAATGTAATATCAGTGACCAATTGGTTCGGTCACTAAACGATTTTTGTGACCAAAATAATTCGGTCACTAAATGAAGTTTTGGTGACTGAATGGATTCGGTCACTAAATAAAGTTTTCGTGACCAAATTAATTCAGTCACTACAGTGTACTTTTAGTGACGAAATACCTGGTCACCAAAAGAGAACACTTAACATTTCTTATCACTAAATTCTATTTAATTCCTCAAAAAATATCACATAATTATTTCATTTGCTATTCATTAGAATTCACTTATAGACGGTCAAATACAGAAATAAATTTAATACTCAATCGCAAATAGAAGTTTGTTCAACATAAGTTATTTTATTAATAGGAAAAAAGAGGGTGGGAGATAGCCCAAACCACTCAATACAAAGTAATATTGTTTTCAACAATAATTAAACTATATACATTGAAAAAATATCTATACTGAAGAAAAAGTTCTCAGGCCCGAGGTCTCATGGCCGGCGAAGGTCTTGCACTTGTCCATCATGAGTTGAAGGTTGTAACAGAACGCAACCTTCTTTTTGTATCTCGGCGAGCAACTTCCTGAGGAGCCCTATCCCGTACGACCAACTCCGACCGATCTCCATCCCCTCCCTCCGGCCATCTATAATCTCCATCTGCAACTCATCCACATTAAGACATGCAGCTACATAAAAATAGCATCAACCAATAGTAAATGATAAATACATAGAAATAATTGTAAAATCATCTACTTGATCTAGAGGGAAAAGGAAATGAAAGACCTGTATGTAAGAGAGGTGACCAATATGAGTACTTTAGCCATTCTGTCTCTTGTGGATGTGGGATTGGTGTTTCCTGCTCTAGCATGCAAACCAAGTTATCAATAAAATATTTAAACTACAAAAAAGGGAGATTAATTTATTAATTCAGTGCCTCAATTCCATACATATATTCTCTGGAAATAGTTGATTTGGATCAATACAAGTTCATATAAATACACACAGACATATTCTATTTTCTAGGCCGGCACCAGCTGTTCTTTCCACCAGTTCCTGGTGTTGTTGTTGCTAATCATGAGGATATTATTTAATCATAGTCAAATGACAAAAAAGATAGTTTTATTCATTAAGTATTTATTAATGATTTTCTAGTATCAATAATCATATTTCATGACTAGATCACCTAATTATATCATATGAAGTACAAAAATTTCAAAGTACCTCAATCTTCTCCTGGATGAGGACTCTTGAGACATGGTAGGTGTCATCAAGAATTATGGAGTTCTGATGCAGTGCTACTGTCGATTGTGAGATAATGGCAGAAATGGAGTTGGTCGGCATTGTTATCCAGAAGGCTACCGCCGACGACGACTCATCATGCTGTCGCCGGTGAACATGATCAAGTTCTTTTTTGAATCTGATCTCTTTCAATTGATGCCTCTGTTGAGTGAGCTGCATCTGCTTCTCCCATTCCCACCTGATCACATAAATAAAGATATATATATATATATATATCTGTGTGTGTGAGTGTGTGTGTGTGTGTGTGACCTGTATCATAAATACCATTGTCTATAATCTATATGGAGCAAGAACTTGATACCAATAGTGCAAAATAATTCACGTGATTGATCAAATTTAGAATTTTGACACTGATATTCATGATGATATATATGGGTTTGAATGATGCCACATGCTTACATTTCTCTACTTTAATCATAAGAACCTATTTTCTTCATAAAATCACGGGCAAGATGAAGTTTGATCTACATGCATGATATTGTTACAGGATAAAAATTAAATAAATCACTTCTCTCAGTATTGAGACATAAATTAGTCTTAGTGTTATGGACCATTTTACATAATGTAACAAAAATGATGCACATAATTAAAAATATGAATTAACAAAAATAAATCAAAACAGGAAGCCATAAACTTGAAGCCCATAATGATCATGTTTCCACCAAAGATGAAGCAAAAAAAAACAATAAATCGCATGATTATGATTTAGCCTTGTTTAGGTATAATACCTCGGGTAAGTCTCGACAAAATTGAATGGAAGATTATGATGATGATTGATTGTTAGACACAACTTCTAAAACTCCTAAGGAACTTTAATGAAGTGCTGCGGAAATTTATGTGCAATTCGATCTAATAGGAAAAGATTGCTTATGTCTACATAGGTTAGCTAAGTTCTAATTATATTTTATAAGACAGAGTGTATAAACATTTCTGAGTTGCTTTATTTAACTGTTTTCTGATGGTTGTGAGGAGTTGGGAGAGCTAGTCATTTACTACTCTTTCATTTAGTTCCTGTCAAAATTAGGTTTACATTGAAGCATCTTAATTAAGAAATTGTTCTGCTTAATTGACTTGATAGGAATACCCAATTTTGATTGATATATTCTGTGGTGGGCATGTTGCATTATTAAGAATATTATTTTATCTACAAATAGAGTCTTTCTGATGATTGTCACTTGACCCAACTAAAATTAAGTTCATTTAAATTAATAGTTACATATGTCGATCTATTCATAGTTGTTTTTCTTGGCAGTAAAGTGAAGATGGAATATATTTACTTTTTTTACATAGCTACTAACATCAATCTTCTCATCTACAAGCAGGTTCTTTGACGGCTGAACTACTAACATAGCTGGGACATCAATCAAGTGGAAGGCGCAACAGAATGGTAAGTGCAGTTTTCGACCAAATTTGGTGTTTATCCTTTTAGTTCCTTTAAATTCTAACTTGTTTTTATTTGGTTACATTTTTTAAGGGTGTTCCTAATGGCACTTCTCATGAAAAGAACGGAAAGAAGTGGTCCCTTGCTGAAGAAAGGCTAGTTTTATTCTCATCATCTTTATTTCAAGTAGTGTGGTAATTCCCTCGCCGCATTTCTGATTCAACTCGGTGGGTCTGCATAAATAACAACTATTGATAAAAAATTAATCCTCTTTATTTCAAGTAGTGTGACCATCTTTATCTTCTCTAGTTGGTAGGATAACATTTAAAAAATTCAAGAATGTTTTTTTAATATTAATTTCAATTAGAGCCCATGATTATGGTGTCGCCTTCCAGTAATTTCACACTGCAGAATTGTGCATAGACTTTGATAATTGCATAAAATGTTTATCGTACTAATAACTATTAATACGACATGTTAATATGACTTTGATAATATGACATGTTACCACTCAAAAACCGGAATTTGAAAACAAAGTTACGAGAGACATAGGTGGTAAGAGGATTTTTTTTTTAATTTACATTAGATGGTTAAAACTAACAAGTTGAACCAAACTGTTTTGTTCAATCTACCATTTCAGATTATTTCGTCTGAATCCAAAACTTGGTAAAACATGAAATTAATTTAGTTTTATCAGTGTTCAAAAATTTGTTAGTCACTATATGTACTCATGGTTACATAAATTTACATTTAAATTTTTTTAAATTGTTCGTATGCATTTATTCTATCTTTTTTTCCACCGTTTGGTTTGGACGAAACGAGGCTGTAGTCAAAATCTTATTTTTTTAACTAAAAAACTATCACAATCTTCTACACCCAGTGTTCTATTGAGGGTGGTGATTGTATACGTTCAAATTTGATTTCTAAGCTTTTGACAGCTTAACTTTAAAATAAGGCAGTGTACATATAATCTGGTTTTGCTGATATTATTTTTGACCGACCTTCAAGTCAACATTTAGGCTCAAAGGAGATACATAGCTTCTATCCACCCCTTCATAAGACAGGAAATGCATCTCTCATGCATATATATTTATATATTAAATTTACCTCTTGATCAATCAGAAATTATGTTTGATGTTAAAGCAGATTCATAGGCCAAAAAATACTCCTAATCATCTCATAAAGAGAGAAATTATGAGGTGGCAAGATTCCAAAAATTTAGATTCCAAAAATTATTTAGTTTGTTGATCATTAATTGTCGACATGGGTATGGATTGTCGACTATTGCTCGACAATCTACTTTCATCGGACGCTTGCATTTCAAAGTGTTAAATTTTGTTACAGAACTTAATGATTTAGTGTTAATTTTAAATCAATTCCAGTAACCATCATTAAAATATTTATGATGTCTGAAGAAAGTAAGCACACACAAATTACAATTACTCCATACAAATTCATTATCGAAAGCATAGGATGTGATGCATAAGTTTAGGGTACTTACCTAATTTGAATTTGCCAGTGTGCGTTCCGAGTAGAAATTTAAATGCCAACATCATTTTCACCATTTCAGTCAAAGAATCAGGATCTTTATGTCATTGTTTCTACAAAATTAGTTCAGTCATTTGGCAATCAAAACCGAAGTCAATGTATTCAGTAAGTGGGAGTGGATCTATCTACCTGCTTGAAGGAGTTTCACATATACATCACTCTTTCTCTGTACAATGCCGCTGCCGAATGCCAAGAAAATTTTGGTAACCATAATTTTAGGTAAACCTAACAGAAATTCATTATCGAAAGTACATGATGAGATGCATAAGTTGAGGGTACTACCTTAATTGATATATGCACAGTGTAAGTTCCTATAGATTTTTTACAGTAGTTAGAATGTAAAGATCGACAATTTGTTGGTGGTGAAAGAATCGTGAAAGAATGTCGATTGAATCGAATTAGAACACCGGAGGGAAGAGCCCTAACAGGCCGGCCATGTCATCAAATGAAATGCTTAACCTAAAACTTTGAAAGAGAGAAAGTTAGCAATAATACCTCAACTTGAAGAAAAGATCGGGCGCGAGAACGCCGGCGAGAACGCCGGCAAGAAGAGACGCTGGAAGGAGATTGGACGCGAGAACGTCGCTTACCGGAAGGCTTCTGGAAGGGGGAGGTCGGGCGTGAGAACGTCTTCTGTTAGGGCACGAGAATGCCGGCTAGAAGAGGCGCGGAGCGAAATGTTAAGATCGGGAGAGAACTTTGAAGAGGAGATCGTTCATTCGTGCCCTAAGTACTGGAATGTTGGTAATGAAGAGGAGATCGTGCATTCGTGCCCTCAGGATCGATGGCAAGAAGGAGGGAAAGTAAAATTAGAGGCGTTGCCGCGTTGGTCGAAATGTCTATACCGAGGGAATTAAAAAACTGGAAAAAAATATTTAACATATTATTAACAGTGACTATAATATAATTGGTCACTAAAAAAAATCATCAGTTAGGGGTTTCATAATTTATTTGTTGTTCTTTTGTTTTCATTTTTATTGTACAAGAAGAGTGACTCAGATACCGCCGAGACTCAAATAAGAAGCTTTATTTTTGGGGCTACTGAGTTTCTAGAAAAGGTGGCGCTAATCCAGCCGAGTCATTAAGTATAAAAATGTAATTATTTTGTAGCTAAGTTATGAAATATAAATTTTCGCTTAGTAGATGAGGTTCAATTTATAGGTAACAAAAATTTTCAATTTAATCTAGTACTGACTAATATTTTCAATTAAATCTATTTACCCCTTTGATCGAGCGGAGGTTGTCGTCGTCGAGAGGGTTGGTGTTGTCAGATCGAGCGGAGGACGTAGTCAAGAGGGAGAGCGCTCGTCGTCATCGAGAAGGTGTTGGATTGAGCGGAGGTCGTCGAGGGAGTTGAAGGGGGCTCGTCGGCGAGAGGGAACAAAGAGGGCTCGTCGTCGAGAGGCGAAAAATGATGAGCTGAAGGAAATCGCTTAATTAGGGCTAGAACTCGTCTGTGGAAGAGCGGTGCCGAAATGGAATACGCGCGTGATTCAATGAATTTTATGGAGAGATCTCAAATGTTAAATTATAAATTGTCTTTTTTTGTGACACATTATATTTTCGTCACTAAATAGAATTATTTAGTGACGAAATATAACTTGGTCACTAAAAATTAATTTTTAGTGACTAAATACTATTTTGGTCACTAAAAAAATATTTTAGTGACCAAACATTTATTTTAGTCACTAATTAATTGAAAACTATTATTTAGTGACCAACCTCTAATTTCGTCACAAAAAACATATTTTTTGTGACGAAAAATATTTCGTCACAAATATTTCGTCACTAAAAGCCTATTTTCTAGTAGTGATTACTAGTGTCACAATAAATACAATTCGTATTTTAGTTCTTCTTTTCTGAGTACTAACTAGCCAATATTTAAATGCTTGTTTGTCTTGGGCATTTATAAAGTTTTTTTAGAACTTCAATATTGACAAATCAGTATAATCATTGTGATTACCATTAGATTTATGAATAGACGTTATTTTTCTATATCAGGCGAGAGTATTACAGCCTTCCCTTTTCTCCAGGGATACTCATCTTGAGCTATTTGATGTGTATTAATGCTTTCTTCCCAGGGATACTCATATTTAACTATTGCATTAGCTCTTCCAGATTCTGGCCATCTAGTTGCATGTGAAAAAGATGCAAACTGTCTTGAAATTGCTAAGTAGTATGAGCATTTATTTTTGGCCATCAGGTGTTTCCCATAAGGGTGAGCATTTGTTTTAATAGGATACCTATTTCTTTGATTTCCAAAATATAAGATTGATCTGTATATGATGTTTTAGTTACACTATGTAGTTTATATGGTGAGTGCTCTTGAAGTTCGATTTCATCATCATCTATTACCTCTCAAAATAGTTGTGCTTTGCAATTGGAAAAGGCATATGACTAAACTGTGGTCAGACATTGGTTATTTCCTAAGGCCATTTTCCATGAAGAAATGGTGCCTATGAGGAGCTTGAAGTGGGGAGCTTGGAGAGGATGGAGAAATCAATATATTTGTTCAACACAGTATATTTATTTATTTTGTGTTACCTGTAAAGAAAGAATTATTACGTAATATTTATTTATTATAGAATTTTTGTATGTAGTTAGTTTAATAGAGTTAAAAGCTCTATTGGTCTGTACTAAAGGGTTTGGGCTATCTCCCACCTTTTTTCTATTAATAAATTTAAAGAAACATTCTCTTTTCTTTCATGAGATTTTTTAGCAAATGAATATTTTATTTATTATTTTATTTAATGATGAAATAAATAATTTTAGTAACCAAAAGTTGTAATTATTGCATTGTACAACTAGTGACTAAATAAATTTGGATTTAGTGATGAAAAAAATTATCACTAATCATGTTCATTTAGTGACGAAAAATAGTTGTCACTAATAATGCAAATTTAGTGATGAAAAATAGTTGTCACTAATAATGCATATTTAGTGACAAAAATTAGTTGTTACTATAAATGTATATTTAGTGACGAATATCAATGGCCACTAAAAATGTATATTTAGTGACGAAAATTAGTTGTTACAAAAAAAATATATTTAGTACAGAAATTTATTTGGTCAGTAAAGACATTTTGTGACGCCCATTTTGCAACCACCTTGTGACGGATTAAATTTGGTCACTAAATATCTTAAGTGACCAAACCGCAATATATATATATATATATATATAATCAAATAGTCATTCATTCATCTCTCATTCTATTTCATAGACAACTCTTAATTATTTTCATTGTAGAGAATATTCTTTTAACATTATAAGTTGTTGCAATGTGTATAAGATATGCAAACTTCAAAAGATGATAAAACAATGAAAAATAATCATACATTTTTCAGCTCCAACAATTACTAATTAGTCCACTAACTTTACTGATTTGAAAAGATGTTTTAGTTGATTCATGTAAAATGTAAGGATAAAATTATACAAGATGATTTGAATTAAATTTTTTTTCTTTTTCAAAAGATATAAATCAATCACTTAAGTTAAGACAAGAAACACAAAGATATAGCTTAGCGGTTGCTTCATCAAAATGATCATTCAACTTTCTTAACATCTAACCAATCATTGTATAAAATACCTAAATTCCAAAATAATGAAAAAAAATATAATATTTCGTACTCTGCATTTTAATATCCCCACTTGAACAAAATTGTTATATATATTTGAAACATCAATATCATGTTTACCACAAAAAGAAGATAATTCAACCGTAAATGACTACCATTCAAGATTGATATTTCTCAAATAGACAATTTCACAAGTCCAATGAATTCACAATATTTCTTTTTTTTTTCTTTTGTAATGCTTGTGTACATCATGTTGTAGGATGTAATGTCTGTGATAGCTCATGTTGTAGGATGCACTGACTCACATTCGACTGAATCAAACTGGGACATCTTATGCTCAGAACATATACATATTGTCTGTAGCCTGTGATAATTAGAACAGTAACCATGACATGGCTCCGCTCACAAACCCAACCCGACTACATATTACAATCATGTCAAATCTTGCATCATCCACGCATTTCATATACTTAAATATTATTTAGCGGAAAGTGAGTAGTCAAACCTACTACACATAATAAGCAGACAATAAAGAGTAGATAAAAGAGCATTAAACCTAAAATGAGCACTAAAGCTCAATAGTTCAAGTACACAAGAAAGTTCACGGTGAATGTTTGCTCACAATGAACCATATATCCAACCTATCACATCAATTATAAAGTAGAACAACTAGAGTGTATATCTAAGTTTGACAACATAGTGTTATCATTTTTTGTAGGTGACTTACAAGTACTTTTCAGTAGGTCACCCATCTCATAACTATTCATACTAAAACAACTTAACTATAAAGTTCCTAATATTGTTATGCCAATTACTATGAAATTGAGTCTCTGATATTTGATGGTCAAATTTATTACTTAAGCTCAATAATTTTTCTTTGTGATTCAATATAATCTTACACCATTTATGTAGATCGAAGCCTGCTAAGAATTGTTTTTCTCGTAACTTGTTGCCATAGATATATTATCACCCACATTATATTCAAAATATTACACATTCTTTAATGAGAAAATGTATTTTCATATTTCATGCACGTCCAATGTTTAAAGCAGTGACTTTTTAAATAACAATAAATTAAAATGTAAAAAAACTAATCTTAAATTCATAAAAATAAAACATGACACTATCAATCATTGAGTATCAACTTTAAATACAAATAAATTAAACATGACAAAAATGCACATCAAGATGAAATTTGGAACATAAAAGCATGGGTTCAAATGATAGAGTACGTGTCATAAAGTCACTACTAAGTCTTTGATGTTGTAAAAAAAAAAATAGGCATTCAATAAGAATGCTATGTGCATCAAAGATATAGTCAACCCCCTTCAAAGCATTTTGCTCACGAGAAATATAACAAAATAAATTAAGTCAGTGTACATCAACTCTTTAAGAACTCTATAATAATGCAATAAAATATTATTGTTTTTTAATAATTGCACTTGAATCTTCAGCCACTGAAACCAAACTGCATTGTTTGATTCCTAGCTAGTCAATTCCAGATAAAATTTTCTCATAATTAGTTTGAAAACAGTTCCGTTATTTTTTTTAAAGAATTCTTTTGAAATAAAATCTTATCTTTATTATATAAGTGAATATAGCATTCTTCGGGCTCTTACCGTACTTTTATTTTCCACCGTTGGATCTTTCACATGTTTTATCCGAAATATCTTTAATATAAAAAATTAAAAATAAACTTTCGGGGAGAGAGAGAGAAAGAGAGGAGAGAGGGGGAGAGAGTGCGGCGGAGAAGGAAAGAGAGGAAAAAACAAATAATATACGTAATTTTTTTACAAAATAAATATTGTAATATTAATGTATATTTTTATATAAAATAAATATTTTAATATTTATGTTTTTTACGGTCATTTTGAGTATTCATATGTATATGTTATGGGCGCAGCCCGCAGACGCATCGAGCACGGACTTCGTGCTGAGGCAGGCGAAGCCCGCCTGGATGCGGTCGAAGGCCGCCCGACAGCATCGTTTCGGGGGTGGGCGAATCCCGCCGTCGCCGGCCGGGTACTGTCGCGCTTGGCCTTAGGGGCGGAGCCCCGTGTCAGGCACTCACGAGTGACACGTATGTGAATCCGCCTCTATGGGCAACCGCGACAGTACATGGGGGGACCCTAGTGCCCCGCACAACAGTACTCCGGTCATGACATTGCCCTGACGCAATTGCACTCGCGCCGCTCGCAACCCTTGAGCGTTATACTCCGCTCGTCGCTCATTTTTTCCGTGTGCACGGTGATTTTCGAGTGACGATGAGAGCAAATTTTTTATTTTAGGTAAGATAATTTGTCTATTGGGACACATTTTTTAAAATTAAAGAAAAAAATTAAAAAATTTATAATAAAAAAAACTAAAATTGAAAAAGTTGAATGTTTTCCGAAGAGTGTTTTTCACTTTTAATAGATATATATTCGCTTATCACAATATCACCACACGATAGTTGATATAAAAAATTGACATCCCAAGGCGGCTTCATTCATATATAAAAAAAATTAAACATAATAATAATAATAGACTAACTAAAATATAACAATATTTATATTATGAATCGACTTTGTCCATGTGGATGAATAGGCTGAAAATGTTCATGCGTTGACCAAAGCGACCAAATGCGTGCGAATCAAATTGTCTTTCGATCAATCATCTTCAAATGAAGATAGAAATTAAATTAAAGGGAGGAAAAAAATGAAGACACCAAGTCCGCGCGCGCGATCAGCATGGAAATCCGATCCTGCAGTTGAGCGCCCCGGAGTATCGCGTGAGCCTGGTGACGAAGGTGCCCGGCTTGGCCTTAATCATCTCATGCCGGTTGTAGCCGCTCACCAGCGGCTGGCCGGACTCCACGAAGAAGGCTCCGTTCATCATCAGATCCCCTTGCGACCTCCACGTCCACTGCTTCCACACGGAATCCGGCGCGTAGTCCCTCTTCGTCACCTCCTTGGCGTATAAGTTCGGCGGCGCAATGTACCGGTTCCCCTGGCTGATGACGGTGGGGTGCTGGCTGCCGCCGACGGCGTACATCAACCAGTGCGTGTAGTCGTTGTTGACCACGTGGACGAAGCCCCACCGGCAGCGCGGCATCCGCTGCACGAGGCCGCGGCCGAAGTGGTTGAAGGCGACGGTGATCTGCATCAGGGCGTCGCCGGAGTAGGCGTCGCTGGCTCCGAAGAGCATGACGTCGTCGTGGTTGGTGAGGTGGCAGTTGGAGATGGTGATGGCGGTGGAGCCCATGATGGCGTCGATGAGTCCGTCGGCGCAGTTCGACATGGATATGTGGTCGATCCAGATGTTGGAGGCGCCGTAGATGGAGATGCCGTCGCCGTCGCTGCGGGTACGGATGCCGTAGTGGGAGGGGGAGTCCCGGATCATGCCGCCGTTGCCGGGGTTGATGTGGTGGATGTGGAGGTTGTGAATGATCACGTGCTGGACGTACTGGACGGTGATTTGAGCTCCGCCGGTGATGTGGATGTTGGCGCCGCGGCCGTCGATGGTCTTGTGGCTGTTGACTATTAGCTCCTCGGTCAACCGGATGATCATGTCCCTGGCGAACACAATCCACAGCGGCGCATCCTACAATACATTCTTTTATTATTTCTAATTAATTATTTAAAAGCAGAGCAATATGTAATATAAGAAAATTTTAATGAATTGCTATTGGCAGATCATTTTTTATGATTTTTTAATTCTTGTTTTAACAATGATTTGCTTATAGCTGTCTGCCAATAACAACGGACTATATATATTATAAAGTTAAATAATACGAAACCTGAATGACGGCATAGCGGAGCGTTCCAGGCTTGGGGTTGACGAGGTCCGAGTCCGAGGGATCGGTGACAACGTAGTAGCGGCCACGGACGCCGCCCATGGCGTTGCGGCCGAAGCCCTTGGCGCAAAATGCCAGCCGGCGGCGGTTTCTAGCCCAGTCCGAGCGGCAGCGCCAGCAGCGGTCGATGGGGTTGGTCGCCAGGCAGAGTCCGCCGCCTCTTCTCTTCCTTGATAGCAGCTCTCTGCGCGTCGTGTTTCTCTCCAACGCTCTGCAATAATTTGATTATAATACCTCCTACGAAATATATGATTCTATTTATTTTTTTGATAAAATATTAATATATTTATTTGACCAAATTTTATGGATGATTTTCTCTTCTCCATTTATATTTTTATGTTATTTTTGTATCATCATTATATAGTATTAATATATGTAGTTGGGATTATGTTTAGAAGAGTAATTAATTCATGTTTTGCATCCCATAATATCATGCTTTTGGCACATTGTATCTTGAATTTTTAAATTTAGCACATTGTAACTTCCAAATGTCTTTAAATATGCATATTGCATCTTATTCTTATCTTGTAGGGTATTTTGTACCTTCAAATTTTGAGATCTACTAAAATTTGTTCAATTTACTTGATCAAACATTAAATAACCTCAAAAATTTTATAAAAAGATTGAGGCTCCGTTTGGGGGGGACTTATTTTCACCGGTCAAGCGGTTACGACCGCATGAACCGGACCTTAAAAGGTCCGGTTCATGCGGTCGTAACCGCTTGACCGGTGAAAATAAGTCCCCCCCAAACGGAGCCGGAATATGATTGACATTTGGAGGGTGCAATGTAAAAACATCTCTCAAAATTTAACCTTGGGTGGAAAGTGCCAATTTAAATATGACCGATAATTAAATTCAGGGTCCAAAGTGTCAATTAGCCGGTTACGAAGGATAAATAAATTCTGGTGGATTAACACTAATTATGATATTTAGCATTGGATCAAATGACAGCATTTTTAGATGTTAATGTCTAAAAGAAAAACAGTTTCATACATGTTCACAGCTTTATTGAAATCGTTGATGGCGCCATTTGGGTCGGGGTTATAGGACTCGAGCACCTTAGCTCGAGCGGCGTCGGCGCGCTTCTGCCAGTGATCGCTGAAGTCGCCGATGTTAGCGCTAACGGCGACGGCGAGGAAGAGGCCGGAGAAGAAGATGAGAAAGCCGGGCCTGATCACATGTACGCACTCCATTCCCATTATACTCGTCGGTTATCGGAGTTTTTTTTCCTCTGCTTTGGCTTTAATTCTAATAAAAAAGGGATCTTGTGTTCTGCAACGCTATGTTTTCTTCCCCAAAGAATTGGAGAAGGGTCGCCGGCCAGAGACGATCTCAGGCCGAACGAACCTCGAAGGAGGCTGGAGAAAGGAGAACGCGGGGGGTCCGTTCGGTCGGTTCTACCGGCATTGGCGAGGGGATGAGGTTTTATAGGGTTTATATGCATGCGGTGGGGAGTAATGGAGGGGAATTTGAAGTAGGAGGTGCCGGGAAGAATGGCCGGCCGGTCATTGCCACTTCCGGAATTAGCTTTCCAGAAGTTGATGATGAGGAGGAAATCTAGAAGACGGGAGATTTTTAGGGGGCTAAAATGAATAGGGTGTTAAGAGTGACATGGATTTTTTAGGGCTTTTGACTTTTTTTTTGAGAGATATTCTTTGTGAACCCTATATTCTTAGTAATTTGGTAGTTTATTTGTATAAATATTACTAAAATAAATAACCAAATTCAATTCTTTTATTATTACTAGTGATAGGCAAAGGGCTCCGCCCCTACAGCCAACCGCGGCAGTATCTCAATTGCGATAGTGCCCCGCGCGACATTGTCCTTACCATGACATTACCTCCAGCGCGGCGGCGCTCCCGCTGCTCGCAATCCCACGAGCGTTATACTCCGTCCGTCACTCGTTGTCATGTGCACGACGATTTGCGAGCGACGGGAAAATCACATTTTTATTGTAAGTTTGAGACTTTGCACGTATGAAAACACATTTTTAAAACTAAAAGAAAAAACATATAAATTTTTAAAAATGATTTTCTTAATAAAGATGGGATAAAATTAGAAAGTGAATGTGTCACTTTTCCTTTTTAATACAGTATAGACATTAAAAAAAATTATTAAGACAAATTTTTGTGATACATATTACATAAATAAATATCTACTCTTCTCCCGTGAGCCTTTTTGAGGTGTTCACATATTTGTAGATCATAAATAAATTTCAAACTTCATATCCATCTAAATACCTAATTGTAAGACCCCCCCTCCCCCACTTCAGAACTAAGCCCGATCAGGCGTTCTTATTGCACACCATCGTCAATCAATAGCAAAGAAGGGAATAACGAGAGAGTAGAGGTATGAATGTCTCAACCCTCTCTCATCACTCTCTTCTAAAGCTATGAACCAACGACGGTGCTAAGAGAACAACCATCACAACCAACCAGGGTACGCTATAAGCAATAGTGGAAGAAGTACAAGCGGAAGACTAGTAGCCATGCACACAATAGATCACAGAAAAATATGAGTATATAAAAACAAGACGGAAATAGCCACAATAACGACACGATGACCCCACAGTCTAAGTACAACAGTCTATAGAAAATCTGGGGGGCTTACAAGTAACATGCCAAGCCGGATGAAAAATAATATATAAAGTTGATGGGGTCTCCCCCATTATATAGGAATTCCGGGCTGCGAATAGTTGGAATTCCATAACCCCCAATACCTTAGTGGGGAGTTAAGGAAAAACCGCCGCACATGCGGTCAACACGCGCGATCGTCGCACAATCCGCCGTCCTAACCGCCCAAGTGGGCCAACCGCCGCTGGTACCCCGTCATCAGCGCCCCTCCACGGCCGGCTGCCTCGGACCGGGCGCCGGCGGCGCGCGACCGCAAAGTCACGCGACCGGTGTTGGAACATGGTTTTCCGTATCACTTTGATTTGAGAATAACAAATCCTACTTGTATTTGATCTAGTTTGTCATTATGTTTTTAACATGCAGGTTTGAACAAAATTGACACTAGGATGCTGCATTGTTGGTCTGGATTTGCTCACAAGCTAAAATGATGAATGTGGTCTAACGCCAGAGTTAGGACTTAACAACGGCGTTGACTTTCGTTCCCACCTAGACGAAAATGGTATGGAGGGAAGCTGTCGTGATTGTAGGAGTATTTTGGGAATGATTTGGCTTAACGCCAGGCGTTAGCCTCAACGTCAGCGTTAAGGTTGCCTAAAATGAATATTTCCAAAGATGCATAATTTCCTTCCTGTTTTGAAGATCCGAGCCATTAAATTATTTCTATACAGAGTCAACGTGTGGCATTAGCCTTAACGCCGACGTTAGCTTCTAGTCCTATAAATTGGTGGCATTCATTCTCTTCAATAGATGATCCCAAGGAGCCCTATTCCAGCACTTCAGAAACTCTGTGAGAGCCGTATTTTCAGACCACCATCTCCCACACAAATTCAAGAGAAGAATTCGAAGGAGGATCAGACCAACACTAACCCAACGCGAAGAGCGCACGCTTCGACTTCGACGATATTCAGCGGGTCTTCGTCGTCTCAAGAATTCTTCACAGGGAGTTTAACTTGTCTTTTATATTTTGTTGTACCTCTTTCTTTATGATTGCTTAGTGAATTCGCCGCGGTTGTTGGCGATTAGGTCCGTGCGCTGCTTAGGGGAATTTGCTGCGGTTGTTGATGACTAGGTCTAGAGAGTAGATCTAGGGGTGCTCGAGGCTTCTCTGGGGATAGAAAAGCTAGAGCGGCTTGAGGCCGTATCTGGGGGCAGAACGACAAAAGGCAATGTTTCTTAGTGAGAAGAGTCGGTATAGAAAACCTAAAGAGTCTTTCATATTCGCCTTGATTTCTAACGTCATGGAAATCAGATTTTGTAATCTGATTTCAATAAAATTGATTTCAATAAAATTGATTTCATTTCTTATTTCTAGCTCTTTACTTTTTGATGCAGACGTCGGGGCCCCGCCGCACCCCGTGTCATCAAACCAACTAGAGGACCTCGAGCCAACATGCCTGCTAGAAGGACTGCAGTCCAGGCACCCCAACCCATCTTCGCGCCTGTTCTCAGCGCGACGGGTTGTTAATGCTGGGGCTCGATCCCCGGACCTCCTTGATAAGAACCTCTCCTAACAGGCCTTATCACCAACTAACCTGCATGTTAGTTGGTGATAAGGCCTGTTAGGAGAGGTTCTTATCAGGTCAGTTGGTGATAAGGCCTGTTAGGAGAGGTTCTTATCAATGAGGTCTGGGGATCGAACCCCAGCCTCAACAACCCGGCACACTGAGAATATGCGCGAAGACAGGATGGGGTGCCTGGACTGCAGTCCTTCTGGCAGGCGTGCTAGCTCGAGGTTCTCTAGCTGGTTTGATGACACGGGGTGCGGCGGGGCTCCGACATCTTCATCACTTTTGATTCAATTTACTTTATATTAAATATCAAAAGTTTTTCTTAAAATCCTAAAGTTTTTTAAATCCCATATTCAGCCCCCACTAAGGCCGCCTCAAGATCCAACAAGTGGTATCAGAGCCAGGTTATTCCAAAACAGTTTCACCACTAGGAATAATGGAGCTCCTTGATCATGATCTCGTTTCTACGAGTTCGGAGAAATATTATATGAATGAAGAATCACTAGCACCACCGTTATTTGAAGGAAAAAATTATAATGAGTGGAAAATTCTAATGGAAAAATTTCTTAAGTCTTTAGATATCGAAATCTGGAATATCACAATAATCAAACCACCGAATGAACTAAATAAAAATGAAATGGTTTTAAATGCAAAGGCTATGAATAGTTTATTTTGCGCAATGTTACAAGATATTTTCAAATTAGTATATTGTTTTTCTAATACATACAAAATTTGGAACTTTCTTGAAGAGATTTATAGTCTTTCTCATGTAGGTATGGAACAATCACGAAAACCCGAGAATATGCAAGATTGCATAAATATTCAAGAATGCTCCTCTCTTGATGGATCAATGGAATGCACAACAAGTGGAAGGAATAATGACAACGCATCTATGGAAGAGGAAGATGATGATAACGCAGAAACTATATGCTCAAATCTCACCTCATCCGAAAGCGCTGTAAGGAAAACAAATTCCATCTTTTGCACTTCAATTTCTACATTACAATTGCTACAAACTACTAAGCGAAAAATTAAGAAATTGAAAAATGCTAATTCAAAATTACGTATAGAAAATACAAGATTAAAAGCTACATCTAATGTAGAAACAAAAATTGGTGTGCTTGATGACTCTCACTCTTGCTCTTTAATTAAAATTGCTTCACCTTATATCAATTATAATGAATTAAAAGAAAATTAGAAGAAACTTGAAAAGGAGCTTATTTTTGTAAAAGAACAAAATGAATGATTATGCTTAGAAAATTCATCTTGTAAAAATAGTTGTTATATGTGTAAACAATTATAAAATAGAAATAAAAAAGATGGATGAAACATTTGAGGAATTAAAAAATAACTATCAAACTCACATTGATTCCATTATCACCACTCTTAAGAATAACACAATTGCTTATAATAATGCAAGATATAATCTCAAAGTTAAGAATTATGAATTAGAAACTAAAATCAACTCGCTTAAGGAAATCATAAAGAAAAATTCTCAAAACATACATTCACAGTATCAAGCAAAATTCAAAAACAAGTTAAATATGAATTTTAATAATTTATCTAAGCAAAACTTAGGGAATAAAAAACAACAAAAACTTATAAAAGAATTTCCAAAACATCATCATTATCAATTACAACATAATGTTTTCCCAACATAAGTTTAAATGCAAATGAATTTCCCCTAAAAAATAAATTCAAAAGTCATCTTTATCCGTTTGCCTATGGAAATTTAAAAAATAAAAATAATGTTTTTCCAAGGTATGAATGGAGACCCATAGGTAAGAATGACGCACTAATGTCAAATGAAAGGGTCCACTCATCCTTGTCTCCCCCAAAACAAATTCGATCTATTTCGGTACCCAAAGGTACCATCCCTCTTGGTCCTTTTTGGATACTTAAATATCTTAGTCATTAGATATCATACAATTGCATGAAGTAGAAACAAATCAAAAAATGAATATCATTACTCTACTTCATGATATGCTTAACTTTATTTTTGTTTGCTTTTTTTGTCCTTTCTTGAGCCAACATGCTAAGGTCACTCTATATAACTTGTGATATGACTTTTCGCACATTAAACCTAAATTCATTAATAAATCAAACTGAATAAAATTAAATAAAAAGTCAAATCATTACTCAAGTGATCTATATATCTTTTTATTTTTATCCTTTTAAATTCATTACCTATAAAAGTCTCTTATCATCATTATAAGTTAAATTCAAAATGTGTTATATGATGTTATCAAGACAAATAAAATAATTGTCAAAATGGATTTAAAAAGAGTATTAGGGGTCTTATGCTAAAAATATAAAATGCGCAAATTTTTTCTTATTTATTGAATATACTTGTGTCATTTGATAGCCCATGTCATGTTTAAGAATATGTTTTAACTGAAAGAAAAATTCACTGTCTGCTAGCGCCTAGAGTTAGTTTCTAACGCTGGCGGTAGCGCAATTATACTGAAAATTCTGATTTCTCTAAATTTTAATTTCTGAAAAATATATTACTACGTTAATTATATTCTCTTTTACTTCAAAAAAAATTTATATATGTTTTCATCATATTCACATAAAATCAAAAACAAAGAGAAAGTGCAATATTCTTTGGAAATGATCAATAACATCTTCACAAATAAATTTTTCAACATAAAAAATTTAATAAATATGAATAATTTATCATACGATGAAGTAAAAGATAATATATCTATCTCATCTTTAAAGCTTGTTGAAAATGTTGAAGTGGAAGTTTGTGGAGTTGGAGGTCTGGGGGAGAGGTCACGCGGTCTGGCAAACCGCGCAGTCTTGCAGTCTCCCTCTGCTGTCTGACCTCTCTGGTCTTGTCACAGGTCTTCTCAGCGTGACCGCCATTCCTTCTGCTCAAGGGGCCGAGGTGAGGCCGCGCGGTTTGGTCGTGTGACCGCGTGGCAGAGCAGGTTTCAGCATGGTGAGACCGCGCGGTCTGGGTTGCGTTACCACGTAGTGTGGGCAGTCCGATCTGGTGGCTGTCCGGTCTCTTGGTGGTGCACGTGGACTAAGGTGTTCTTAGTCGCGCGGTCTCCGGTTTGTGTTCGCATAGCTGGTCCTTCGGCGATCTGCTGGTATATGCGGTTACTGGTGTTTGGTCGACTTGGCGGGCTGTTGTCCTAGTCGACCTGGTGTGTTCGCGGTCTCTGGAGGAGGTCGGGTGGCGAACGCAGGTGGTGAGCGTCATGACCGGTCGAGTTGTCATGATCGCGCGGCTTCTGTTGAAGTCGGCAAGCTCACGGAGCAGAGCGATCCTGCTGACCGTGCGGGTTGATCGGTCTTGGTCACGCGGTCAGAAGGAGGTGACTCTATCTCATAGGGTGGTGGCTGGATCAGGTCTCACGCCTATAAATAGGAGCCACTGTAGCAGCAAAATAATCGCACCAAGTGTAAGCAGAGCTCGCGGCTTGTTCCCGCGGTCTCATTTTCTTGTGATCGGGCGGTTTCCTGATTGAACTTCTTTTGTGCAGCTTCTGCGGATTGTGCGGGCAGCAACAGTCACCTCTTCTTCTAGGGTGTTCGGGCGGTCTCGCGGCTTGCAGTGCGGGTTGCTGGAGTTCCGGAGAATCAGTGGAGTTTGGGAGGTCGCGGAGTTCGCTGTTGGGGTTGTTCAAGTCACAGGCAGGCAGTTCGGGCGGTCTCATTCTCTAGTCGAGCGGACTGTCAGGTCGCGCGGTCAGGCGGTCTCAGTTGGTAGACCGCTGGTTATCTTTTCAGCTTGTATTTCTCTCCTGTTTTTTGTGTACTGGCAAAATCATGTCTCGCCATGTATACTTCGCCCTGTAATGAAGTTTTTTGTTTGCTTGATCAATAAAGATTGTGTTTGCTTCATGTGCTTCTGGTTGATTGGCTATAACTTTTAGTTGTACAATTCCTGCTCACTCCTAGATCTACGAAAAATCTCACATGGTATCAGAGCGAGGTTGGATTGGATAGAGCAGTGAATAACTAAAAGTTGTCATCGCCTTTGTGAAGAAGGAACCAATGGTAGAGCCATGGAAGCAAGGGGTCTTGGAATTGAGATGCTTACATCGAGTAACTTTAAGAAGTGGAAGTCGTGTATGCAAAGTTATCTTCTTGGTGAGGACCTCTGGGAGGTAGTTGGAGGAGAAAGTACAGGGGAAGTTGTTCCAGCTGGGGACAATGGTCATGAGGTGAGGAACTGGAGAAGGACTAATGCGAAAGCAGAGTTCGCTCTGAAGAGGGCAATATCACCTGACCTATTCGATCACATCTTGGGGTGTGGATCTGCTGCAGAGATCTGGAGAGCCCTGGATGGGCTGTTTAACAAGAAGAATGTAGCGAGGCTACAGTTTTTGGAGAACGAGTTGGCTAGGTCGGCTCAGGGTGATCTTTCTATCTTAACGTTCTTCCTGAAAATGAAGAACTTGTGCGCCGAGATTTCAGCGCTGGATCCTGATGAGCCAATTTCTGAGGCGAAGCTGAAGAGGCACATCATCCGTGGCTTGCGGAAGGAATATGTTGCCTTTGTGATGTCCGTGCAGGGTTGGGCAAATCAGCCGTCTCTACTGGAGCTAGAAAATCTGCTTGCATCGCAGGAGAGTCTGGCAAGGCAGATGGAGGGGGTGTCAGTGTCTGGGGTTGATGGCAAAGTTCTCTTCACAGGGAAGAAGAAGAATTGGGATAAGAAGAAGAAGACCGTTGGAGGCAATGAGCCTTCAACTTCGGGACAGCAGGAGAGGGGCTATGCTCCTAAGGCTGAAGGGAAGAAGAAGGGAGAAGGACCCAAGTGCTTCAGATGCGGGAAGCTTGGTCACATCAGGAAGGAATGCCGGTTGAATCTTCAGCCGGGGCATGCTGCTGCAGGAAAGGAGGAAGCTGATACCAGGCATATTGATGGAGGATGGGGAGGAGCCTTCTCGGCTTCTGTTGGAGCTGTGGCTCCTATCAACTATCAGGAGGACTGGATCGTGGACTCGGGGTGTGGTCATCACCTCACCGGGGATGAGTCGAAGCTTATTTCAGTACAGCCTTACTCAGGTAACGATGCCATCATAACTGCTAATAATACCGTGCATAGTGTCGAGAAGGTGAGGGTTGTTTCCTTGGGCAGTGATAGAGGGCCGCTTATGTTGAAGAGTGTCTATCATGTGCCTGGAATGAGAGAAAACCTCTTCTCCGTGACCAACGTTGTAGACGCTGGGTATCACGTTCTGTTCGGCCCAACAGAAGTGAAGTTTCTTCGAAACATTGAAGCTGTGAAGGCGGAAGTCATTCATGTCGGGAGGAGGGCAAAAGACATGTTCATTTTATCGACAAGTTCTTATGTCGACAAGATGAGGATGAATGATAGTGCCGTGATATGGCACGAGAGGTTGGGGCATGTAGGGATGGACAAGCTGAAGGCTATGGCGGTGAAAGGTCTGGTCAAGGGACTGCCTAGTCTATCGTCCTTCGGAGACGGTCATGTGTGCGCGAGATGTCAGTTCGGCAAGTCTCATCGACTACCGTTTGACAAGTCGCAGACAAGGAGTAGTGTGTCGTTGGAGTGCATCCATGGTGACTTGATGGGATCGACTGCTACCCCAATCCTCGGAGGCAGCAGATATATGCTGGTGTTGATCGATGATTACACCAAAAATGTCTGGGTATATTTTTGAAGGAGAAGGCAGAGGCATTTGCCAAGTTCATGGATTTCAAAGAGCTTGTGGAGGGTCGGCTTGGCCTGCGGGTTAAGAAGCTGAGGAATGACAACAGAGGGGAGTTCACCTCTGGTGAGTTCTATACTTTTTGCAGGAAGGCGGGCATCCGGAGGGAGCTTACTTGTGCGCATACTCCACAACAAAATGGAGTTGCAGAGTGGAAGATCCGTCATCTGACGGAGACCTGCAAGTGTTGGCTGCATGCCAAGAGTATCCCAAAGTCCTTCTAGGCGGAGTGAATGTCTTGTGCTGCCTATGTCATCAACAGGATGCCTCTCAGTCCCATCAACATGTTGACCCGCATGATATAATATTCAAGGAAAAGCCAAGTGTTGTACACCTTCAGGTGTTTGGGTCCACCTGCTATGTGCACGTTCCAGATGCGCTTTAGACGAAGCTAGATGCGAAAGCAAGGAAGCTGGTCTTCGTGGGATATGATGATCAGAAGAAGGGGCTGGAAGTGCATGGACCCAGAGACGCGGAGATTTGTTGTATCTCGCGATGTCGTGTTTGACGAGGTGACATCTTACAAGGGGAGTTCTGGTGTTGAGCTACCAGAAAGCAGGGTGGAGGAGCCAATGAGAGCTGTGGAAAATCTTCAGGTGGAGCTGCCTGTGTCACCAGGTGGTCCATCTACTTCTAGTTCTGGGACGGAGGATTCTGGATCAGGAAGCAGGGGGAGCGATGCTCCGAGTACTTCTGGAAGGGGAGCTAGGGAAGAAGCAGCTGAGGATGTTGCGAGTCAGGGGAAGGAGCTGAGGAGATCGAAGCAAACAATCATTGCCCCTGATCGCTATATAGGAGGAAACATGGTGAGCTCTGTCTCATGTTTCTTTGCTGGTCCCTTGGATGAGAGGGAGCCGTCGAGCTTTGAAAAGGCCAAAGGCGTGGAACAGTGGGATTCAGCTATGCATGAAGAGATGAGTGCTCTTTAGAAGAATGAGACTTGGTCTCTGGTGCCCAAGCCCAAGGGTATCACCCCTGTGACATGCAAGTTGATCTACAAGATCAAGAAGAAGGCAGACGGCAGTATCGAGCGATACAAGGCTCGCCTTGTGGCTCTGGGATTCTCGCAGCAATTCGGTGAAGACTATGAAGAGACATTCAGTCCGGTGGTAAAAATGACTTCAGTTCGGGTTGTGATTGCCTTGGCGGCATGTTGGGGGTGGGAGATTTGGCAGCTCGACGTAAAGAATGCGTTCTTGTACGGTGAGATTGACAAGGACATCTTCATGGTCCAGCCGCCAGGCTTCGTATCTGAAGATTTTCCTGACTATGTCTGCAAGTTGAAGAAGGCCCTGTATGGGTTGAAGCAAGCGCCGAGGGCGTGGTATGGAAAGATAGCAGAATATCTCCTATTCTGTGGATTTGGTGCTTCAGACTCAGACTCAAGCTTGTTCGTCAAGAAGAGCGGGGAGCTTCAAGTCATCGTGTTGCTTTACGTCGACGACATGATCGTGATGGGGAATTCGAAGGAGGAGGTAGCAAAGCTTCAGGCTGAGCTATCTATCAGATTTGAGAAGAAGGACTTGGGTGAGCTTCACCATTTCCTTGGACTCAAAGTGCAGAGGAAGGAAAGTGGAGTGCTGGTATCCCAGGCTGGATATGCGGAGCGAATTGTGGAGCGATTCGGCATGAAGGAAGGGAAGTGCATCTATACACCTCTAGAGAAGGCCATGAAATTTTGGAAGGATGAGGGGAGGATTCTGGAAGATCCGTTGGTGTTCCGAGCACTGTTTGGGAGCTTGATCTATCTGACGATCACTTGGCCGGATATTGCATATGCGGTTGGCAGGGTGAGTCGTTATATGGCGGAACCTCGGATGCCTCATCTACTAGCAGCCATGAATATATTGAAGTATGTCAAGGCGACTTTGGATATGGGTCTCCTTTACAGGAGGGATGCGGGCTTCGAGGTGCATGGATACATGGATGCTGATTACGAGGGAGATTCGGATGATCGGAAGTCGACGTCTGGATTCGTCTTCATGGCGGGCCCCACGGCTATATCATGGTGCAGCAAGAAGCAGGATTCCGTGTCTGTCTCTACCACGGAAGCGGAATACAACGCTTCGGCGTTGGCAGCTCAAGAAGCCATCTGGCTTAGGAGATTGGTGGGAGACATCCATAAGGAGGTTCGGGGTCCGACTCTGCTCCGCGGTGACAATGAGAGTGCTCTCAAACTGGATACTAATCCAGTTTGCCACGCGAGGACCAAGCATATCGAGATCGAGCATCATTTCATTCGTGAGAAGGTGCTGGAGGGGTCTCTTTCGGTCGAGCATGTTCGAAGTTAGGACAACGTTGCTAACATTTTCACAAAGGTGCTGGCGAAGGGGCCGTTCACTCAGCTAAGGAGTTTACTTGGGCTGTTTTCAACTTCCCACTTCAAGGAGGACTGTTGAAAATGTTGAAGTGGAAGTTTATGGAGTTGGCAGTCTGGGGGGGAGGTCGCGCGGTCTGGCAAACCGCGCGGTCTTGCGGTCTCCCTCTGCAGTCTGACCTCTCTGGTCTTGTCGCAGGTCTTCTCAGCGTGACCGCCATTCCTTCTGCTCAAGGGGCCGAGGTGAGGCCGCGCGGTCTGGTCGTGTGACCGCGTGGCAGAGCAGGTTTCAGCATGGTGAGACCGCGTGGCAGAGCAGGTTTCAGCATGGTGAGACCGCGCGGTCTGGGTTGCGTGACTGCGTGGTGCGGCCAGTCCGATCTGGTGGCTGTCCGGTCTCTTGGTGGTGCGCGTAGACTAAGGTGTTCTTAGTCGTGTGGTCTCCGGTTTGTGTTCGCATAGCTGGTCCTTCGGCGATCTGCTGGTATATGCGGTCACTAGTGTTTGGTCGACTTGGCAGGCTGTTGTCCTAGTCGACCTGGTGTGTTCGCGGTCTCTGGAGGAGGTTGGGTGGCGAACACAGGTGGTGAGCGTCATGACCGGGCGAGTTGTCATGATCGCGCGGCTTCTGTTGAAGTCGGTGAGCTCACGGCGTAGAGAGATCCCGCTGACCATGTGGGTTGACCGGTCTTGGTCACGCGGTCAGAAGGCGGTGACTCTATCTCATAGGGTGGTGACTAGATCAGGTCTCACGCCTATAAATAGGAGCCACTGTAGCAGCAAAATAATCGCACCAAGTGTAAGCAGAGCTCGCAGCTTGTTCCTGTGGTCTCATTTTCTTGTGACCGGGCGGTTTCCTGATTGAACTTCTTTTGTGCAGCTTCTGCGGATTGTGCGGGCAGCAGCGGTCACCTCTTCTTCTAGGGTGTTCGGGTGGTCTCGCGGCTTGCAGTGCGGGTTGCTGGAGTTCGGGAGAATCAGTGGAGTTTGGGAGGTTGCGGAGTTCGCTGTTGGGGTTGTTTAATTCGCAGACAGGCAGTTCAGGCGGTCTCGTTCTCTAGTCGAGCAGACTGTCGGGTTGCGCGGTCAGGCGGTCTCAGTTGGCAGACCGCTGGTAGCTTGTATTTCTCTCCTGTTTTTTGTGTACTGGCGAAATCATGACTCGCCATGTATACCTCGTCCTGTAATGAAGTTTTTTTTGCTTGATCAATAAAGATTGTGTTTGCTTCATGTGCTTCTGGTTGATTGGCTATAACTTTTAGTTGTACAATTCCCGCTCACTCTTAGATCTACGGAAAATCTCACAAAGCTTTCAACTCATCATAAGAATTAATGATATTATAGAAATTTGATGCGGGCAAAACTATGCTTGCAAACGATAACGACAAGTGTACCGTATCGAATGTAGTATAGGTTGTAAGAAACCAAGGTCGTATTAGACTCGGGGCGGTTGAGTACTCTTACTTCAAGAAAATCTCTATTATTCTATCAAGTAGAACTTGGGTTGGTTGTTTGTGAGAAAGAGAAATAACTTTTTAAAACTATGATTTAAAGGACTAGCACTCAACCTTGAATCACCTTCGAAAAATAAATAAATTAAGAAATAAAACTTTTAATTCTCTTTAAAAGAATTGCTTGACCGTGGAGGTTCCCGAATTATAAACGTACCTCTCTCGAGGATACGCTCAACTGAGTTTAGGTTGATCAATCGAACTCTCGTTCTAGAATCGAAACCCCTAAGACTCGCCTTATCGAAGTGAACCCCTCTATTGGATAGGACTCCAATCCGGGAGATTTATGTCGTCCTCTCCCGAGGAGTGCATTCAAATCTTTTTATCCTTGAAATGATCGATTCAAACTCAAAACCTCTCGGTTATTAGACTACGAAAACAAGAATGAGATTTATATATCGATAATATAATCTCAATCAATTTAAATTCAAGGATAAATCTTAAGCGATCTAAATAAGAGAAAAAGAAGTTCCAAACCAAATTATGAATTATATTTTCCTTGGATCATCTCGGCCGAGTACTAATAGAAATTTAGCTACTCATGGAGATGGAGGAATTAACGAAAATAAAAGAGTACATCATAAAAGAGAGAGTGGAAAAGAGAAAGAGAACTATTTTATTGAAATGCAAAAGAGATTACAACTAAGGAATTGAGAAATTACAAGCTTTGAATTGAAAACTACAAATGCTAATAAGAAAAAGAACATAAAAGAACTACAAAAACATGAAAATAAAACATGAAAAGAAGAGTCTAAGTCCTAAAATTCGTCTCCAAACTTCCTCCTCCAACATTTGGTGAAGCTGGCTTTAAATAGGCAGAAATTTGGTGTTACACGCCCTTGCTCACGCCCGTGACCAAGGGCGTGTAAGGGGCGTGATCGGTGCCGGTGGAGAGGGCGCATTCTTGCTTCAATGCAGGCATTTCAGGCGCGTCACACCGTAGGTCACTCCCGTGACCTGGGGCGTGTAATCTTAAAATCTGTTTTTGGCGGGAAACTTCGGCGGGAAAGAGCGCTGTTGAACATTCGTCGGTCTCTGCCATTTTGTCGATCTCAGCCTGTTCGTCGAACGCAGCTATTTTGTCGAATGAAGGAGCCATTTCGCCGACCTCGGTGTTTTCGTCGAACGCAGCCTTTTCATCGAGCGCATCAACCATTTCGTCGAGCGCAGCAGCCATTTCGTCGACCTTAGTGTTTTCGTCGAACGCAGCCTTTTCGTCGAATGCAGCAGCCAGGCGCAGTTCGTTGAGCTCAGCGGGTCGCGACCGTGACATTGGGTCACGCCCTTGGTCACGCTCGTGACCTGGGGCGTGTACTTGGCAAATTCTTCACGGAACTCCCCGGTGGTGGAGGAATTAGGTCTAGAACACATCTAGGCTGTCACGCCCCCTGGTCACGCCCGTGACCAAGGGCGTGTACTTGACATTTTAACTCAAAGTGCCCAAAACACCTGCAAAACATAAACTAAGCTTAAATTAGTTGAAGGAATTAAAAAGGAACATATTAAATAAGAAAATACATATAAATTATATAAATTCAATTTAAAACTATATTAAAATAATACTAAAAGATGAGTACAAAATGTACTCATCAAATACCCCCATACTTGAGCTTTTGCTATTCCAGAGCAAAAGAGTGAGGAAAGAATTACAAGACATCGATATTATTTCTAATTAACTAAAATTTTATTAAACCAAGAATAAGTCAAAAGCAAATTTTAGGAATTCAAGAATTAAGCCATAAATTATGTTGGTAATTTAAAAAGAGAAATTTGTTTAGCTAACTACTTCTCAAGATAACTATTTAGCAATCGAAATTGTAGAAATTTTCAAACAAAATTAGATTGAAATTATAAACACTCTAACATAAAAGAAACTTAAGGAAAAGACACCTACCAAAATATTGCTCTCTTAATAATTTAGTTTAGGACTAAGAACAATGAAATTGGCTAGGGATGGGTTTAAATGAAATGGCAAAATGAAGAGTTCTTGAATAAAGGTGATGAATTTTATCCTCTCATCTCAATTGAATAGGAATTTGTATATGTTTAGGAAAATAATGAATTTTATCCTCTTATTTTCCATGCCATATAATCTTTTAAAAATTCTCTTCAAATAAAACCCAAAATGTATATGTTTAAAAGTAATGAATTTTATCCTCTTACTTTATGACATATATTCTTTTAAATGATTTTGGGTGCATATGTTTAGGGGATAATGAATTTTATCCTCTTATTCCCATGACATATCATCTTTTTTCAACTTTTTTTTATTTGCCAATAAAGGTTAAGGGTAACGAAATACTTCTAGTTATAAATTAAACTATTTTGAGAGCAAATTTTTGGTGGAATGAAATTTCTTAAGATCTTAAAGTTAAAAGAGAATATAATAGGAATCTAGAGGTGTTTAGCCAATTTACCACAAAGTGAAGCTATTTAAAATTAAAAGGAGAGGTAGTGCTAAATAGATTCTCTAATCAAATTAAAATCATAAAATGTTTCTTAAAACTAAATTACTTCAAATATAAATTTAACAAATTCTGATAAAACTAAAAACTAGCTAAATTAAAAATGTAAGAATACTTATAATCAAACCTCAAACTAAATTTCTAGAAAAATAAAAACAACAAGGCTAGGCGTATTTATTATTATTATTATTTTATATAATATTTCTTGGACTTCCCGAGGGCTACCCGGTGAAGGGTTCGCAAGGTACTAGGAGCTGTGATGGGAGTTCAAGCCCAAAGCACACTTTCCAAGAAATTAGATTTTTATAATTTTAAAAAAAAATTCAAATAAAAAAACAATAAATGCTAAGCTACACCCCCATACTTAAAATTAAACATTGTCCCCAATGTTTAAAACTAAGTATGAAGAATACTTGAAAGAAAATAAACTTTAAAGAAAAATACTTAAAAAAAGATAAGCAAGGGGTGCCTCCCAAGAGCGCTTTCTTTTTCCCGTCTTTAAACTAGACGGTTATTGTTAGGAAAACAAAAATTTAAAAGGGAAGTGAACATGCAACTCCCCTAATTCACGCGTAGGTGAATGTGCTGGCGTCAGTCGACCGACTACTCATTTGCTTAACATGTGATTCTTCATTTGTCTTTGATCTTGAATATGCAAATCCAAATCACCTATACATACCTGAGGTGACTTGGATTTATAAAGATGAGCGGCATATGGATCGTCAATTCTTTGGGGTAGCAACGGCTCATCTTCAACCTGTAAATTATTAGTTTTTAAAGAATCACAAATAAACGATTCAGATAATATTTCGCAAGGGGGAGACACTTGCAAAAATATAAGATTAAGCTCTAGTTGTTCCTTTTCTAAAATAGAATTTTCATTAGGAAAATCTAGTGAATTACCAAGCGAAATAAAATTTTCGGACACAAAATTTTCATGAATTTTTGGTTGGATAGAAGAAATTCGCGAATATTCATGACAAAGAAAATAAAATCCGGGCGGAGTAGGGGAAGAAACTTGTTCTTCATCTATTTCATCCGGGGTGCCCATAACTTTAAGAAATTCTTGGTGTAATAAGTTTTCTTCACCTTTGGTAAAAGAAGTTATGGGATTACATGAAACCACATGTCCCTCCATAACTAATATCCAAAGATGGAGAAACAATACTAGAAGAAATAAAATTCTCCTCTAAATTTTGGGGGGAAGTATCAAATTGATTCGGTGGAGATTCCCCAAAATTAGAGAAAGAAAATTGCGGCGCAAAAGAAGAAGAACAAGAATTCGGATCTAAAGATTTATCTTCATCGCCCCGAAAACTATCCGGGTGACCTTGCCACCAAGAATAATCTACTTCGGGGCTAGAAGAAAAATTATTAGAAGCCGGAAAATTATTCTCGTGAAAATTAGAGAAAACACTAGACGAAATAATATTTTCCTCTAAATTTTGGGGGGAAGTATTTGGATCTGCGGAATTTCCCCAAATTAGAGAACGAAAATTATGGTGTACAAGAAGAAAAACAAAAGATAGGATCTAAAGATCTATCTTCATTACTCCGAAAACTATCCGGGTGAGCTTGCCACGAGGAATAATCTACTTCGGAGCTAGAAGAACAATTATTAAACGCCGAAATATTATTCTCATTAAAATTAGAAAAATTATTTTCATCAAAGTTTGAAAAATTATTTTCATTAAAAGATGAAAAATTATGATCGTAGTTATTATCAAAATTATCTGCATAATATTGAGGAAAATTATTTTCATAATAATTATTTTGATAATAAGAATGTAAGTAACATTCCTCACTTTGATGAGGCGCACCATAATAATGACAACTAAATTGGCGTTCTCGTGCGGCTTGTAAGAGATAAAGTTGGTTTTGAAGCTTGACAACCTTAACGGCCAATTCAGATTCTTTCATAATAAAAATAAAAAAGAAGGGAACAACCTTTACTCAAATGAATGAAATTTTATAAATATTTTTATTATATATATTTTTTTGAAAAAGCGGGTTAAATTAGTCCCGGACTTCCTAAGGTCAACCCGGTGAAGGGCTCGCAAGGTACTAGAGGCTATGATGGGAATTCAAGCCCAAAGCATCCTTTCCGAGAATTTAGATTACGCTTTTTAAGATTTTTTTTTTAAATTTTAAAGAGATGGGGGAGAAGAAAGAGAATGATAAAATTAATAAATATTTCTTTTTTCGAAATATCAACCGTGTCCCCGGCAACGGCGCCAAAAACTTGGTGGAGCAAAACTATGCTTGCAAACGATAACGGCAAGTGTACCGTATCGAATGTAGTATAAGTTGTAAGAAACCAAGGTCGTATTAGACTCGGGGCGGTTGAGTACTCTTACTTCAAGAAAATCTCTATTATTCTATCAAGTAGAACTTGGGTTGGTTGTTTGCGAGAAAGAGAAATAACTTTTTAAAACTATGATTTAAAGGACAAGCACTCAACCTTGAATCACCTTGGAAAAATAAATAAATTAAGAAATAAAACTTCTAATTCTCTTTAAAAGAATTGCTTGACCGTGGATGTTCCCGAATTATAAACGTACCTCTCTCGAGAATACGCTCAACTGAGTTTAGGTTGATCAATCAAACTCTCGTTCTATAATCGAAACCCCTAAAACTCGCCTTATCGAAGTGAACCCCTCTATTGGATATGACTCCAATCCGGGAGATTTATGTCGTCCTCTCTCGAGGAGTGCATTCAAATCTCTTTATCCTTGAAATGATCGATTCGAACTCAAAACCTCTCGGTTATTAGACTACGAAAACAAGAATGAGATTTATATATCGATAATATAATCTCAATCAATTTAAATTCAAGGATATATCTTAAGCGATTTAAATAAGAGTGTTGAAACCGATTTCTCGGTCTCTGTGGAGTTCGGGGCCCTCAGCAAGCTGAGGGGCGACCAACCCTTACTTCCCCCAAGGGAGAGATCTAGGTTGAAGGTTGAGGAACTATGGACTGGACTAAGGGCTTAGTGGGGAGGTCCCGCCACATACCCGGAAGCCCCTTAAGATCTTCCCCTCTCAAGCCACTACTAAGCTTGGGCACCACTGGAGGCTCTCCTTACCCACTAGAGAGAGAAAGTGGGGAGAGAGAGGGAGAGAGCTAGCCTATAATGATCCTCTCCAAATGGTGCCCCCTTGGTCCTATTTATAGGATTTCTGAAGTTGGGCTGCGAATAACCAAAAACTGCCTGCGAAGTTACCAAAATACCCCCGGATTTGGCATGCGGATAGCTAAATCCCGCTGTTCTAAGGCGCTAAACGCAGACCGACCCCCCCCAGAACTGGGCGAGAGGGGGTACCTCACGGGGCTCGGTGAGCCCATTAATCGGGTGGGGCGAGACCCGGGGGTCGACCCCCCTCCTGGTCTCGCCCTTCTGCTGGGGTTGGGCGAGACCTAGCTAGGGGCGGCCCCCCTGCTGGTCTCGCCCCTCTGCTGGGGCCTGGCGAGACACAGCGAGGGGCGGCCCCCTGCTGGTCTCTCCCCTCTGCCGGGGCCGGGCGAGACCCAGCTAGGGGCGCCCCCCTGCTGGTCTCGCCCCTCTGCTGGGGCTGGGCGAGACCCAGCTAGGGGCAGCCCCCTGCTGGTCTCGCCCCTCTGCTGGGGCTAGGCGAGACCCAGCTAGGGGCGGCCCCCCTGCTGGTCTCTCCCCTCTGCTAGGGGCGCGGGGGGGGGGGGGGGGGGGGGGGGCGAGAGGAGCTCTCCCCCTTTGGAGGGGATGGGGCGAGAGGAGCTCGCCCCCCTGGAGGGGATGGGGGCGAGAGGAGCTCGCCCCCTTGCCTTGGGGCGGGGCGAGAGGAGCTCGCCCCCCCTGGGGTCTCGCCCCCCTGCTGCTAGGGGCGTGGGGGTGAGAGGAGCTCGCCCCCTTGGAGGGGACGGGGGCGAGAGGAGCTCGCCCCTTGCCTTGGGGCGGGGCGAGAGGAGCTCGCCCCCCTGGGCTAGATTGGCTAGCGCCCGGCGGTATTGCTACCGCCGGCGCTAGCGACTCTCCCCCCTATTCTTGTCCTCGGCCATTGTAGGAAAAACAGGTCTTAAAGACCTTTTGGGTCCTGGGGGTTCGCTCGGCGAATTCAGGGTTGTACAAAGAGAAAAAGAAGTTCTAAACCTAATTATGAATTATATTTTCCTTGGATCATCTCGGCCGAGTACTAATAAAAATTTAGCTACTCATGGAGATGGAGAAATTAACGAAAATAAAAGAGTACATCATAAAAGAGAGAGTGGAAAAGAGAACTATTTTATTGAAATGCAAAAGAGATTACAACTAAGGAATTGAGAAATTACAAGCTTTGAATTGAAAACTACAAATGCTAATAAGAAAAAGAACATAAAAGAACTACTAAAACATGAAAATAAAACATGAAAAGAAGAGTCTAAGTCCTAAAATTTGTCTCCAAACTTCCTCCTCCAACATCTGGTGAAGCTGGCTTTAAATAGGCAGAAATTTGGTGTTACACGCCCTTGGTCACGCCCGTGACCAAGGGCGTGTAAGGGGCGTGATCGGTGCAGGTGGAGAGGGCGCGTTCTAGCTTCAATGCAGGCATTTCGGGTGCGTCACGCCCTAGGTCACGCCCGTGACCTGGGGTGTGTAATCTTAAAATCTGGTTTTGGCGGGAAACTTCGGCGGGAAAGAGCGCTGTTGAACATTCGTCGGTCTCTGCCATTTCGCCGAGCTCAGCGTGTTCGTCGAACGCAGCAATTTCATCGAATGAAGGAGCCATTTTGTCGACCTCAGTGTTTTCGTCGAACGCAGCCTTTTCATCGAGCACATCAGCCTTTTCGTCGAACGCAGCAGCCAGGCGCAGTTCGTCGAGCTCAGTGGGTCGCGACCGTGACATTGGGTCACGCCCGTGACCTGGGACGTATACTTGGCGAATTCTTCACGGAACGCCCCGGTGGTGGCGGAATTAGGTTTGGAACACATCTAGGCTGTCACGCCCGCTGGTCACGCCCGTGACCAAGGGCGTGTACTTGACATTTTAACTCAAAGTGCCCAGAAAACCTGCAAAACATAAACTAAGCTTAAATTAGTTGAAGAAATTAAAAAGGAACAGATTAAATAAGAAAATACATATAAATTATATAAATTCAATTTAAAACTATATTAAAATAATATTAAAAGATGAGTACAAAATGTACTCATCAAAATTCTTATAATTAACACAATTAGAATTGATTCCATTGTTTTCATAAATTATTTTTATATGAATTATGTCTTGAATTTGCATGTATATCATTCTTGTCTAGACCTTAGAATCAACCATATACTTATTGAAAATTACTCACAAGATTAAATCACGTCATTTTAGGTTTATGAACATTTAGGTTGAAGCTCCATGCTGAATATATGCAAATCAATCATATGCTTGTAATCTTTACATAACATTGCACCTTGTTACCATAACTTTTCTTTATAGCATCATCAATTACTTCAAATTTAAATTTAACAAATTCTGATAAAACTAAAAACTAGCTAAATTAAAAATGTAAGAATACTTATAATCAAACCTCAAACTAAATTTCTAGAAAAATAAAAACAACAAGGCTAGGCGTATTTATTATTATTATTATTAATATTTTATATAATATTTCTTGGACTTCCTGAGGGCTACCCGGTGAAGGGTTCGCAAGGTACTAGGAGTTGTGATGAGAGTTCAAGCCCAAAGCGCACTTTCCAAGAAATTAGATTTTTATAATTAAAAAAAAAAATTCAAATAAAAAAAAAACAATAAATGCTAAGCTACACCCCCATACTTAAAATTAAACATTGTCCCCAATGTTTAAAACTAAGTATGAAGAATACTTGAAAGAAAATAAACTTTAAAGAAAAATACTTAAAAAAAAGATAAGCAAGGGGTGCCTCCCAAGAGCGCTTTCTTTTTCCCGTCTTTAAGCTAGACGGTTATTGTTAGGAAAACAGAAATTTAAAAGGGAAGTGAACATGCAACTCCCCTAATTCACGCGTAGGTGAATGTTCTGGCGTCAGTCGCCCGGCTACTCCTCTGCTTAACATGTGATTCTTCATTTGTCTTTGATCTTGAATATGCAAATCCAAATCACCTATACATACCTGAGGTGACTTGGATTTATAAAGATGAGCGGCATATGGATCGTCAATTCTTTGGGGTAGCAACAACTCATCTTCAACTTGTAAATTATTAGTATTTAAAGAATCACAAATAAACGATTCAGATAATATTTCGCAAGGGGGAGGCACTTGCAAAAATATAAGATTAAGCTCTGGTTGTTCCTTTTCTAAAATAGAATTTTCATTAGGAAAATCTAGTGAATTACCAAGCGAAATAAAATTTTCGGACACAAAATTTTCATGAATTTTTGGTTGGATAGAAGAAATTCGCGAATATTCATGACAAAAAAAAATAAAATCCGGGCGGAGTAGGGGAAGAAACTTGTTCTTCTTCTATTTCATCCGGGGTGCCCATAACTTTAAGAAATTCTTGGTATAATAAGTTTTCTTCATCTTTGGTAAAAGAAGTTATGGGATTACATGAAACCACATGTCCCTCCATAACTAAATTATCCAAAGATGGAGAAACAATACTAGAAGAAATAAAATTCTCCTCTAAATTTTGGGGGGAAGTATCAAATTGATTCGGTGGAGATTCCCCAAAATTAGAGAAAGAAAATTGCGGCGCAAAAGAAGAAGAACAAGAATTTGGATCTAAAGATTTATCTTCATCGCCCCGAAAACTATCCGGGTGACCTTGCCACCAAGAATAATCTACTTCGGGGCTAGAAGAAAAATTATTAAAAGCCGAAAAATTATTCTCGTGAAAATGAGAGAAAACACTAGATGAAATAATATTTTCCTCTAAATTTTGGGGGGAAGTATTTGGATCTGCGGAATTTCCCAAAAATTAGAGAACGAAAATTGCGGTGTACAAGAAGAAAAACAAAAATTAGGATCTAAAGATCTATCTTCATTGCTCCGAGAACTATCCGGGTGAGCTTGCCACGAGGAATAATCTACTTCGGAGCTAGAAGAACAATTATTAAATGCCTAAATATTATTCTCATTAAAATTAGAAAAATTATTTTCATCAAAGTTTGAAAAATTATTTTCATTAAAAGATGATAAATTATGATCGTAGTTATTATCAAAATTATCTGCATAATATTGAGGAAAATTATTTTCATAATAATTATTTTGATAATAAGAATGTAAATAACATTCCTCACTTTGATGAGGCGCACCACAATAATGACAACTAAATTGGCGTTCTCGTGCAGCTTGTAAGAGATAAAGTTGGTTTTGAAGCTTGGCAACCTTAACGGCCAATTCAGATTCTTTCATAATAAAAATAAAAAAGAAGGGAATAACCTTTACTCAAATGAATGAAATTTTATAAATATTTTTATTATATTTTTTTCTGAAAAAGCGGGTTAAATTAGTCCCGGACTTCCTAAGGTCAACCCGGTGATGGGCTCGCAAGGTACTAGAGGCTATGATGGGAATTCAAGCCCAAAGCGTCCTTTCCGAGAATTTAGATTACGCTTTTAAAGATTTTTTTTTAAATTTTAAAGAGAAGGGGGAGAAGAAAGAGAACGATAAAATTAATAAATTTTCTTTTTTCGAAATATCAACCGTGTCCCCGGCAATGGCGCCAAAAATTTGGTGGAGCAAAACTATGCTTGCAAACGATAACGACAAGTGTACCGTATCGAATGTAGTATAAGTTGTAAGAAACCAAGGTCGTATTAGACTCGGGGCGGTTGAGTACTCTTACTTCAAGAAAATCTCTATTATTCTATCAAGTAGAACTTGGGGTGGTTGTTTGCGAGAAAGAGAAATAACTTTTTAAAACTATGATTTAAAGGACAAGCACTCAACATTGAATCACCTTGGAAAAATAAATAAATTACGAAATAAAACTTCTAATTCTCTTTAAAAGAATTGCTTGACCGTGGAGGTTCCCGAATTATAAACGTACCTCTCTCGAGGATACGCTCAACTGAGTTTAGGTTGATCAATCGAACTCTAGTTCTAAAATCGAACCCCTAAAACTAGCCTTATCGAAGTGAACCCCTCTTTTGGATATGACTCCAATCCGGGAGATTTATGTCGTCCTCTCTCGAGGAGTGCATTCAAATCTCTTTATCCTTGAAATGATCGATTCGAACTCAAAACCTCTCGGTTATTAGACTACGAAAACAAGAATGAGATTTATATATCGATAATATAATCTCAATCAATTTGAATTCAAGGATAAATCTTAAGCGATCTAAATAAGAGTGTTAAACTGATTTCTCGGTCTCTGTGGAGTTCGGGGCCCTCAGCAAGCTGAGGGGCGACCAACCCTTACTTCCCCCAAGGGAGAGCTCTAGGTTGAAGGTTGAGGAACTATGGAGTGGACCAAGGGCTTAGTGGGGAGGTCCCGCCACATACCCGGAAGCCCCTTAGGAACTTCCCCTCCCAAGCCACTACTAAGCTTGGGCACCAATGGAGGCTCTCCTTACCCACTAGAGAGAGAAAGTGGGGAGAGAGAGAGAGGGAGAGAGCTAGCCTAGAATGGTCCTCTCCAAATGGTGCCCCCTTGGTCCTATTTATAGGATTTCTGAAGTTGGGCTGCGAATAATCAAAAACTGCCTGCGAAGTTACCAAAATACCCCCGGATTTGGCCTGCGGATAGCCAAATCCCGCTGTTCTGAGGCGCTAAACGCAGACCGACCCCTCCCCCTGGAACTGGGCGAGAGGGGGTACCTCGCGGGGCTCGGCAAGCCCATTAACCGGGTGGGGCGAGACCCGGGGGTCGGCCCCCCTGCTGGTCTTGCCCTTCTGCTGCGGCTGGGCGAGACCCAGCTAGGGGCGGCCCCCCTGCTGGTCTCGCACCTCTGCCGGGGCCGGGCAAGACCCAGCTAGGGGTGGCCCCCCTGCTGGTCTCGCCCCTCTGCCGGGGACGGGCGAGACCCAGCTAGGGGAGGCCCCCCTGCTGGTCTCGCCCCTCTGCTGGGGCTGGGCGAGACCCAGCTAGGGGCGGCCCCCCTGCTGGTCTCGCCCCTCTGCTGGGGCTGGGCGAGACCCAGCTAGGGGCGGCCCACCTGCTGGTCTCGCCCCTTTGCTGGGGGCGCAGGGGGCGAGAGGAGTTCGCCCCCCTGGAGGGGATGGGGGCGAGAGGAGCTCTCCCCCTGGAGGGGATGGGGGCGAGAGGAGCTCGCCCCCTTGCCTTGGGGCAGGGCGAGAGGAGCTCGCCCACCTGGGGTCTCGCCCCCCTGCTGCTGGGGGCGCGGGGGGTGAGAGGAGCTCGCCCCCCTGGAGGGGACGGGGGCGAGAGGAGCTCGCCCCCCTGCCTTGGGGCGGGGCGAGAGGAGCTCGCCCCCCTGGGCTAGATTGGCTAGCACCCGGCGGTATTGCTAGCGCCGGCGCTATCGACTCGCCCCCCTATTCTTGTCCTCGACCATTGTAGGAAAAATAGGTCTTATAGACCTCTTTGGTCTTGGGGGTTCGCTCGGCGAATTCAGGGTTGTACACAATCCCCGCTCTTTTTGAGCGAGGTACGCGCTGGAAAGAAACGTCCAACCCTGCATATTCGACGAGCGTCGCTGGGAATCCGGCTAATGGAGCTTCTTTGAGAGAAAACATAAAGTCTCCTCGAGAGGTCCTCCATCCCTGCCAGCTAGTGGGAGCCCGGTTAGCGGTCTCTGCTCGGGGCTAAAGTCGACACACTCTTGGAGCCGAGCTCAACTAGAGGTGGAGAAGAGTCGACACAATCTAGGAGTCCGGCTCAACTAGAGGTGGAGAAGAGTCGACACAATCTAGGAGCCCGGCTCAACTAGAGGTGGATATTTTTTCTTTCCTGCCCTGAGCGGTTCCCGGCCCTGCCAGCTAGGTGAGAGCCTGGTCAGCGGGCCAGCATTGGGGGGGGGGGGGAGTACATGGTCGACACAATCTAGGAGCCCGAGTCAACTAGAGGTGGAGAAGAGTCGACACAATCTAGGAGCCCGGCTCAACTAGAGGTGGAGAAGAGTCGACAAAGTCTAGGAGCCCGGCTCAACTAGAGGTGGAGAAGAGTCGACACAATCTAGGAGCCCGGCTCAACTAGAGGTGGATATTTTTTCTTTCCTGCCCCGAGCGGTTCCCGGCCCTGCCAGCTAGGTGAGAGCCTGGTCAGCGGGCCAGCATCGGGGGGGGGGGGGGGGGGAGTACAAGGTTGACACAATCTAGGAGCCCGACTCAACTAGAGGTGGAGAAGAGTCGACACAATCTAGGAGCCCGACTCAACTAGAGGTGGATATTTTTTATTTCCTGCCCCGAGCGGTTCCCAGCCCTGTCATCTAGGTGAGAGCCTGGTCAGTGGGCCAGCTGTTGGAGCATGCGTTTTGCACTCCTCTGGTTTGATAATAACAAAGTCCCGTTTGTATTTAACTCTATTTTTATTAATGGTGTGCAGGTAACAGGTATGAGATGTTCACATTTCTGCTGGAGCTAAATTTGAATGTAGGAAAATTTCATTGTCGAAAAATTCCGACAGCTGATGTTGCCCAGGCGACAACAGAGAAGTTACAACTACTTCCCTCCACGGCAGCACGACGAAAGGAAGTTTTGAGCTGTCGGAAATCTGATAGCGATCTCGCCCAGGCGACAGCTCGGAGGTTTCAACAACTGCCCACGACACCACCACGACCGGATGTTTTGCGCTGTCGGAATTCCAACATCGATGTCGCCCAGGCGACAGCTCGGCGGTTACAGCAACTGCCCGCACGACGGCACTCCAGCGGCAGTTTAGTGCTGTCGGAAAATTCCGACAGTCGATGTCGCCCAGGCGACAGCGATTTTCTATAAATTGATTCCTTGTGTTCGTGCATTCTAAGATTTGAGAATTCCAAGTTCCTTCCTGAGTGCATACGAACCAGAGAGCTCCAGAACCTCTTTAACTCCCATTTGTGCAAAGAAGGATTGAAGATTGAAGACGAGATCGGGCGCGCTTCTACATCAACGATCATCTCGAGGCTTCAACCATCCTTTCAGAGATCTGAAATTCTAGGGAGTTGTTCTTTTCATATTTTATTTTCATTTACACAAATTTCATTTTGTATTGGTAGAGAAATCGTCGTCTTGCGTGCGGCGTCTAAGTCCTTGCATGGCTTAGGGGAAAATCGCTTCCTTGTGCGGAGCGTCCAAGTCCTTGCGTGGCTTGGTGGGAAATCGTGGCCTTGTGTGCTACGTCTAGATCTTGGGAAGATCTAGTGGATAGGCTTGGGCTTGGTCTTGGGAGAGACAAGTGATATCCTTCCGATCCTTGGGAGAAGGATTGGTAAACCAAAATTATTGTATTTTTTTATTATCATAATTGTGCCTTGATCTTAAGCATTGTTAAGATCAATTTTTTATTGTATGCAAATTTTATGATAAATATAATTATGCTCTTTTCACTAATTGCAAATTTGTTTGCTTAAATCTTTATCTTAGAAATTTGTGTTTGGTTTAATACAAAAATTGCATTGGTTTAAATTTATTTATAAGTAACTTTTTAGAAAAGAAAAATCTGTTTAAAAATTATTAAGTAAAAATTTATATTTTTAAACACACCCTTATTCACCCCCCCCCCCCTCTAAGGGCGTCACACGATCCAACAAGTGGTATCAGAGCGAGGTTACTCCAAAATGGTTTTACCACCGGGAGTAATGGCGCACAACGATCACGCGTTTGTTGAGGGGCAAGGAATTAGTAGGCCACCACTTTTTACGGGCACAGACTATAATTATTAGAAAACACGTATGCATTGTTTTCTAATTGCGCTAGATATAGAAGTCTGGAATATGGTAGAATCTAGTTACACTTCTCCAACATTTGTTATAGGAAATATAACCACGGATAAGCCCAAAGACAAGTGGGATGACAACGATAAATTAAAATATAAGAACAACGCAAAAGCCATGAATGCTTTATTTTGCGCACTAGATCACACTGAATTTAATAGAGTTTGTGCTTGTAATACTGCATTTGAAATTTGGAATTTATTAGAAATCACTCATGAAGGTACTTCGCAGGTAAAGGATTCAAAGCTATTTCAACTGGAGTCTGAATTTGAAAGGTTCAAAATGGAGGTAGATGAAGAGATTGATACGATGTACACACGATTCACAAAAATTGTGAACGACTCAAAGGTGCTAGGAAAGGTGTTCTCAAATGGATATTTAGTAAGGAAAATATTAAGATCACTTCCCCCGAAGTTCAATCCTAAAGTGACTGCAATTTCCGAGTCACATGATCTTAAGACCTTACAATTGGAGAGCCTCATTGGGAACTTGAAAACTCATGAAGTTGAATTGAAAATTCAACAACAAGAGTATATGGAGCCAAGGAAGAAGGGATTGGCTCTAAGATCTAAGAAGGAAGAAACTAGTGACTCTGAGGAGGATGAAGAAGATGAGGAAAGTTTATTTGTTAAAAAATTTAGAAAATTTATGAAAAATCCAGAGAGAAGGAATTCGTTTAAGAAGTATTTTAAGAAGGAGACCTTTAGGAAGAAAAAAGGAAAGGAAGGCGATGAGGAGGAAGAGAGACTGCCACCAGAGTGTTATCACTGCAAGAAGTTAGGACACATCCGAAGCAAGTGACCAAAGTACTTGAAAGAACTTAAAGAAAAGAAGCACAAAGGGTCGAAGAAGGTGTTGAAGGCGGAAACATGGGATGATACTACTTCTGAGGATGCAAGCAGTTCAGACTCAAGTAAAGAAGAGGAGGCCAACATGTGCTTAATGGGAAAGAGCGTCATATCTGATGACGAATGCAGTGTCCAAAGCGACACTGAGGTAACTCCTCCAACCTACGATGAATTATTTTCTGAATTTTTAAAGACTTGCAAATTTTTTGAAAAAAGTTTAAAAGATAATAATCTTCTTAAATCTAAAAATGAAATTTTGCTTAAAGAAAACAAAAAATTGTTAAATGAAATTAAGACTATTGGAAAAAGAGATATTTCTTGCCAAGAGTGTGATCACTTTATGGGAAGAATTAAAGAACTTGAAGAATCTCTTTCCAAATCTCATTCTACAATAAAACTTCTTACTAAAAAGAATGAGATTTTAGAGAGAGATCTGAAATCTTCAATTTCCAAAATCCATGAGGGAAAGAAATCTTTTGAACGTAGATGTGTAAATCTGGTATCCGAAAATACAAAAATGAGAAACCAGATTCATGACTTAACACTAGCCATGAAAAAATTTGGAATGGGCCGAAGATCACTGGATATGATCTTAGGATACCAACGCCATGGATCTGGAAGGTTTGGACTCGGATACAAGTCTGGAAGCAGTCGCCCGGCGACAACCACTGTCGCCGACGATAGTGAAAAGTCCAGAAAATTTACTTTAAAAAATTCTAAAATTAATGAATTGTCAAATACTGCATCCTCATCTAGTAAAAGTCCAGAAAAGTTATACTCTTCTAAATACATTACATGTGCCAAATGCAATAGATTTGGCCACACTACGGACTCTTGCTGGAAGGAAGGAAAAAGTAAAATTAAATAAATCTGGGTGCCTAAGGCTTCTACCTATACTATGGGTGGAACCACTTGGGTAACCAGATCTTTACTCACCTCTTCTTTCTAGGTGTGTTGGCAGGCTAAGGACAAAGAAGACGTGTGGTACTTGGACTCGGGCTGTTCAAAACACATGACGGGAAATAAAGAGAAGTTCCTTAGCCTAGAGATGAAGAAAGGAGGAGTTGTTACTTTCGGAGACAATGGAAAAGGAAAAATCATCGGCATCAGAGTTGTGGGTAACAAAAATTTTTCAATTTCAAATGTTCTATTTGTAGAAGGATTAAAGCATAATTTGATTTCTTTTAGTCAATTATGTGATAAGGGTTTAAATGTTTTATTTGAATCTTCTACAAATTTGTGCAAAATTATTAATTCCAAAACAAATGAAATTGTTTTTACCGCACCTAGATGTCATAATGTATATATGATTAAATTTCTTGATTTTTCAAATTCTACCTTAAAATGTTTTTTATCAAAAAATGATGAATTAGATTTATGGCATAGGCAACTTGGACATACTAGTGCCAAGTTAATTTCAAAACTTTCAAAAGATAAATTAATTAAAGGTTTACCATTGTTAAATGGAAATTTATCTTCTTCACTATGTGTGCCTTGCCAAAAAGGAAAATTTTCAAAATCATCTTTTAAAAGTAAAAATATTATTTCTACCACTAGACCACTTCAATTAATACATATGGATTTATTTGGGCCAATTGGAATTTCTAGCTTGGGAGGTAGAAAATACACATTTGTATTGATTGATGATTATTCTCGTTTTTGTTGGACTTTATTTCTAACCTCAAAATCCGATGCATTTTCAGAATTTTCAAAATTATGTTTGCGTATTCAAAATGAATTTGAGTTAAAAATTGAACGCATACGATCGGATCATGGAGGAGAATTTGAAAATGAAAAGTTTATTTCTTTTTGTACGGAGTTAGGAATTAAACATGAATTTTCCGCTCCACGCACACCACAGCAAAATGGTGTAGTGGAGAGGAAAAATAGAACTCTTCAAGAGTTAGCCCGTACGATGTTATCTGAATTTAAATTACCAAAATCTTTTTGGGCTGAAGCGGTTAGGACGGCATGTTATGTAATTAATAGAGTAATGCTTCGCCCTATTTTAAAATTAACTCCTTATGAATTAATTTTTAATAAACAACCAAATGTTTCTTATTTCAAAGTTTTTGGTTGTAAATGTTTTATTTTGAATTCTAAAGATTCCTTAGGAAAATTTGATGAAAAATGTGATGAAGGTATTTTTATTGGCTATTCTTCAACTAGTAAAGCTTATAGGATTTTTAATAAAAGAACAAAAATAGTTGAAGAATCTATTCATGTTAGGTTTGATGAGTTTGCTTCATGTGTAGAAAAGAAAATTACAGGAAAAGAAGATGAACTCCTTCCCACAGTGGAGAATGATGATGAAGAACTTGGAGAAAATGAAGAAGGAAAAGAAGAAGAAAGAGAAGGAGAACGAGAAGAAGGAGATAGAGAAGTAGAAGAAAGAGAAGGATATGAGCTTCCAAGTGAATTGAGGTTTTCAAAGGATCATCCAAAGGAGCTTATCATTGGAGATCCGCAAAAAGGGGTTAGTACTCGTTCATCGCTACATGTTTTATTTTCAAACCTTTGTTTTGTCTCTGAAATAGAACCAAAAGATGTTTCTACCGCTTTAAATGATGAATTTTGGTTTTTAGCTATGAATGAAGAACTTAATCAATTTGAACGTAATAAGGTTTGGAATCTTGTAGAACGGCCCAAAAATTGTCCTGTAGTTGGTGTTAAGTGGATTTTTAAAAATAAAATGGATAATGAATCTAGAATTGTTAGAAATAAAGCCAGATTAGTTGCAAAAGGTTATGCACAAATTGAAGGGGTAGATTTTGATGAAACTTTTGCACCCGTAGCAAGATTAGAAGCGGTTAGGATATTTCTTGCATTTGCTTGTTTTAAAAGATTTAAATTATATCAAATGGATGTCAAAACCGCATTTTTAAACGGGTATATAAAAGAAGAGGTTTATGTAGAACAACCCCCTGGCTTTATAAATGAGAAATATCCAAATTATGTTTATAAATTAGATAAAGCGCTTTATGGATTAAAACAGGCGCCTCGTGCTTGGTATGATCGATTAACTCAATATTTGTTAAAGCACGATTATAAAATAGGAAGTGCTGATTCTACACTCTTCATTAAGCAAATTGATCATGATTTAGTTATTTTGCAAATTTATGTTGATGATATTATTTTTGGAGCCACTAATGAAGAGTTGTGTAATGAAGTAGTTCAAATTATGAAAAATGAATTTGAAATGAGTATGGTTGGAGAACTTTCATATTTTCTAGGTTTTCAAATTACACAAAAACATGATGGTATTTTTATATGTCAAACCAAATATATTCATGATATGTTAAAAAGATTTGGATTTGAAAACCTTAAGCCTGCAAACACTCATATGAGTACTTCACTAAAATTAGGAAAAGATGAAAGTGGTGTTTCAATTGAACAAACCCTTTATAGAAGTATGATAGGGTCTTTATTGTATTTAACCGCATCTAGACCTGACATTATGTTTGGCGTATGTTTATATGCTAGATTTCAAGCTAATCCTAAAGTGTCACATTTAAAAGCGGTGAAACGCATCTTTAGATATCTTATAGGAACATCTAAATTAGGATTATGGTATCCTCATAATGATTCCTTTATTTTACATGGTTTTTCGGATTCCGATTATGCGGGATGTTCGTTAGATAGGAAAAGCACTAGTGGCACTTGTCATTTTATCGGCCCTTCACTTATTTCATGGTTGAGTAGGAAACAGAATTCTGTTGCCCTCTCTACTACCGAGGCCGAATATATTGCACTAGGTAGTTATTGTGCCCAAGCTCTTTGGATGTCACAAACGTTAGAAGATTTTGTCATGCAACAAAGTAGTGTAGAATTAAAGTGTGACAATAAAAGTGCTATAGACTTAACTAACAATCCCGTATTACATTCTAGATCTAAGCATATAGATATCCGACATCATTTTATAAGGGATCATATTAAGAAAGGTAATATAAAAATCAACTTTATAGGCACGGAAAATCAACTAGCGGATATATTCACTAAACCGTTACCAGATTCCCGTTTTTCTATGCTTAGGCTAGAATTGGGAACCCTAGACATTTCACAATGAATATATCACTACTCAAAACCTATATATTTTAAAAAGAAAAAGCCTAAATTTTAAAATCAAACCATAGAATTTAAAATGACTTAACAAAAATTCACACATCATTAATATTACATCAATATTGTTCCATAAAAATAGTAGAAAACAACATAAATTCAAGTTCATTAACAGAAATCAACATCTGAAGAAGTTCACTGTCGCCCAGGCGACAGTGGATGTCGGAAATTTCCGACATCAGTCAGCAGCAGCAGCCTGATGAAACTACTCAGAATCCTCAAAACCAGCCCCGCTGCTCTCTGGATAGTCTTCTGGAGGTCCTCGTCTCATGGCTTTACCACGTCGAGTCCGCCTCACCGATTGGCGTGGCGGTTCTTCGTCTGGAACTTGCCATTTGGCCTCTTCCTCCGGAGTTGGCTTTAGCTTTTGACCTTTCACAAGAAATTTCATGAACTTCTACATTCTACTCCGATCCTTCTTCACTTCTTTCTTGTGATCCTCTAGTGAATCACGTAGATCATCAATAGACTCCCGAAGTGATCCTGCCCTAGGCATTGGCGGCTCTCTAATCTCAATTCCAGGATGGGCCTTTTTATGCGTCTTCTTCACTTTCATAGTACCCGTATAATATATCTCCAGATAACAATCATCAAAATATGAATCTTGAGCTATCCATCCGTACTTCTTATATAATATACGTTGAATTATCGCCCCCATTGGCAGCGTATGAACCTTCACCCATTTTGGATGCTTTAATCTAAACGCATACCGAATCTGGGAGAGTATGAAGTCTGCCACATCGAAAGGTTCATCCTCCATAATGAAGTAAGTAATGAGGGTCAACTGAGCCGTGATGCTTCTTGTATCTCCACTCTTCAACATGACTGAGTTTCTTAATATATCTTGAATTAAAAAAGCATCCGGAGTGAGTGACGTCACTTCAGTGGTTAGAGTCTTCTTTTGACTCCCATGTAAACTCATGTTTACAAGGGTCCAATCTCTATCTTTTCTATAACTCTCCACTATATCCGGCATATTTTCACTAATCAATAGTCCGAATTCCTCTCTTAGATCAACATGTGTTATTTCCATATGTTGACCCTGGATTCTTGATCTAACTCCCCCATCCAATTCAGTGTAATTTGGGTCTTCCAAATGATTATTAAATTCACGAATCAAAAAGGAGGAGAACGAATCTGCTGTGATTATTGAAAGTATACCTGCATTCGCAAGCCGATCATAGATATGATCGTGCTTCGGCGAATCAAATTCAACATATTTCGCTACTCCAACTATGACTTTCTCCACCCCAGGGTACACTTGATACGAAATATGCGCATCTTCAGAAGTACTCCTTCGCGCTTTAGAACTGGAAGCCATTCTGCAAATAACATATAAAAAAAAGAATGGATTAAACATGTGCTGTGCACTGGAACACTGTCGCCCAGGCGACAGTGACTGTCGGAAAATTCCGACAGTACTTCAGTAAACTTCTCTTGAAAATTTTTACATAAACTTCCAGATCTACTCAAAATCAAGTTTTATTTCAACATCAAGTTTTAAAAAAAATAATATTTTTTCAAATCTACATCTTCTCCATATCCTTACATCATCTTCAACCTTCTTCCAAAAGCAAATCTTCCATTTTCAAAAAAAAAAAATTATAAATGCAGAACTTCAACCACAAAAATCACAAAATCAAAACATCTTTCACCAAGATCCAACAAGATCCATTTGCTTTAGCCTAGATCTACTCTTTTAAAACACAAAACTTCCAAGATCTACACCATTCATCAAAGGGAAAATAAAAAACAAACATCTTTTATCATCTCCCCTTTCTAAAATCAAAAATCCCTAAAAAATTTTGAGTCAAAACACTTAAAAATCAAAAACCATACCTTAGATCTAGGATGTCACCGAACTCCGACAGCTTCCTCTCGTTCTTAACTCCAGAAAATGATGCACAATAGGGTTTGACTCGGTCCAAAGCCGTATTTATATTTTTGGCTGTCGCCCAGGCGATAGTGACTGTAGGAAATTTCCGACAGCTCCCGATTTGATTAATCTTCAGTTTTTGGTCCCTTTGATGCTTTACAATAGTTGTATGTCCTTATTAATGCTACAACTCATGAATTGATGCCAAACCATGTGCTTTTTATTTTAACAAATGGCTCTTACATGATTATATGATTTCATTTCCAAGCTATCACCGTATTGACACTCCTGCTTAGTTGTTTAGACCATTGGAAATTGTTTTCGCATGCCTCTAAGTATGAGAAATTGTTTATCTATCATAATGAACTATCACGTTCACTTCTTTTGATCAATACGTATGTCTTTTTATTTAATATATACATGAATCATATTTGCTTTAACATAATAAAATAGCACTTAATAAATACAACTTTCAACCTTGATTTGTTAGCACAACAAAATATACACCATCTTTTGTGATTCAAGTGAATTCGGAGATCCTTGGTCAATTAAAAAATTATTAATATCTCAAAATTAAGATATCACAAAATATGTGATAAAAAAAATAAGGTTAAAATTAAAGACAAGGATACTCCACCAAGCACTACTTACCCTCCTGATAAGTCTTAATGAGCATTGTGAGGTTAAGCACCTTGGAAAGAATTGTAAAGTGTCTTATGCAAAAGAAAAATGGTTTGCTATTCTTCTTGTGCTATATCTTCAACGTAAAAGTTGACTTTATATGCTTATATTATGTTCTCCATTTCATGATCATGTACATTAAATAACTTCATATGTTTGATCTAAGTATCACATGTACACATCATTATGTTATATAAACATTCATCTCATGAGAATTGGACCGAAAATATTCCAAATTTCTATCCACTATTGTGTCTTTCTATGATACTTTCAAATGAACTTAATCATGTTTAAGTTATTTTATTTTCTTACTTCATATGGCTATACCGTCTCTTCATGAGTTTATTCATACTAGGGCATATACCTATTATTTCATGAACTTCAATCATTTCCAACAAAGTGCTTCCGCTTACTCTTCATTTCTACATCCTATATCTTTTCCCTTAAGAACTACTCCTTTATCTCATATTACATTTTGCTAATACCAAAAGGGGGAGAATTATAGGTATATTCAAGAAATCTCAAATATATTACACCTAAATATTCCACCTATCCAATACATCATTTCAACTTACTTTAACATTTAGGGAGAGCATACATTTAGGGGGAGCATACATTTAGGGGGAGCATTCTTTTAAGGGGAGCTTTCATCTAAGGGGAGTTTATTTATTTTAAGAGAAATATATCATGTTATTTCTGTGCACACACCAAATGTTAAAATCAACAATCTAAATAGACATGATTTCTTTTTATACGGATTTGTTATTATCAAAAGGGGGAGATTGTTGGAGCATGCATTTCGCACTCCTCCGGTTTGATAATAACAAAGTCCCGTTTGTATTTGATTCTATTTTTATTAATGGTGTGCAGGTAACAGGTATGAGATATTCACATTTCTGCTGGAGCTAAATTTGAATGTAGGAAAATTTCATTGTCGGAAAATTCCGACAGCTGATGTCGCCCAGGCGACAGCATAGAAGTTACAATAACTTCCCTCCACGGAAGCTGATGAGTCTGGTTTATACAGTGATTTCTGGCCTCATTTGGGTTTGTTTTAGTGTCAATGCACTTCATTTGCTGTTCATATACGCTTATATTGATAGCATGGCGTTTCTGCGCCTTTTGTGCAATCCTTTCCCCTTTGTGGCATGTTTTTCCTATTTATTACTGTATGCCTGTGTTATGGATCCGGTGGTGTGCATGGATCGGGGTTATGTGTACTTTTCCTGCAGGTCCTGGGGTCGTGTGCACGTTCGGGATGGTGCAGGATGATTTTTGGCCTAAAAAGCCTCTGATCGTGCGCATTCCTTCGCGCACGATCATTGATCGTGCGTTAATTCCCAGCCCAGATCAAGATCAGACCAAAGATATGCGCACGATCACAGGCCTTTCTTCGCGCACGACCACTGGTCGTGCGCCCCTGACCATGCGATGTTTTCTATTTTACCTTTGCTACAGGTTGACTGCGCACGATCACAGGCATTCCTTCGCGCACGGACCATTGGTCGTGCACCACTGACCGTGCGTAGTACTTATTCTGATCCATATTTAAGGCGCTGTTCCGCGATTTTAGGTATTTAGCAAGGTTTTTGGCGCGATTTCTGCGCGCGACTCCGCCGTTCCACCTCTCCAAGGTCCCTCCTTCGATTCCTCCCCTTGAGAAAGCTTCATCCATTGATCCTAAGGGCATTCTAGGGTCCCGGAAGCATTCTTCGCCATCTACGGCCAGCATTCCAAGAGGAAGACATCTCCATTGGGGGAAGAAGTAGTGAACCCAGTTCTGAGAAGAAGACGGGCAGCAGTTGGAGGTATTGACAGCCTCTACATCCCGGAATCAACCAAGGACTGAGCTCGGAGGAGGCGTGACGACCCCCCATTCCGACCACGATCCGCGGCGAGGCTTCTCATCTCATGGTTACTTCTACCCTTTCTCTTTTTGTGATTTGTACTCTTAATAGTTGTAATGAACTGAATGAACATCTATTTGTCTGTGAATGGAAGTTTATTTATGATCTTGTCTCTTCGTTATGCTGTGTTGTGATGCGCTCTGCCCCCGCTCCACTTACACCCACACATTCTAGCACCCGTTCTAGCGAGAGCTAGAAGCGATAGTGAAGAGGTGCCTTCGACCCTCACCCCTCACATTTGCACTCACCTCATCCATATGCTCACCGGCCATCCGCTAAGCGAAGCACGGCATCGCGGCCTGCACTGAACCCATCCACCAAGCGAAGCGGTGATTGCGACCCGCATAATGTCTAGTTTTCTCATTTCCCGTTCTATTAAATCAACCAAATCCCCCTCTTGTTTTGTTAAACCTAGAACCCCCATAATTAATTTCCTAACGAGCAAATCGTATTCCCTAACTTGCGGTCCTTTGAGAACGATATTCAGGGAGTTACTCCCTACTTTTATTACTTGACAACGACCGGTGCACTGCCGTCGTACCGCATTTCGTGCCCGCTAATTAGCAAGGTGGAAATAGCGCGTCAAGTTTTTGGCGCCGTTGCCGGGGACTGCAAGCGGTTATGATTTATTTGTTGGGGAAATTAGTTTAAGGGTGCTTTTGTTTTTGATATTTCTCTTTTTGGTATAGTGTGCGCATGTATAGACACCATGAATGTTAATGAAAATCAGGCTAATCCAGGAGTGGGAAATGCACCGGCCGCAACTCAAGCAGCTGATGAGAACGAAGTGGTTAGGCCACGGCCTAGGACCATGAGGGATTACACCACTCCTACTGTGGGGAGTGTGTACCCCGGATTTGGCCCGGCTATTACTAACAACAATTTTGAGATAAAGCCGGCCATTCTGAATATGATCCGCAATAATGCCAATTCTCCGGGTTAACCAATGAAGACCCCCATCTTCACCTAGCTGAATTTGCGGAGATTTGCGGTACATTTCGGTACGCAGGAATTGCTGATGAGACGGTGAAACTCAGGTTGTTTCCATTCTCCCTCCGCGACAAGGCGAAGGCTTGGCTCCACACAATACCACCCGGCGCAGCTACCACCTGGGATGCTCTACAGACGAAGTTTTTGGAAAAATTCCACCCGGTGGACAGGGTTGTAAACTTGCGGAGAGAAATCGCAACCTTCCGCCAACACGATCAGGAGACCCTTGCGGAAGCATGGGATAGGTTCACGGACCTCCTCCGGAAGTGCCCTCAGCATGAGCTACAGCCTTGGAGCTTGGTGGAAAATTTCTACTTTTCAATTGAGCCCAATTATAGGGCCATGATTGACGCAGCTGCAGGCGGCACCCTGATGAACCATACACCCGAGGACGCACTGAGGATTCTCCAGGACACCGCCACTCATAGCTCGTTCTGTACTGCTGGGAGAAACGCCCCAAGGAATGCTCGTGGACTCTTTGAGGTGAGCACATCGGGCGCATCTGCCGAGGTGGCATCGGCTCCTTATGACAACGTCATGCTACTTAAGAGGCCTGCCCTCCCTCCTGCCCCAGTAATGGCCATTTCGTGTCGAGGATGTGGAAACCTCGGGCATCATGCTTATGAGTGCCCCTCAGGTGAGTAACCCGCTGAATTAACTTTTGATGAAAGTGTGAATTATTTGAATGATCAAAATCGGGGAATACCATTTAACAACGCTTATAACCCGGCGTGAGGAGTCACCTGAACTTCTCATAGAAACAAAACGTGCCTAGCCAACGATGGCAAGGAGGCTCGCATCAATTTGATGCGCAAGCCTCCGGTAGCCAACCAAGGCCGCCACAACCGGGGTTTGCTCAAAGTGCACCACCGCAGAGGAAGAGTGCATTGGAAGAAATGATGGAAAAATTTGTTGATCTGGCTCAAACAAATATGGCCAATCAAACTACGTCAATGCGGAACTTGGAGACGCAGCTAGGCCAATTGGCCCAGGTACTCTCCGAGCGTACGCAAGGCGCTCTTCCAAGCAATACTGAAAAGAACCCACGGGAGCAAGGCAAAAGCATTGCTGACGCGGATGGTGGTCAAGTGAGCCCTTGCGTTGTTGAATGTACTATCAATAACATCGAGGTTGCCGCGCTTTGCGACTCTGGTGCATCTCGCAACATTCTTGCTCTGCAAGACGTTGAGAGGTTGCACCTAACAATGAACTCTGAGGACCGGAAGTCGCTGGTATTGGCTAATGGAGTGACTGTCGAAACTGAAGGTGAGATTCTTGAGGTTGTAGTAAATCTTAATGGAACGAATGTGGTCACTGACTTTCAGATTCTCGGCCCCATGGAAAATGATTTCATGCCAATCTTGGGGGTTCCTTTTCTGAAGGAGAGCGGCGCAACCCTCCACATCGCCACGGGCTGTGTCACTCTACCTTCCAATGCAGCGAATCTTTCTGGATTATCTTATCTTCCTAACTTCTCTGTAAGTAAAAGTAAGTGCAGGTCTAATGAGGAAAAATATGACTTTGACGTGAAGAATCCTAGAGAGGAGAAAAGTATCACTCTGCTGAAAGAAGAAGCGAAGCAGCTCACAAATAATGAGTTGGAGATAGAAGGGAAAAGCAATGAGACCAAGGCGTTGGAAGTCTTGGGAGAAGGCGGAGCGATGAGCCTTCCAAACAATGTCTTTATTGAGAACAAGAAATGTAAACAATCTAAACAGGTTCATTGGGCTGATCTACCCCCTCTTGAGGGTGCAGAAATGAAGCCCCCGGCTGATCCCAATCCGACAAACACTATCGCTCCTCCCACCCTTGGTGCTCAGTGGCGTTCTCCTTCGGTGGAAAAGCTGAAGCGGGAAAGAATCCTGCATACTGCGCGCTCTGCAGCCCTCCGGCGCGAGAAGGCGGAGGTTAGGGGCAAGGGAGAGACATCTTCCTTGGGCCCTAAATCTTTCACCTCCTGCCCATCTCGCATGACTGGGGAGAACCACCACAAATCAGCATATAGCTGATGCGTGCCGGGATCTCCGGGCTGTGCTGTGTGCCATCTGTGATGTTTCTGTGCTTCTTGTTTCATGTTATTTGCTGCGTAGTACTGTCTCTTTAGCTTTTTATTATAAGACTTGTGCTATCAAACTATAATACAGGTATTTGGTCCACCTTCAAGGACGTTAAACAAAAGGGCTCTTGGGAGACAACCCATTTGGGACCATTTGGTTCCGTTCTTTCTTGTCATTTTCTTTGCTATTTTTGTTGTGCTGGGACCCTTTTAATCGCAGGTCCGCATCTATTGGAGCATGGAGGGATCACCGCCTTCTGAACAAAACGCCATATCTTCTGGTATGCTCATTTCTGAGCATGGGGTAATCTCTCCTCCTAGCCTTCTTAAGCTTATGCCGCTATCGAACATGTTTTTTTTTGCTTAGTATAAGTCTGGGGGAGTAAGAGTTATCGTTACCTCGTGCACATGCACAGTGCACATCATACTAGGATTTATGATGTGTTATATTGTAGCATTGCTCATCTCATGGCACACCACGACACCCACGTGAGAGCACTTAACTGTAGGCGCGCGACGAGTCTAACTAGTCTCGGTTGTGTGAAGGGGAAATCACGGTGCGGGGTTAGGATTGCGAGACGAAGTACTTTGTTGACTCCTATAGTGCTCCTAGTCGAGTGCTCATGTCTCGTAGGAATTCGTGTAGATTTAATTTATTTTTATGCTTTTAGTTTATATTTTTCTATTAGCGTAAATATTGTTTACTTTACTCAATTTGGTGAATCCGGTGTGAATCAAACGGTAGCATAGGAATGTGTGTAGACGTTCATTAGTCTTGTGTTGCCCGAGTCGGGAGGAAGGATTATCTTTCTCGGTGGCTACAACTCGCCCCAAGCGATTCTTGAAACATGGGTATTCGGTTGGTCAATTGTGTGAAGGTGATATAGGCCATCATTTTGGCCCGGTTGAGCCTTTGCACCCTTTCCTATCGATTTATCCTCGTTAGCCCAGTTGTGCCTACCCGTTTTTTGATTCAGCCCCACTTGTATCGCACCAAAGCCCAAAAGCCAATCCTAGTCACACACCCAAATCTGAGCTCTAGCTGTTTATTATTTTTGCAAGTTGGGTTGTTGATGTGGTGACATGTGTGTGAAGCTGTGGATATGTTTTAGTGTTTATTTGCTGAAAATGATAAGAAAAGAAAAAAGAAAGAAAAAAAATGAAAAAGAGAAAAGATGCGAGAAGAAAAGAAAAGGATATGAGTTTGAATGAAAAATTCATTCGTATAAGTTTCAGTTTGGGAGTAGGCGGTGCACGCACCCATGTTGTTAATTCCAAGTCTGGGGGTGTAGTGTACCCGCATGTTTGTGTGGTCATGAGGATAGTTTTTCTGAGCTAGCTCATTTGGGTTTAGTGTCTGAGCCATCGCTTTTATCTTTGTTTACCTCACCTAATCCCAAGCCTCACCTCAAACCTAAAAGTCCTATTGATTCACGCATTTGAGTCATACCTGTGCCGTGGAGAGAGTGCGAACGGGCAAGCCTATGGTCACCGACATTGATGGATTTCAATGGAGTTGTCACGAGTCCCGATATTTGGCAACGCTTGCCTCAGCGTTTAGTTTACTTTCTTCCTATGTACAACCTTATGATTCGCCGATTCACTTGTTGAGTAAACGTAATATATAAATACGCTCTTAGAAAATTTTAAACTAACATGTATACTTAGAAATTTTGTCTACTAGATTTCTATGCACATGTGTATGAGACTTCGCATATTACTCCGCCCTTGAAATTTCTAACCTTACTATGCTTTTTCTCGCTCCGCCTGATTTGTTTGCTCGGGACGCGCAAACAGGTAAGTCTGGGGGTGTGATGAGTCTGGTTTATACAGTGATTTCTGGCCTCATTTGGGTTTGTTTTTGTGTCAATGCACTTCATTTGCTGTTCATATTCGCTTATATTGATAGCATAACGTTTCTGCGCCTTTTGTGCAATCCTTTCCCCTTTGTGGCATGTTTTTCCTATTTATTACTGTATGCCTGTGTTATGGATCCGGTGGTGTGCATGGATCGGGGTTATGTGTACTTTTCCTGCAGGTCCTGGGGTCGTGTGCACGTTCGGGATGGTGCGGGATGATTTTTGGCCTAAAAAGCCTCTGATCGTGCGCATTCCTTCGCGCACGATCAGGCGCACGATCATTGAGCGTGCGTTAATTCCCAGCCCAGATCAAGATCGGACCAAAGATATGCGCACAATCACAGGCCTTTCTTCGCGCACGACCACTGGTCGTGCGCCCCTGACCGTGCGATGTTTTCTATTTTCCCTTTCCTACAGGTTAACTGCGCACGATCACAGGCATTCCTTCGCGCACGACCATTGGTCGTGCGCCACTGACCGTGCACAGTACTTATTCTGCTCCCTATTTAAGGCGCTGTTCCGCGATTTTAGGTATTCAGCAAGGTTTTTGGCGTGATTTCTGCGCGCGACTCCGCCGTTCCACCTCTCCATGGTCCCTCCTTCCATTCCTCCCCTTGAGAAAGCTTTATCCATTGATCCTAAGGGCATTCTAGGGTCCCAGAAGCATTCTTCGCCATCTACGACAGCATTCCAAGAGGAAGACATCTCCATTGGGGGAAGAAGAAGTGAACCCAGCTCTGAGAAGAAGACGGGCAGCAGTTGGAGGTAGTGACAGCCTCTACATCCCGGAAGCAACCAAGGACTGAGCTCGGAGGAGGCGTGACGACCCCCCATTCTGACCACGATCCGCGGCGAGGCTTCTCATCTCGTGGTTACTTCTACCCTTTGATGGGGACCATCCCTTCAGCCCCTCTCTTTTGCCCACCCCAGATGATGAAGACCCCTTCACCGAGCCTCATTTGGTAGGGGATGTTGCTGATGAAGACCCCCACATCCACTTGGTTGGGGATACTGATGATACTGCTGCTGGCCTAATGATCTTGATGGAGGTCGTTGATCCCCGACATAGAGAGTTCGTGGATTGGGATGGTCGTTGCCGCAAGTTCGGAGAAACGTCATTTCTTCGCCTTCGCCGCGACATTCTACGCCAACGCCGCGACGTTCTTCGCCAACGCCGCTACACATTTTGCACGACGTCCGCCGTCACCATTTTAAATAAAATATATAATTATAAATTAAAAAATTATAATTATATAATTTATCACTTATCATTTCAAACAATTTCTATTTTTAGCAATTTCAATTTAAGCATGTTTTATTTAAAGCAATTGTATTTTTATTATGATGGCTGCATATAACCATCATAATATTTGTTTCTATTTTCATGCAGTTAACTTTTGGTAATATTTTTATTTTATTTTAAATATTATATGGAGGAGATTGAGTGGTGTAAGGCTATATATAGCCATGCTTGTTGTTGATTTGAAGAGATGAATAATAATTTGAAAACCTAAAAAAATCAATTGTGATTTTTTTCCTCCCCCCCTAGGCAAATTTCGGCCATCCCTCTTCCTCTTCCTCTTCTTGGCCGCCAGCCACCTTCTCCCCCTCCCTCCTCTTTAGCTTTTTCCCTCTCCTTCTTGTGGCCGCCACCCCTCCTCGTGGAAATCCGCCCACCCTTCTCCCTCTCTCTTCCGTTTCTCCCTCTACATTCTCTCACGCATCAAGGCGGTCTTGGGCTTGTTCGTAGCGGCAGGATTTGAAGGCGACGGTGCACATCTTCAAGGACTCCCCTCCGGCAACCACCTCCGTGAATAACGTAGGACTTTCTACAACCCGGATCTACTATTCCGGGAGGGTAACGCTTTCTATCTCTTGAGCGATTCTTCAAAAGTTATTTGTGGTGGATAGGAATTGTGACGAATTTTCCGACATTGATTTTTTTTCGCGATCCTTCTCATTTGTGATAGTTGAACGATCTTGAATTATTTTTACTCGACGAGGAGTGGCGATTCTCTTTTGCCTTTGTTGGGGAAGATCCTCCTATTTCCGGAGTTTTGCTTTCGGAGGATCTTCTTGTGGTAGTCTTTGCGTGATAGTTGTGAAGGACTCACCCGTAGGTGGCTGCGTTTGTTCATCCGATTAGGTGTTATTTAGAAATGATCTCGCGACCCAATCGATCGCGCAAGTGAAAGCGTCCCGAACACCAAAGCCTACATCAATTTGGTATCAAAGCGAGGTTCGTGTCAATTTCTAAATTGATACATTCCTTGGGATTTTCGTAGAACGACGACACTCACAATCTTCACACGATTTTGCGCTAAAAAAAAAATTAAAAAAATAAAATAAAATTTCGTCGGTCTGCGAATAGCGGTCTAAAATTCTCATTTTTTTTTGGCGAAATTAAAAAAAAAAAATTTCTGGATATTCTACTTATTATTTTCTACAAGAAAATCAAAAAAAATATTTTACTTACCTTAGTTATTAAGAGAGAATAAAATTATCTTTCGTAAAATTTTAGCCTGTTTAGAAGTTCTGGTCTGCGTTTAGCGTCCTAAATCTGTTATTTTCCAGCAAAAAAATAAAATAAAAATAAAAATAAAAAAAATTAATCTTAATTGATACCATCCTAATTTATTTCTTACCGTAGGACGCCAACATATAATTAATCTTGCACGATTACTTTCCAAAATAACTAAATCTTAATTAATCTTGCACAATTCCTTTCCAAAAACAATTCAAATTCAAAATTCGAAATTTTGGAATTCAAAATTCAAATTCAAAATTCAAAATTTTGAAATTCAAAATTCAAATTCAAAATTCGAATTTTTTAAATTCAAAATTCAAATTTCTGAAATTCAAAATTCAAAATTTTTAAAAGTCAAATTTCAAATTTTTGAAATTCAAAATTTTAAATTCAAAATTCAAAATTCAAATTCAAAATTCAAAATTTTGAAAATTCAAAATTCAAACTCAAAATTCAAATTTTTGAAATTCAAAATTCAAATTTTTGAAATTCAAAATTCAAATCTCTGAAATTTTCGGATTGGTCTGCATTTAGTTAAAACCTTAGAATTTTAAGACTTCTCAAAAAAATCTGAAAATTATTCTGTAGCTTCCTGCTCTTATTTCCGACAACATTAAAACAGAAATTTTTTCGATTTGACCACGTTAGATAGACCTGAAAATTAGAGACATTATAATTTTGTCCGTGTCAGCACATGAACTTTCACTAGTAATGACTACTAGGCTGAATCCGGGGTATCCCCCGGCACTCTCACGAACAACTGCACCATCGGCTAATTTTGAGGGAGTTAGGTAAGGGTCAGAATGACACTGTGAAGGTGATTAGGCTCAACCGCGACCCAAAACACCGATTTCGAGCAAATTTTAAACACGGTGAGAAGTGGTGCAGGCTCGTGGTGGATAGTGTTTGCCATACAAACGCTATCACGGAGAATGCAGTATCTAGGATGTTGGTGACCACTGCGCCACATCCTTTCCCTTATCGTCTCGTACGTCCGGATGAGAGCACTATCTTAGTGTCCATGAGATGTTTGGTGCCCCTCACCATCCAAGCCTATTCTGAGCTCATTTGGTGTGACGTCCTTCCTATGAAGGACTTCCATATTTTACTGGGACGCCCGTGGCTCGCTAGCCATGACGTTAGTTATGACGCCCAGAATAACACCTTAGACTTTACACATGGGGGTCAACTAACATATCTTAGGTCCAGCCCGCCCAGGAAGCCCAAAGTCCCATCTGGAGATGGTCGCGGCACGGTTGAGTCGACACCACCCGGTGCAGACACACTTGGGGATTTCGACACTGTCATTTAAAATCAGCCCTTAGTTTGTGTTAGCCACTCTGAGGCAAACACACCGAGTTTGAGTTTTGGGCCAGAGCCCGACCTTGTTAGTCCCAGCCTGCCCATAGACATTGTCCCAGTTGAGGCACCCTCGACTGACTTAGTGCCTGAAATTGATGCTGCCCTGATTAGCCAACCTCTACTTGATCCCGTTAGCCTTAGGGAGCCTTCTGTTGGCCACCCCGAGGACATTCAGGAGGTTGAAGAAAATTCGGAAAATGGGCTGAGTGAATCTGATGATGATGGTGAGACGGTTGAGGAGATTGGGCGAGCCTTATTGACTCCTCACATTTTTGATGGTGGGATTAGGGCTCGTGCGTTTCCTGTGACATTTAGTGGGGAAGACAAATTGTCCAATCCATTATCTGTGGGTAGTAGCTGTGTGGGCACATTCTCTGCACTAGTGGACCCTAGGCTAGTGTTAGCGCCCCCGCTGAACCTTCACCCATTTAAGGTTGCTTGGGTTTCCCCTACTTCAGCCTCGATCTGGAAGTATGGCATGGAGCCCGTTACCGCCGCGGGGCGGGTTGAGTGGTTTCGTTGGGTTGTCTTTCCCATGCTAGCTGATCTTAATTATTGGGATCGCCCTAGGATGAACCTGAATTTAATTTCATATAATGAATTAGTAGGTGTTTCAAGAGGTCTTAATCCTCCCAAACATGATGAATTGGTGTGAGCCGACCCATCTGGGTCCATTCACGTTGTAATCACCACACCCATTGGAGAATCCCGAAATAAGGAAGACTCGGTTTTAGTAAATCATTCCCCTGGACAGTTGCCAATTGGCAACTTAGACGGCAATGTCAGTATTGTCTCCACTATTCGTCGAATAGTTGTCGTTCTAGAAAGTTTTGCTTTACATTTGAGAGTTTTTGCTGAGAGGGGCCCAAACCCCATTTTCAATGACTCGAAATATTTTTCACTCTTTCTAGCTCCACTGCATCTAGCTCCCCCTTCGTCCCCCTCCACAAAAATTTCTATTGGGTTGAGAGGTGAGTGGGGTAGCATGTTGTTCACTCTCATGGTGATCTCCGGAGGTAAGATGTTGTAGCACTTTCCCCTTCTTTTTCATATGCTATGATCAAGGTCCCCGGGGCCAACTTTTGCCTTGACAGGTTGCCACAGGTTGAGGACTCGTTTGGGCCATGCTGGGCCATTTGCTGCTTCCTGCCCCCATGGCCGGATGGGCCACCTTCATGGCCCGCTCCCTCGGATGTACTCCTCCAGGTTGCTGCTCTGCCACGCCGGCTCCTTCGAGCCCACTCATCGGTGATGAGTGTTTTTGAGTGGGGGAGGATTGATGGGGACCATCCCTTCAGCCCCTCTCTTTTGCCCACCCCAGATGATGAAGACCCCTTCACCGAGCCTCATTTGGTAGGGGATGTTGCTGATGAAGACCCCCACATCCACTTGGTTGGGGATACTGATGATACTGCTGCTGGCCTAATGATCTTGATGGAGGTCGTTGATCCCCGACATAGAGAGTTCGTGGATTGGGATGGTCGTTGCCACAAGTTCGGAGAAACGTCATTTCTTCGCCTTCGCCACGACATTCTACGCCAACGCCGCGACGTTCTTCGCCAACGCCGCTACACATTTTGCACGACGTCCGCCGTCACCATTTTAAATAAAATATATAATTATAAATTAAAAAATAATAATTATATAATTTATCACTTATCATTTCAAACAATTTCTATTTTTAGCAATTTCAATTTAAGCATGTTTTATTTAAAGCAATTGTATTTTTATTATGATGGCTGCATATAACCATCATAATATTTGTTTCTATTTTCATGCAGTTAACTTTTGGTAATATTTTTATTTTATTTTAAATATTGTATGGAGGAGATTGAGTGGTGTAAGGCTATATATAGCCATGCTTGTTGTTGATTTGAAGAGATGAATAATAATTTGAAAACCTAAAAAAATCAATTGTGATTTTTTTCCTCCCCCCTAGGCAAATTTCGGCCATCCCTCTTCCTCTTCCTCTTCTTGGCCGCCGGCCACCTTCTCCCCCTCCCTCCTCTTTAGCTTTTTCCCTCTCCTTCTTCTGGCCGCCACCCCTCCTCGTGGAAATCCGCCCACCCTTCTCCCTCTCTCTTCCGTTTTTCCCTCTACATTCTCTCACGCATCAAGGCGGTCTTGGGCTTGTTCGTAGCGGCGGGATTTGAAGGCGACGGTGCACATCTTCAAGGACTCCCCTCCGGAGACCACCTCCGTGAATAACGTAGGACTTTCTACAACCCGGATCTACTATTCCGGGAGTGTAACGCTTTCTACCTCTTGAGCGATTCTTCAATAGTTATTTGTGGTGGATAGGAATTGTGACGAATTTTTCGACATTGATTTTTTTTCGCGATCCCTCTCATTTGTGATAGTTGAACGATCTTGAATTATTTTTACTCGACGAGGAGTGGCGATTCTCTTTTGCCTTTGTTGGGGAAGATCCTCCTATTTCCGGAGTTTTGCTTTCGGAGGATCTTCTTGTGGTAGTCTTTGCGTGATAGTTGTGAAGGACTCACCCGTAGGTGGCTGCGTTTGTTCATCCGATTAGGTGTTATTTAGAAATGATCTCGCGACCCAATCGATCGCGCAAGTGAAAGCGTCCCGAACACCCAAGCCTACATCACCCTTTCTCTTTTTGTGATTTGTACTCTTAATAGTTGTAATGAACTGAATGAACATCTATTTGTCTATGAATGGAAGTTTATTTATGATCTTGTCTCTTCGTTATGCTGTGTTGTGATGCGCTCCGCCCCCGCTCCACTTACACCCACACATTCTAGCACCCGCTCTAGCAAGAGCTGGAAGCGATAGCGAAGAGGTGTCTTCGACCCGCACCTCTCACATTTGCACTCACCTCATCCATATGCTCACCGGCCATCCGCTAAGCGAAGCACGACATCGCAGCCTGCACTGAACCCATCCACCAAGCGAAGCGGTGATTGCGACCCGCATAGTGTCTAGTTTTCTCATTTCCCGTTCTATAAAATCAACCAAATCCCCCTCTTGTTTTGTTAAACCTAGAACCCCCATAATTAATTTCCTAACGAGCAAATCGTATTCCCTAACTTGCGGTCCTTTGAGAACGATATTCGGGGAGCTACTCCCTACTTTTATTACTTGACAACGACCGGTGCACTGCCGTCGTACCGCATTTCTTGCCCGCTAATTAGCGGTGTAGAAATAGCGCGTCAGCAGCACGACGAAAGACAGTTTTGAGTTGTCGGAAATACGACAGCGATGTCGCCCAGGCGACAGCTCGGAGGTTTCAACAACTGCCCACGACACCACCACGACCGGCAGTTTTGCGCTGTCGGAATTCCGACATCGATGTCGCCCAGGCGACAACTCGGTGGTTACAGCAACTGCCCGCACGACGACACTCCAGCGGCAGTTTAGCGCTGTCGGAAAATTTCGACAGTCGATGTCGCCCAGGCGACAACGATTTTCTATAAATTGACTCCTTGTGTTCGTGCATTCTAAGATTTGAGAATTCCAAGTTCCTTCCTGAGTGCATATGAACCAGAGAGCTCCAGAACCTCTTCAACTCCCATTTGTGCAAAGAAGGATTGAAGATTGAAGACGAGATCGGGCGCGCTTCTACATCAATGATCATCTCGAGGCTTCAACCATCCTTTCAGAGATCTGAAATTCTAGGGAGTTGTTCTTTTCATATTGTATTTTCATTTACACAAATTTCATTTTGTATTGGTAGAGAAATCGTCGTCTTGCGTGCGGCGTCTAAGTCCTTGCGTGGCTTAGGGGAAAATCACTTCCTTGTGCGGAGCGTCCAAGTCCTTGCGTGGCTTGGTGGGAAATCGTGGCCTTGTGTGCTACGTCTAGATCTTGGGAAGATCTAGTGGATAGGCTTGGGCTTGGTCTTGGGAGAGACAAGTGATAGCCTTCTGATCCTTGGGAGAAGGATTGGTAAACCAAAATTATTGTATTTTTTTATTATCATAATTGTGCCTTGATCTTAAGCATTGTTAAGATCAATTTTTTATTGTATGCAAATTTTATGATAAATATAATTATGCTCTTTTCACTAATTACAATTTTGTTTGCTTAAATCTTTATCTTAGAAATTTGTGTTTGGTTTAATACAAAAATTGCATTGGTTTAAAATTATTTATAAGTAACTTTTTAGAAAAGAAAAATCTGTTTAAAAATTATTAAGTAAAAATTTATATTTTTAAACACACCCTTATTCACCCCCCCCCCCCCCCCTCTAACGGCGTCACACGATCCAACACCAGCATCGGGGGGGGGGGGGGGGGGGGGGGAGTACAAGGTCGACACAATCTAGGAGCCCGGCTCAACTAGAGGGGGAGAAGAGTCGACACAATCTAGGAGTCCGGCTCAACTAGAGGTGGAGAACAGTCGACACAATCTAGGAGCCCGGCTCAACTAGAGGTGGATATTTTTTCTTTCCTGCCCAGAGCGGTTCCCGGCCCTGCCAGCTAGGTGAGAGCCTGGTCAGCGGGCCAGCATCGGGGGTTGGGGGGGGGGGGGGAGTACAAGGTCGACACAATCTAGGAGCCCGGCTCAACTAGAGGTGGAGAAGAGTCGACACAATCTAGGAGCCCGACTCAACTAGAGGTGGAGAAGAGTCGACACAATCTAGGAGCCCGGCTCAACTAGAGGTGGAGAAGAGTCGACACAATCTAGGAGCCCGGCTCAACTAGAGGTGGATATTTTTTCTTTCCTGCCCCGAGCGGTTCCCGGCCCTGCCAGCTAGGTGAGAGCCTGGTCAGCGGGCCAGCATCGGGGGGGGGGGGGGGAGTACAAGGTCGACACAATCTAGGAGCCCGGCTCAACTAGAGGTGGAGAAGAGTCGACACAATCTAGGAGCCCGGCTCAACTAGAGGTGGATATTTTTTCTTTCCTGCCCCGAGCGGTTCCCGTCCCTGCCAGCTAGGTGAGAGCCTGGTCAGCGGGCCAGCATGGGGGGGGGGGGGGAGTACAAGGTCGACACAATCTAGGAGCCCGGCTCAACTAGAGGTGGAGAAGAGTCGACATAATCTATGAGCCCGACTCAACTAGAGGTGGAGAAGAGTCGACACAATCTAGGATCCCGGCTCAACTAGAGGTGGATATTTTTTCTTTCCTGCCCCGAGCGGTTCCCGGCCCTGCTAGCTAGGTGAGAGCCTGGTCAGCGGGCCAGCATCGGGGGGGGGGGGGGGGAGTATAAGGTCGACACAATCTAGGAGCCCGGCTCAACTAGAGGTGGAGAAGAGTCGACACAATCTAGGAGCCCGGCTCAACTAGAGGTGGATATTTTTTCATTCCTGCCCCAAGCGGTTCCCGGCCCTGCCAGCTAGGTGAGAGCCTGGTCAGTGGGCCAGCATCGGGGGGGGGGGGGGGGGGGGGGGGGGGGGAGTACAAGAGTTGACACACTCTAGGAGCCGAGCTCAACTAGAGGTGGATAAGAGTCGACACCCTCCAGCCCATTCGCTAGGTGAGCGATCTCAACTGGAGGTGGAGTATATTTCCTTCCTGCACCGAGCAGTTCCCGGCCGTGCCAGCTAGGTGGGAGCCTGGTCAGCGGACCAGCATCGGGGGGGGGGGGGGGGGGGGGGAGTACAAGAGTCGACACACTCTAGGAGCCGTGCTCAACTAGAGGTGGAGAAGAGTCGACACCCTTCAGGCCATTCGCTAGGTGAGCGAGCTCAACTGGAGGTGGAGTATATTTCCTTCCTGCTCCGAGCGGTTCCCGACCCTACCAGCTAGGTGGAAGCCTGGTCAGCGGGCCAGCATCGGGGGGGGGGGGGGGGGAGTACAAGAGTCGACACACTCTAGGAGCCGAGCTCAACTAGAGGTGGATAAGAGTCGACACCCTCCAGGCCATTCGCTAGGTGAGCGAGCTCAATTGGAGGTGGAGTATATTTCCTTCCTGCCCCGAGCAGGTCCCGGCCATGCCAGCTAGGTGGGAGCCTGGTCAGCGGGCCATCATTGGGGTTAAGTATTTTTTTTTGAAAAAACTTTCATTATGTTAAACATCCTAATACATGTGAGGAAAACAGGCATCAAAACCAAAACATCACACTACATGAACTGAGGGATAGAAAGGAAAACTAGGCTTGGAAACCGAACAGAGTCTCCCACTCCCAGGCGCGGTCTTCCTCAACTTCTTCTGGTTGTTGCCGTTGTTGTTGCCCTGGATTCCTCGCTTTCTTTACTTCCAATAACTCAGGGCAGGTGGACGTCGGGTGACCCTCCTCATCGTGGAAGTCGCAGTAAGGTAACTCAATCACATCCCTCCTTTTCCCTCTTCTTTCTGCTTTCCTGGCCATCCTCCTTCTTCCCCAACCAATTGCCATGGTTTGCTGAGGTGCTGGAGAGGATGCGTTCGATCCTTGCCTTCGCCCCGAGCAGTTGGCTCTTTTCCTTTGGGAGCCCTTCCTTCCTGGCTCTCGCGGAGTTGAATTGTTGACCTCTGCGCTCGCCGGATTATTGGGTAGCCGCCACCTGGGGTGGTCTTGCCCACCAACATTCACTTGATACCTTTTGGGGTGGGGCGAGCGGGGGCCGGATGCCTCCCCGTTCGCCACCCTTTGGGGCTAGACTCGGAGGGGTGGGGCGAGCTGGGAGCGTGCCTCCCTCCTGAGCTCGCCCCCTAGAAGTGGCGGGGCGAGCTGGGAGGGCGCCTCCCTCCTGAGCTCGCCCCCTAGAAGGGGCGGGGCGAGCTGGGAGGGCGCCTCCCTCCTGAGCTCGCCCCCTTGAAGGGGCGGGGCGAGCTGGGAGGGTGCCTCCCTCCTGATCTCGCCACCTTGAAGGGGAGGGGCGAGCTGGGAGGGCGCCTCCCTCCTGAGCTCGCCCCCTTGAAGGGGCGGGGCGACCTGGGAGGGCGCCTCCCTCCTGAGCTTGCCCCCTTGAAGGGGCGGGGCGAGCTGGGAGGGCGCCTCCCTCCTGAGCTTGCCCCCTTGAAGGGGCGGGGCGAGCTGGGAGGGCGCCTCCCTCCTGAGCTCTCCCCCTTGAAGGGACGGGGCGAGCTGGGAGGGCGCCTCCCTCCTGAGCTCGCCCCCCTGAAGTGGCGGGGCGAGCTGGGAGGGCGCCTCCCTCCTGAGCTCGCCCCCTTGAAGGAATGGGCGAGTGGGGGTATGGCACCTCCCCACTCCCCTCCTACCGGTACCTCTTCCCTGGACTGTTGGTCGAGAGTTCCCTCGCCCATCTGCCGGGGCGGGACCCCTGGACCATCTCTTCTTTTGCCTTCGACTATCATGGCGAAAGTAACCTGGAATGTCTGTAAGACCTCTTGCCTGAAACCTTCAAACATCTCCAACGTCACCCCAGCCACCGGAGGTTGCGAGTGACCTGGGTCTGATCTTTCTTCACCTCCGTCCATGGAGCTCATCTTGAGAGTTTCTTGAATCGGTCACACTCCACGCTAACCGCACCATAATGTTGAAACCGATTTCTCGGTCTCTGTGGAGTTCGGGGCCCTCAGTAAGCTGAGGGGCGACCAACCCTTACTTCCCCCAAGGGAGAGCTCTAGGTTGAAGGTTGAGGAACTATGGACTGGACCAAGGGCTTAGTGGGGATGTCCCGCCACATACCCGGAAGCCCCTTAGGAACTTCCCCTCCCAAGCCACTACTAAGCTTGGGCACCACTGGAGGCTCTCCTTACCCACTAGAGAGAGAAAGTGGGGAGAGAGAGAGAGAGGGAGAGAGCTAGCCTAGAATGATCCTCTCCAAATGGTGCCCCCTTGGTCCTATTTATAGGATTTCTGAAGTTGGGCTGCGAATAACCAAGAACTGCCTGCGAAGTTACCAAAATACACCCAGATTTGGCCTGCGGATAGCCAAATCCCGCTGTTCTGAGGCGCTAAACGCAGACGGACCCCTCCCCCCGGAACTGGGCGAGAGGGGGTACCTCGCGGGGCTCGGCGAGCCCATTAATCGGGTGGGGCGAGACCCGAGGGTCGGCCCCCCTACTGGTCTCGCCCTTCTGCTGGGGTTGGGCGAGACCCAGCTAGGGGCGGCCCCCCTGCTGGTCTCGCCCCTCTGCCGGGGCCGGGCGAGACCCAGCTAGGGGCGGCGCCCCTGCTGGTCTCGCCCCTTTGCTGGGGCTGGGCGAGACCCAGCTAGGGGCGGCCCCCCTGCTGGTCTCGCCCCTCTGCTGGGGCTGGGCGAGACCCAGCTAGGGGCGGCCCTCCTGCTGGTCTCGCCCCTCTGCTGGGGGTGCAGGGGGGGGGGGGGGGGGGGGGGCGAGAGGAGCTCGCCCCCCCTGGAGGGGATGGGGGTGAGAGGAGCTCGCCCCCCTGGAGGGGATGGGGGCGAGAGGAGCTCACCCCACATGGGGTCTCGCCCCCTGCTACTAGGGGCGCGAGGGGTGAGAGGAGCTCGCCCCCCCTGGAGGGGACGGGGGCGAGAGGAGCTCGCCCCCCTTTCCTTGGGGCGGGGCGAGAGGAGCTCGCCCCCCTGGGCTAGATTGGCTAGCGCCCGACGGTATTGCTACCGCCGGCGCTAGCGACTCGCCCCCCTATTCTGTCCTCGGCCATTGTAGAAAAAACAGGTCTTAAAGACCTCTTGGGTCCGGGGGTTCACTCGGCGAATTCAGGGTTGTACAAAGAGAAAAAGAAGTTCTAAACAAAATTATGAATTATATTTTCCTTGGATCATCTCGGCCGAGTACTAATAGAAATTTAGCTACTCATGGAGATGGAGAAATTAACGAAAATAAAAGAGTACATCATAAAAGAGAGAGTGGAAAAGAGAAAGAGAACTATTTTATTGAAATGCAAAGGAGATTACAACTAAGGAATTGAGAAATTACAAGCTTTGAATTGAAAACTACAAATGCTAATAAGAAAAAGAACATAAAAGAACTACTAAAACATGAAAATAAAACATGAAAAGAAGAGTCTAAGTCCTAAAATTCGTCTCCAAACTTCCTGCTCCAACATCTGGTGAAGCTGGCTTTAAATAGGCAGAAATTTGGTGTTACACGCCCTTGGTCACGCCCGTGACCAAGGGCGTGTAAGGGGCGTGATCGGTGCAGGTGGAGAGGGCGCGTTCTAGCTTCAATGCAGGCATTTCGGGTGCATCACGCCATAGGTCATGCCCGTGACCTGGGGCGTGTAATCTTAAAATCTGGTTTTGGCCGGAAACTTCGGCGGGAAAGAGCGCTGTTGAACATTCGTCGATCTCTGCCATTTCGTCGAGCTCAGCGTGTTAGTCGAACGAAGCAATTTCATCGAACGAAGGAGCCATTTTGTCGACCTCAGTGTTTTCGTCGAACACAGCCTTTTCATCGAGCGCAGCAGCCTTTTCGTCGAACGCAGCAGCCAGGCGCAGTTCGTCGAGCTCAGCGGGTCGCGGCCGTGACATTGGGTCACGCCCTTGGTCACGCCCATGACCTGGGGCGTGTACTTGGTGAATTCTTCACGGAACGCCCCGGTGGTGGCATAATTAGGTTTGGAACACATTTAGGCTGTCACGCCCACTGGTCACGCCCGTGGCCAAGGGCGTGTACTTGACATTTTAACTCAAAGTGCCCAGAAAGCCTGCAAAATATAAACTAAGCTTAAATTAGTTGAAGAAATTAAAAAGGAACAGATTAAATAAGAAAATACAAATAAATTATATAAATTCAATTTAAAACTATATTAAAATAATATTAAAAGATGAGTACAAAATGTACTCATCAAAATTCTTATAATTAACACAATTGGAATTGATTCTATTGTTTTCATAAATTATTTTTTTATATGAATTATGTCTTGAATTTGCATGTATATCATTCTTGTCTAGACCTTAGTATCAACCATATACTTATTGAAAATTACTCACAAGATTAAATCACGTCATTTTAGGTCTATGAACATTTAGGTTGAAGCTCCATGTTGAATATATGCAAATCAATCATATGCTTGTAATCTTTACATAACATTGCACCTTGTTACCATAACTTTTCTTTATAGCATCATCACTTACTATAAGTAGAAATCAATGTCCATGCTAGTTATATCATATCATGTTATGTTAAAGAAAAATAGAATAATAAAATTTTAAAAATCAAGAAAATTATATATATATGTTTTGTTTAATATTCAAAAATTCAAAGAGAAAATTTACAAAAACCTTTTAAAATAACCAAAGATATTTTCTCACTATATTCATCATTTCAGCTTACAATCTTTCTATTATGTATTATGTGTGCATGTATCTCTCTTATTAATAGACCTTAGAATCATCTTTATATCAATAAGAACAAATCCAATAGAATCATCACTTCATTCTAGGTCAAAATATTGAAATTCTATTAAATAACGTGCAACATCATCACTATTAATGGCATAACATTGCATTCAAACTCATTATTCTAGCAACATCCCTTATTACAGGTAGAAATCAATTTCTATGCTAGATATATCATGCCATGATGTGGTAAGTTAAAATTGAATAATGAAATTTTAAAAGACATGAAAATTATTTGGATTTAAAATCATTATAAAAATTCCTAAAAATAATGCCAAAGGTTTATGAATGAATCATTAGACTTAAGTGATTAGGATGTCTATGATCATTCACCCATATTATGTGTCTCACAATAGAGAGGGCATATGATTGTATGCATTAGAAGACCTAACCTTTAAGTCATGTCTTGTCCTTAACCGAGGAGGGTTCCCGTGGGGCCTTACGAGGCACTGGGGGAAAGAGTGCTAGGTTGAGCATTCTCTAGTGTGTGCATATGGGATTAACACCACAACCTACGATATTTGTACAACTTCTCATGCCCATCCGTCACTTAGTACGGGGCTAGTGTGTATGCATATGGTTAGGGTATTATAATCTAAGACACTTATATCAAATTTTGCATGCACACTTTATGATTATATTACTCATACAGTCTTGGGTTGATTGAAAATGGTTATCTTGTGTTTTGTATATTTTATCATTTTTGAGCTTTAATGATCTTGTAAAACATAAGTATTTGAAAACCCAAAAAGATATAAAAACCAGTTTTTAATAAACAAAAAACATGCTTAAAGTGTCTTCTAATGATCTCAAAAAGTCTGAAATTTCTACATTAAGAAGGCAATTTATAACAACTCTAAGTCAAAGATTTTTTTTCCAAAAACTAAAGAAATCGAGTTCTGTTTGGGCATTAGGAGTTAACGCCCGACGTTAGCTTCCTTGGCCCAATTTTAATTTTGGTTTTTTTAAAAAATCTTCTGGTATTTTTCTCATTCATTTTCACTGATTGTTTTCTCTGATTTGAACTTTTCTTCTTTCCTTAATTTGTTTTTATTCCAAAAATTCAAAACAACAAAAAATTCAAATAATCCAAAATGATGAAAAATATGTTTTGCTTTTTATTTTTTATTTTTTAATGTTTACAAAAATATGGTTTGATTATAACACTTCACATGAGCAAAACATCTTAGTATTTTCATTACAAATGATAAAAATTGATTAGACATACACATAAAGATTTATTTCAATGTCTAATTTTCATTTCAAGTTTCTAAACATTGTTTTATCTTATCATGCCTTGACTTTAATCTGATTATGTGCAATGAAATATGTGTAGAAAATTATGTATGATTGCCTAACATGTCTCTAAGTATGAGTAATGCTTTACGTTAAACAATGATTTATTCACTCACTATTTGTTTGGTAATCTACATGTGCTTATAATCTTATTCTTGCATGCTTGTGTAGTGTAATAGCTTTAACTTATTTAGTTGTGTGTCTATATTATCTACACCATCTTTCAAAAAAAATATTTCTTGCACATATAGAAGTGTTATTTCAATATTGTTAGTATTTGAAAAAATAAGTAAATTCAGAGACCTTTGTCCCAAAATTAAAACTATGTATATAAATGACAAAGATAATTCCACCAAGCACTACTCGCCCTCCTGATAAGTCTTAATGAGCATTGTGAGGTTGAGCACCTTGAAAAGAATTATAAAGTGTCTTGTGCAAACACATTTTTTTATCACTTCTATTTGTACATCGGATCACTCAAAATAAAAAATTTATAAAAATGCTTATGTGACTCCCCAAGCAATACTTCGCTCTCTGACAAGTCTTAATGAGCATTATGTGGGCGAAGCACTTTGGTAGTTGTACTCTTTCATGTGCTTTGAATTTTTATTCTAGAATTAATGTGTGCAAGTAATTATAAGATTACAATCTTAATATTGTTTTACTATTTCATTATATATATCATGTGTTTTGATTATTTCACTTGTATACTCTTATCAAAACACCTTTTGCACACATCATTGTGTTTCATAAAGCTTCTACTCATGAGAATTGGATCCTTATGTAAAATTACATAATTATCTAAAAACTTAAGTAAAAGCACTAGATTGCAATACATGATTTCCACAAATTTCCTTTACTTGAATTATGAATTAGTTACATTGTAGATCTTAATCCTTTTGAATATGTCAAATCATGCTTGACTATTAGTTATGGAAAATTTTCAAAGTTAATGCTCATATGTGAAGAGTCTAGACATATTATTGGAAGTGTCAAACCAAAACAAAAATAATATTTACAAAAATGCTAATCCTAGTAACTTTGTTTTGTATTTTCGCAATACTAATTTAACTATGCTTTTTATCATGCTTATTTTTAAGATATCTCCTTCACTTGTATCTTTCAAACTCTTTTGTTCATTATTTACTAACAAGTGAAAGAATGACTTGGTAAAGTACATGAGATCTTATTACTCACGCTTATCATATTCTTTTTCCGCTGTGCTACTCTCTCTTAGCTCGATCATGACCTACTTTATGCTTAAAATAAAACTCTTATCCTCTCTTAGTTTGTCCCAACTTTGTCTTCTTTATTCTTGTTTTGTTTTCACTCCACCCACTTTTGCTAATAACAAAAGGGGGAGAATAGAATGATAAATCTTAATGATTAAAGGAGTAGGATTCACTAGTTTAAGGGGGAGCACGAATCTAGTTTATTGGAGCATACATACACTAAGGGGGAGCACTTAAGTAGGGGGATCACAATTTAACGAACTATAATTATAATTCTTATCTCTTTGTTGCTTAGTGCCATATATCTTTCTAAAAACACATCTCTTATATATGAATCTAATTTATCTATATTAGATTTGTTATTATCAAAAGGGGGAGATTATTGGAACACGGTTTTCTGCATCCCTTAGATTTTAGAATAATAAATCCTACTAGTGTTTGATCTAATTTGTCATTGTGTTTTTAGCATGCAGGTTTGAATAAAAATGACACTAGAATGCTGCATTGTTGGTCTGGATTTGCTCACAAGCTAAAATGATGAATGTGGTCTAACGTCAGGCGTTAGGAATTAACACCGGTGTTGACTTTCATTCCCACCTAGGTGAAAATGGCATGGAGGGAAGCTGTCGTGATTGCAGGAGCATTTTGGGAATGATTTGGCTTAACGCCAGGCATTTGCCTCAACGCCATCGTTAAGGTTGCCTAAAATGAATGTTTCCAAAGATGCAGAATCTCCTTCCTGTTTTGAAGATCCGAGGCATCAAATTATTTTCATACAGAGTCAACGCCTGGCGTTAGACTTAACACCGTCATTAGCTTCCAGTCCTATTAATAGGTGGCATTCGTTTTCTTCAACTAATGATCCCAAGAAGCCCTTTCCAACACTTCAGAAACGCTGCGAGGGCCGTATTTTCAGACCACCATCTCCCACGCAAATTCAAGAGAAGTATTCGAAGGAGGATCAGAACAACGCTAACCCAACGTGAAGAATGCATGCTTCGACTTCGACGATATTCAGCTGGTCTTCGCCATCTCTAGAATTCTTCATAGGAAGTTTAACTTGTCTTTAATATTTTGTTGTACCTATTTCTTTGTGATTGTTTATTGAATTCGTCGTGGTTGTTGGCGACTAGGTCCGTGTGCGGCTTAGGGGGAATTCATCGCGGTTGTTGGAGACTAGTTCTAGGGAGTAGATCTAGGAGGTGCTCGAGGTCTCGCTGGGGATATAAAGGCTAGAGCGGCTTGAGGCCATATCTGGGGAGAGATCGGCTAAAGCCAACCAGTTCTTAGTGAGAAGTGTCGGTATAGAAAAACAAAAGAGTCTTTCATATTCGCCTTGATTTCTAGCGTCATAGAAATCAGATTTTGTAATCAATTTTATAAATGATAATAAGGGCTTTTCATGTTCAATAAAATTGATTTCATTTCTTATTTATAGCTCTTTACTTTTGATTTAATTTATTTCATATTAAATATCAAAAGTTTTTCTTAAAATCCTAAAGTTTTCTAAATCGCTTATTCACCCCTCTAAGGGCGCCTCAAGATCCAATAGCCATCCGTGCAACCCCTGCCCGGCTGGCCTTGGCCGTGCCTACGGCGCGTGGCCGTCGGACCTGGCTGCCGGACCTGGCAGCCGGGTGATGGATGACCACCCTCAGCCACGCGCACGCAGGCGTAGCCGCCACACAACCCGGTCAACAACCCGATCAGCCGGACTTGGCCGCACGTCCGCAAAGGCATTGTGGCCAGGCAACCGGCCGGCCAAGGCCACACGCTTCCCGGCCGACCGGGTGGTCGACCAACTTTGGCCGCGCGGTCGCAAGGCCGCAAGGGCCTTACTTTCATGCGGCCAGCCGCGCGGGGCCGGCCACCCCGGGAGGGCGCCCAGATCCGGTCGCCCTTCCGACTGGCCTTCCCTCCTCGCCGACATGTTGTCTCCCCTCGCCGCCCGGTCTCCTTGCCGGCTGGAGTTCGCCGCCAGCAGGGCTCCCAGCCGTGGCCATCCGATCTTTCTGCGGAGTCTCCACCGTTCGATTAGCGGGTAACCACCCGCGTAACCGCTCTCATAACCACTCATTATGGGTGGGTGCAATAATCCAAAATCATACCAGGTTGCGTATAGAATAGTACAAAATTAACACATGCCTTATTCCTTATAAGCCTGGTTTGTGCATAGTGATTATGGTGGTTACGGTGTGCGAATAACCACATAACCACCGTAACCACCTCCGAGGCCTATAAATTGAACCCCAAGACTTCTATTTTCTCTCATCTTATTCTCTTCCTCCTTTCTTCTATGTTCAAGAGAGAGAGAGAGAGAGAACTCTCTTGAAGATCTCCCTCCTCTTCGAAGCCGCCTTGAAGAAATCTTCAAGCACTTTGACGACGGACAAAGATCTTTGTCCTCCTTTGAGCATTCTGAAGGCCGTCCAGCAACTTGCACGCCAAATTCCAGAGCGCGCCCAAGTTATAAAGCGCGCCCAAGTTCCAGTGTGCGCCCAAGTTCCACTCTTGTTTTTCACGATGCGAGCTACCCACGACATACAGTTCGTAGTAGTAAAGTTAGAATCGCCTTACAACGCAATTTTTGGCCGACCATTGCAGGTACTATTCAGATATATCCCATCCATCCTACACCTCACAATGAAGTTCGTCACCCCGGTTGGAGTTGTAGTCATTCGGGGAAACTAGGAGGCAACACATGCATGCTATCTCCAGTAGATGAAGCCTGGATAAGGAGCTGCCATGTGCGCCAGCACATCCAGAACCTGAAGCCCCAAAAGTAGCTAAGAATCGTGCAGAAATGTACATCCTACTATATTTCAAACTCGTCAAATTTTCTTTAAGAACTCTTATTTGTAATAGTTATTCTAGAAAAGTCGTGAGCTCGCACTTACGCAAAAACTACTGTGTGTTAAATTTCGAAATACTTTATTTGCTTTAATCCATGCGATTACAGGAACAATTAAGGTTAGCCGCGAGCGACACCAAATACTGAAACATCAACGCTGCCACGGACTGGAGGCCCGCCTTTCGTCCCTGTAGCGAGCCACAACACTAGTAGGGCCTACCCCCTCGTGCTCACAAATGGTTCGAAGAGTCTGCCCTTCACCGCTACTATCAACGACATCCACTACTCGGCTAGAATCGTCCGCCATTCTCCCATGTAGTAGATTCCAACACCACCCGGGTCTCGTCCTCTAAACCGCATTGACCCATGAATTAAAATTGCACAAGTATCTTACCTACACTCCTTTATTTGCACGTTTAAACATTAAGAAAAGTGGTTATCTTTCTCATAAATTATCTTGGTTTGCAAAACAAGTGTATTCAGAGAACTTTGTACAAGACAAAAATCATAAAATAAAGTGACAAAGATAACTCCATCAAGCACTACTTGATCCTCCTGATAAGTCTTACTAAGCGTTGTGAGGTTGAGCACCTTGGAAAGAATAGTAAAGTATCTTGTGCAAACCATAACTTTCTTTCAAAATAAAAACCACTTCTTCTTAAGTACACCGGATCACAATAAAAATCAATCTTGAAAAATAAACTATGTGATCCCCCAAGCACTACTTTGCACCCTGATAAGTCTTAATAAGCATTGTGTGTGCAAAGCACCTTGGTAGATGTACTATTTTTGTGTGCATTGAAGTTTGTGGAAGTAAAATTATTTGTGTTTTATTGTGCTCTTACTTTACATATTACTTGTATTTTTGATTAAAACATGTGTTTACTCTACTAAAAAATACACTTATGTACACATCATTATCTTCCATAACACTTCTTCTCATGAGTATTGGATCCTAATGCTAATTCTATACTATTCTTTACTTATGAAATGCTCTCTACAATGTTTAGTGTTTTGAAACTATGAATTAACATAACATTGTAGTACTATCTTTCTGATATCATCATTTCATGCTTGGTTAATTTATTACTGATTTTAAAATGTTTACAAAACATCTTCTTTATAAAATTAAACTCCTATATTTTTTAATTATCTTGTCTTACAAAAGATGTTTGCTTATATTTTTCTAAGTCTTCCGCAACTTTACATTTATGCTACAAACTCTGATTTATGAAAATATTTTGATACTCAAACTCTGATCAATTTCAATGAAAAGAATTCTACAACTCCTTCTCATTTCATTCTCTACAAGCTCGATCATGCGTTTATCTAATTATCAACTTTTAAGTGGTGTCTCCTTACCCGCTTTTGCTAATAACAAAAGGGGGAGAACTAACATGATAAATATTAATCTACTATCAAACTATAATGCTTAATTAAGATGATAGATTACATATTAGGAGAGCATTCACTTAGGGGGAGCATGTATTTAGGGGGAGCAGTTCTAAATGCTAAATCAATAATTATCCTAAGCCATCACTCTCACACACACACACAAATATAGTTTCATCATGCTTATTTATTAATGCTCTGATTTATCATTAATGGATTTGTTATTATCAAAAGGGGGAGTTTGTTGGAACATGGTCTTCCACATCTCCTAGGTTTGAGAATAACAAATCCTATGTGTATTTGATCTTGTGTGTTTAAGTGTGCAGGAAATCAAAGTCCACATGACTCATGGATGGTTGCCCCCAATTTTGAGCCAGCAATTCCAAGTCTCCCACTAGCGCAGGCGGTAGCACGTAGCGCCTGGCGCTAGCGATGATAGCGTAATTCCGGGAGCACATATAGAAGGAGATAACGCCTGGCGGTAGCCGATAGCGCAGGCGGTAAAGACGCACACAGTTGGCAAGGAGGAATTGTTTCCTCGGATTGAAGATTCTGCCGCGCAGAATGTGTCCTAATATGGGATAGCGCTGGCGGTAGCAGATAGCGCTAGCGGTAGCGCGGAACACAAGAGGAATCTCAGCAGAGTTGCCACGGATTAAAGATTCTCGCGCGAAAAATATTACTTAATATGGGATAGCGCCAGCGGTAGCGATAGCGCAGGCGCTAGCGCTGAAGCTATAAAAAGGACTCCTCTCCTCTCGTTTCAAACACACATCAGAGAGATATCATAGAGAGATAGAGTGCTAGAATTCCAGAGGCTATCTTGGCCGAAAGTTGATGTCCTACCAAAGTTCTGCAAACTTCTGAAGGAGAATCTCATCACGCTGGATCCGAACGAAGTCCGCTTCTGCAATGCTTACTCTACAGCGGATCTTCGCCTCCGACTTCAGAAGGGACTTTTTATTTATTCTCATTTCATATTCTTCTTGTAAACGATTAGTTAAATAGCCTCATGTTGGCGACTAGGTCTGGGTAGGACTTAGGGGGAAACTCGCCTCGTGTTGGTGACTAGATCTAGGCTAGGTCTAGGGGGTGCTCGAGGCCACATCCGGGGAAGGGTTGGCTAGAGCGGCTTGAGGCCGAATCCGGGGAGGATAGGCTAGGGCCACCGGTTCATGGGGATGCGAGTCGGGATAGAAAACAAAAAGAGTTTACTATTCATCGCCACCGATTTCTAGCGTCATAGAAGTCAACTTTTGTAAAACCGTATTTAATATTAATAAAGCATGTCTCTACTTTATTGTTTTACTTGACTTTCTATTGTCTTAATCTTGCATTATTACAAAGGTTTTAAAAATATCACTAAAGTTTTGAAAACCCTTATTCACCCCCCCCCCCTCTAAGGGCGCCTACCGATCCAACACACAGGTCTCAAGCCCTCAAGCATGACAATATTGGACCCGCAAGTCCACTGCCCTGGCCCTCAAGCCTCACAGCTCTCCAGGCCTCAAGCTAGACACTCAGATCTTAAAACAGATCTTACAGGTTTGGCTCTCAAGCCCTACAACAATAAAATTTGAAATAGAAACTCTGCCTGATGAAGATCGGCAACTTGAGGTTGAAGAAGATGCTCTTGATTTAGATCTTGAAAGCACAGTTCTTCTTCAATCAGTTCTCTTGCCGGGTGATCGACTTCTTCTTTAGTCGATGTTGATTGACTGATTCTTCTGAGAACGCTTGATTCTTGTTCTCTACTTGTTCTTCTTCTTCTCCATAGAATGTACTGTTGTTTTTAAGAATAACGTGCGGGATACTTTTTGCTTCTTCTTTTTCACCATCGATCTAGGGCAACTGTTGTTTCCTCTTATAGTTCCGAGAAAATTGCTCAACGGTCATGAAAGGTGTCCTTTAATGTCAGACACCCATTCCGTATGAAGCGTGCACTGATTGGATAATCAGGCGGCGGCATTAATTGCTGATAGGGTGTCCGGCTACTTTAATTTTCAAATTCACCTCCATGATCTGAGCGAATGCACTTTATTTTTAAATCTAGTTCATTTTGAATACGAGTACATAATTTTGAGAATTCGCAAAACGCATCAGATTTGGAAGAGAGAAATAAGGTCCAGCAATATCTTGAGAAATCATCTATTAGAACGAAGGTGTATATTTTACCACCAAGACTTGCGGTGTTAACGGGACCAAAGAGATCCCTATGAATTAGTTGTAATGGTTTTGAAGTGGAAATTTCGTTTTTGCTTTTAAAAGATGATTTTGTAAATTTTCCTTTTTGGCATGGTGAACATAGTGAAGATAAATTTACATTCAACTTAGGCAATCCTCTAATCAATTCCCTTTTTGCTAGTTTTAAAATGAACTTTGTACTAGCGTGACCTAAACGTCTATGCCATAGTTCTAATTCATCATTTTTGGTTATAAAACATTTTATAGATGATTTGGAAAGATCATGAAATGAAACTATGTAAACATTGTGAATTCTAGGTGCAGTTAGTAACACATCTTTTATTTTAGGATTAACTATTTTGCAAAGATTAGTGGATGATTCAAATAATACGTCTAATCCTTTATCACATAGTTGACTTATAGATATTAAGTTATGTTTCAAACCTTTAACATAAAGAACATTTGAGATAAGAAAAGATTTGTTACCCACTGTACCAACTCCCATGATCCTTCCTTTACCGTTATCACCAAACGTTACGATCCCTCCTTTCTTCTTTTCTAGGCCAAGGAATTTTGCTTTGTTTCCCGTCATGTGCTTGGATCTGCCTGAGTCCAAGTACCACACGTCCTCCATTTCCCTAGCCTTCCTGTAAATCTAGAGAGAAGATGAGAGTAAAGATCTAGATACCCAAGAGGTACCACCCATAGAGTAAGTGGATTTCTTAGGTACCCAGATTTGTTTTAAAGAACGTTGTTTTATATTCCTGCAAGAGCTAGATGTGTGTCCAAACTTAAGACAATTAGCACACGAAATAAAGGGAGTTGAGACCCTTTTCTGAGTTTCTACGTTGCTCTTGTTGGATGATGCTTGAATATTAGAAAAAGCAGAAGATTTTTTAATACTTGAGCTACCGCCAGCGTTAGTGGCTAGCGCTGGGCGGTAGGGTTCACTTTTATATCCGATCCCAAATTTTGCAGAACCATAACATTGGTTTCCCAACATCATATCCAGGGATTTTTGACCAATCCCGAATTTTTTAATGGCTATATTGAGGTCATGATTTTGTTTTTTAAGAAAAGTATTTTCTTGTACAATAATAACACATTTGTTTTCAAATCCCTTTTTGTTATTTTGAATTTGTAAAAGAGAGGTTTTTAATTTTCTCTCTAAGTCCCCCTTTTCTTTTGCAATAGTTTTGTTTTGTGAGAGGGCTTTAGAAGGAGAAACTTCAAGTTCTTTTGCCAAAAATAAAGAGTGCTCACACTCTTGACATGAAACCTTTCTCTTTTCAAGGGAATTCACCTTTTTTGTGAGTTTATGATTTTCTTTGATAATACATTCATTTTCACGATTTAATGTAATATTATCTTTTATACTTTGATCATAGGATTTGCAAGTTAAAACAAATTCATCATAGAGTTCTTCGAAAGTAGGAGAAATTACCTCAGTGTCGCTAAGACACTGGTGTCGTGATCGTTGCTCTTCGCCATTAAGCATAAGTTTGCTTCCTCCTCGCTACTTGACTCAGACTCGTTTGACTCTTCAGAGGAAGAATCATCCCAAGTTGCGGCTTTTAGTACTTTCTTCTTCTCTTTTGCTTTGTGTTGTTCTTTTTGCTCCTTTTGATACTTTGGGCACTGGCTCCGAATGTGCCCGGTCTTTCTGCAGTGGCAGCACTCTGGTGGTGGTCTTTCTTCATCATCTTCGCTTTCTTTTTCTTTCCTTGATGAAGAGGAAGATCCCTTTCGTCGAGTATCCTTTTGGAAGTATTTGCGGAATGTGTTCCTTCTTTCCGGGTTCCTGATGAGTGTTCCTTCTTTCCGGGTTCCTGATGAACTTCCTGAAGTTCTTCACCAGGAGACCTTCTTCATCTTCATCATCATCTTCGATGCTCTCCTTCTTTGACTTTAGTGCTAGCCCCTTTTTCTTTGGCTCTTTGTTGTATTCATCGTGTTGAATCTGGAGTTCTACCTCATGGGTTTTAAGATTCCCAATAAGGTTCTCGATCTGGAGCGTTCTTAAGTTGTGCGACTCCGAGATGGCTGTCACCTTTGGATTGAACCTTGGAGGTAAGGAGCGAAGAATTTTCCTCACCAAATCCCCGTCTAAGTAGGTCTTTCCAAGTGCCTTTGAAGCGTTGACGATCTTGGTGAAGCGGGTGTACATCGAGTTAATGTCCTCTTCGGTATCCATCCTGAATTTTTCATATTCAGATTCCAGTTGGAATAGCTTTGCATCTTTCACCTGCGATGTACCTTCATGAGTAACTTCCAATTGATTCCAAATATCATAAGCAGTTGTGCATGCAGAAATTCTATTAAACTCAGTCCTATTTAAAGCGCAATATAAAGCGTTCATTGCTTTAGCATTATTTTTACACCTTAGTTTATCGTTATCATCCCATTTATCTTTAGGTTTTGCTAATGTTGCCTCTCCTACTACAGTTGTAGGAGGAGAGTACCGAACTTCTACCATGTTCCATACTTCTACATCCATGGTCATAAGAAAACACATCATTCGATTTTTCCAGTAGTTAAAATCTGACCCAATAAAGAGAGGTGGTCGACTAACCCCTTGACCGTCAGGAAAAGCGAGATCATGAGACGCCATTATTCCTGGTTGTTAAGCCGATTGGAATAACCTGGCTCTGATACCACTTGTTGGATCGGTACGCGCCCTTAGAGGGGGGGGGGGTGAATAAGGGTTTTCAAGACTTTAGTGATATTTTTAATACCTTTGTAATAATGCAAGATTAAGACAATAGAAAGTCAAGTAAAACAATAAAGTAGAGACATGCTTTATTAATATTAAATACGGTTTTACAAAAGTTGACTTCTATGACGCTAGAAATCGGTGGCGATGAATAGTAAACTCTTTTTGTTTTCTATCCCGACTCGCATCCCCATGAACCGGTGGCCCTAGCCTATCCTCCCCGGATTCGGCCTCAAGACGCTCTAGCCAACCCTTCCCCGGATGTGCCTCGAGCACCCCCTAGACCTAGTCTAGATCTAGTCTCCAACACGAGGCGAGTTTCCCCCTAAGACCTACCCAGACCTAGTCGCCAACACGAGGCGATTTCACTAACCGTTTACAAGAAGAATATGAAATGAGAATAAATAAAAACTCCCTTCTGAAGTCGGAGGCGAAGATCCGCTGTGGAGTAAGCGTTGCAGAAGCGGACTTCGTTCGGATCCAGCGTGATGAGATTCTCCTTCAGAAGTTTGCAGAACTTTGGTAGGACATCAAATTTCGGCCAAGATAGCCTCTGGAATTCTAGCACTCTATCTCTCTATGATATCTCTCTGATGTGTGTTTGAAACGAGAGGAGAGGAGTCCTTTTTATAGCTTCAGCGCTAGCGCCTGCGCTATCGCTACCGCTGGCGCTATCCAATATTAAGTAATATTTTGCGCGCGAGAATCTTTAATCAGTGGCAACTCTGCTGAGATTCCTCTTGTGTTCCGTGCTACCGCCAGCGCTATCGGCTACCGCCAGCGCTATCGGCTACCGCCAGCGCTATCCCATATTAGGACACATTCTGCGCGGCAGAATCTTCAATCCGAGGAAACAATTCCTCCTTGCCAACTATGTGCGTCACTACCGCCTGCGCTATCGGCTACCGCCAGGCGTTATCTCCTTCCATATGTCCTCCCGGAATTACGCTATCATCGCTAGCGCCAGGCGCTACGTGCTACCTCCAGCGCTAGTGGGAGACTTGGAATTGCTGACTCAAAATTGGGGGCAACCATCCATGAGTCATGTGGACTTTGATTTCCTGCACACTTAAACACACAAGATCAAATACACATAGGATTTGTTATTCTCAAACCTAGGAGATGCGGAAGACCATGTTCCAACACTGTGAAGGCTTGCGGGCCAGGGTAGAGGCTAGACTTGCGGGTCTGAGCCAGGTAGGGCTTGAGGGCCTGATTGTCAAGCTTGAGGGCTTGAGACCTGTGAAGGCTTGCGGGCCACGGTAGAGGCTAGACTTGCGAGTCTGAGCTAGGTAGGGCTTGAGGGCCTGAGTGTCGAGCTTGAGGGCTCGGGTGCAGTAGGGGCTTGTGGGCTTAGGCTGTAGGACTTGCGGGTCCATATTGTAAGGCTTGCGGGCCTGAAGCTTTGGCGGAGTTTTCCTAGTCTAGCTCATTGCTAGATAGGAGAAAAGGGACAGAGGACTACTCAAGACATGCTGTCTTGAGGAACCTCTATAGATCCTTGAGTGCTTTCTGTATCGTGCTTAATAATTATTAGCCTAACACACTAGAAAGTAAGAAACTACAAAAGAGGTAAAAGTGATTAGAAAAACCTATTCACCCCCCCTCTAGGTGATAAAGTAGACAACCCAACAAACAGCAATTGGTATTAGAGGGAGGTTGTTCAAATAAGGCTTAACAGATTGAACAGATCTACTATTTGGGTGTCCATTTATCATAGCTACGGAATCAGGAATAGCTATTTGTTCTAGGGAAAACTATAGCCAATGGAAAATTAGAGCTAGAATATTCATGGAGGCTATGGATCCCAGGATGTTTCAAATTGTTCAAGAAGGGCCATATACCCCCAAGACCATGCCCAAGACTGTACAACCCGTATTCGCCGAGTGGGTCCCTCAAACCAACTGGCGAGACCTGGGTCAGCCGGATCCTTCGCCCAGGCTAAGGAAGGTGGAGAGATCCCCGGATTAGTGGGGGTACGCTGCAGGGAGAAGAAGTTCGGCGAGTGGTGCCCTCACGAACCACTCGCTCAGTAGCATGGGCACTCGCCCAGCTGAGCGGGAGATCGGCGAGTGATGCCCTCACGGACCACTCGCCCCAAAGGTTTTGAGGGGAAAAAGACCATAATACCCCTGGTGGGCTGCAAATAGCCCTTCAGAACAGCGGAGTTAGGCTATCAGCAGACCAATTTGGGGTGCGATTAGTAAAGTTAAAAGGCGGATTCAGGCTATTTGCAGACCAGCCTAGGAAAAACTATAAATAGACCCTTAAGGGCACCTTGGAGGGGATCAGATTATTGAGAATCCTCTCCTCCAGGCTAGTTTTTGGTCGGCTGCTAGTGCCCTCCAAGGTGCCCGGTTGAGCTCTGGTTTGTGAGGGGAAGCTCTCTAAGATCTTCCGGGTGTGTGGAGGGACCTCCTTGCTTCAGCCTTGGGTCTTTTCTTATTCTCACATCCACCGTCAGGAGAGTCTAGTGAGTGAGAAGCAAGCATCGGCTGCACCCCCCAGTGGGTCCGAACTCAAGAGACCTGTTGCAGGTTTCAACATTTTTGGTGCGGTGAGCGTGGACCGTAGCCAGTGAAGGAAAATCCCAAGCTAGGCTCGATGACAGGAGATGGAGGGAATGGTTCTGACTCAGGCCACTCGCAGCCACCAAAGACAGGGGAGTGGTTGGAGATGTTCGAGAAATTCAAGCGAGAAGTCCTACAGACAGTTCTCGCGGCAAGGGGCGAATGCGAGACGCCAGCTGTTCCCATCATTCCACCCCAGCAGGTCGGCGAGAACGCTCTGGGGAAGCGGCTGGGAAAGGAGGTGCCAGTAGAAGGAAGTGCGCGAGATCTCCCGGGGCGGCAGCTGTTCAGCAGTCCGGCGAGTGCTGAGGTGTGCGAGTTGGCTCCGCGCGAGAGGACCATTCGCCGAGCAGGGGAAGGGAGCCCCTTTTGCGAGATGATCCTCTCGGCTCCAGTGCCAGAGGGGTTATGGAGGCCGGAGATGTCCTACTACACCGGAAAGGAGGACCCGGTCGTGCACCTGCAGTGGTTTGAGGACATGACCTCAATTCTTCCCATGTCGGATGCATTCCAATGCCGGCTCTTCGCAACCACTCTGAAGGAGAAGGCAAGGGATTGGTTCCACCAGCTTCCCGTAGGTTCCATCTACACGTTCGACGATCTGCGTCGGAGCTTTCGGCTGCGATTCTCGACATCAAAAAAAAGGAAGAAGGATGCGGAGGCTCTCTTCAAGATCAGGCAGAGGGAGGGGGAGTCCCTGGCACATTACGTGGACAGGTTCCAGGAAGAGATACACCTTGTGCAGGAGGTGCCAGGGTTCGCCCTCAAAATGGCGTTCATTGTGGGATTAAGAGACGGGTTGTTCAAGATGGACCTGAAGAGGAGGGCTCCGATCTCCTTTGAGGAGTTGATGGAGCGAGCGGCGGAGGAGATAGAAGGGGAGGCGGCCAACCCGGAGTTCTACAAAAGGTTGGCGAAGATGAGCAAGCCTGAGGTGAGGCAACAAGAGGGAAGAAGGAGAGAGGAACCCCGAGGTCAGAGGTTCGAGAGGCCACCTCGGAATTGGAGGTATCAGGAGCCCCACAAGAGGTTAGGGTGGAGGAATCAGGAGGGACCAGCGAGAGGTCAGGAAGGAGGATACCAAGGAAGGAAGATGGGGGGAGTCAACCCGGGGTGGAGGCAGGGCCCCCGACCCCGTCCTCCTCCGCGGGAGCAAGCCATGGCGGTAGGCCGAGGAAGAGGAGGAGGAGGAGCCAGAGGAGCTAGAGGAGGAAGAGGAAGAGCGGGAAGAGGGGGTAGGGTGGTGTTGCCCTATTGTGACTTTCATCAGGAAGAGGGTCACGCAACGGCCACCTGCCCCGAGTTCCTGGAGATGAGGGATAGAGGGCAGCCACGGCAGCAGCCGATCAGGATTGAGGAGGTGTTCCCGGAAGGGGAAGAGGACAGGTGTGAAGCCGGGCTGATGTAGGAACAGGGGGGGGGGGGGGAATCAGGGTGATTCATGGTGGGGTTGGGATAGAGGCCTCTCGCAAGAGGAGCTTCCAGGCGATGTTCCGAAGGGACGTCACGTCGACTTCCCAAACCCCACCCCCTCGGAGAAGCTCACCTTCTCCTCGGAAGACATGCCAGAGTATGAGGATCCATTCTGCGATGCCCTGGTGATCCAGACGGCGATTGAAAATTTCACGGTCTCCCGGATCCTGGTGGATAACGGGAGCTCAGTGAATGTGATCTTCAAGAAGGCCTTCGACGCGATGGAGGTGGAGAAGAAGAGGGTGCAGGCCTCCGACGGACCACTGTTTGGTTTCTCAGGGGAGAGAAAGGAGGTCGAGGGAGGCGTGGGTCTCCTAGTGACGTTAGGAGAGGTCCCAAGGAACTGCCGGTTCGTCATTGTTGACGCTCTGAGTAGCTACAATGCTATCTTCGGACGCCCTCTCATTAGTGCTTTTCGGTGCATGCCCTTATCGTACCACCAGTGCCTGAAGTTCCATAGTGGAGGAGTCCAGGTCCAGATCTGAGGAGATGCTAAGGTGGCAAGGCAGTGCTATGTGACTGCCGTCAACACCATCTCTTGGATGGCGGAGGCTGAGAGGATGGATAAGGAGATGACGAGGCCGGAGGGGCCAGGAGAAGAAGTGGAGAAGAGAGGAGTAGAGGAAGTGGGCGGTGCCCGAGAGGAGAATATGGAGGTCGCTCAGGAGGAGCAGGAGATCGAGCCGATGGAGGCGGAAGGAGCCGCAGAGGAAGAAGCCCAGGAGGAGGGGCGAGAAGCAAAGGGCCGATGGGAAGAGCCAACCCGACTCGAGGCGGCAGAAGAGGTGGTAGAGATGGAGTTCATCACCCAGAAGGGAAGAGTGAAAGAGGTGCGGATCAGCGGGGGTCTCGACCCGGAGGATAGGGTGAAGATGCTGGAGTGCATCCAGAAGAACGTGGATGTCTTCGCATGGAGCGCAGCTGATATGCCAGGCATCGAGGCGGACGTGGCTTGCCATCGTCTCAACCTCGAGCCAGGAGCCCGCCCCATCCGGCAGAAGAGAAGGACCTTTGCCAGCAAGCTCGAAGAACCAATCCGCGGGGAGGTGGCCAAGCTCCTCGAAGCAGGTTTTATATCGGAGATCCAGTACCCAGGCTGGGTATCCAACGTCATAATGGTAAAAAAGGCCGATGGCCGCTGGCTTATGTGTGTGGATTTTTCATTGTTAAACAAGGCCTGCCCTAAGGATTGTTATCCCCTGCCTTGAATCGATGCGCTGGTTGACTCAGCCGTCGGTTTTTCTGTGATGAGTTTTTTGGATGCTTTTTCAGGTTATCACCAGATCAGGATGCACCCCCCGGACGTCAAAGACGTCTCGTTCATCACCAGGGAGGGATGCTACTGCTATAAGATGATGCCCTTCGGGCTGAAAAATGCAGGAGCAACCTACCATAAGATGATGGACCGGGTATTTAGGGAGCAAAGGGGAAGGAACCTGGAGGTCTACGTGGATGACCTTATGGTAAAGAGCAAGTGCGTGAACTCTCACATCCAGGACCTCGAGGAGACCTTCGCCACCCTACGCAAGTACAAGATGCGCTTGAACCCCCTGAAGTGTGTGTTTGGGGCCAGTAAGGGGAAATTCCTGGGGCACCTTCTCACCCCTTGGGGGGTAGAACCTAACCCGGACAAGGTTAAGGCCATAATGGAGCTGGGGTCGCCGCGGAACGCCAAGGAAGTTCAGCGCTTGACCGGAAGACTGACAGGGCTGAGCAGGTTTCTCTCCCGAGCCGGGGAGAAATGCTCCCCCTTCTTCAAAACATTACGAGGTAACCAGAAGTTTGAGTGGACAAAAGAATGCGAGGAGGCCTTCCAGGCCTTGAAGAGCCAACTCACCAAGGCTCCGCTACTCCAAGGTCCCAAAGAGGGGGAGGATCTATATCTATATCTCGGGGTCGGGGCAGAGGCCTTAAGCTCCGTCCTGGTTCGGGAGGAAGGCAAGAAGCAGCTGCCCGTCTACTACATGAGCAGGGTCCTGAGGGAAGCGGAGCTCAGATACCCGATTTTGGAGAAGTTGGCCTTTGCTCTGGTCGTCGCAGCAAGGAAGCTCAGGCCATACTTCCAGGCCCATTCAATTCAAGTAGTGACGGACCACCCTCTCCGCCAGATCTTCGAAGGAGTGGAGCACTCGGGAAGGCTCGCAAAATGGTCGATAGAGCCAAGTGAATTCAACATTACCTTCGTCCCTCGACTATCCATGAAGGCGCAGGTGGTGGCTGATTTCATGGCAGATTATGTGGCCGAGATGGAGGAAGATGGAGCCCCTCGTCATGTTTCGTGGAAGCTGCTGGTGGACGGGGCTTCGGGCAAGAATTCTCTCGGAGGAGAGGTGGTGCTGGTGAGTCCCCACGGAGTGAAGATCGAGCAGACACTAGTGATACACTTCCCAATCACCAACAACCAGGCGGAGTATGAGGCGGTGATCGCAGGTCTACGGCTGGCCCAGGAGCTCGGAGTCCATGACGTGGAGGTCCTCATCGACTCGATGGTAATAGCCTCTCAGATCAGGGGAGAGTTTGAGACGAGGGAACCTGCGCTCATAAGGTACTTGGCCAAAGTGAGAAGTCTCGTGGGAACGTTCAAAACTTTCTCCACCCGGCACGTCCCTCGGGAGGAGAGCACCCCGGCGGATCGGTTGGCCAAATCCGGTCCTCGAGCCAGGGGGACCCTGACAGACCTATTCCGCCCTTCGATCGAGGAAGGAGAACTCGTGGAAGTAGAGCAGCGGCCCTCCTGGAAGGATCCCTTCGTCACCTTCCTTGCAACGGGAAAGTTTCCGGAGGAGGTTCCGGACCAGAGGCGCTTCCGATATAAGTCCGCCTACTACGTGCTCCATGAGGGGGACTTGTATCGGAAGACCCTCTCGGGCCTCCTGGCCCGATGCATTTCAGAGGAGGAGGTCCCAAGGATCTTGGAAGAAGTTCACTCCAGCGAGTGCGGCAGCCACTCGGGGAGCAGGATGTTGGAGGCAAGAATAATGAGGCAGGGGTACTTCTAGCCAACCCTAAGTAAAGACGCGGCAGCCTTCGCCAAGAGGTGCCAGAAGTGCCAAATGTTCGCCCCGCTTCAGCTCATGCCAGCTCAGAGGATAAAGAGTATCACGGCGCCCTGGCCATTCGCCATATGGGGGATGGACCTGGTAGGACCCTTCCCCCAGGCTAGTGGGCAGAGGAGGTTTCTCCTAGTCATGATTGACTACTTCTCAAAATGTTTGGAGGTCAAGGCGTTGGCTAAGGTCACCTCCCAGGTAATCCGCAACTTCGTATGGGGGGAGATCATTTGTCGACATGGGCTTCCACAGGCCATAGTCACGGATAATGGTCCGCAGTTCGCAAGCGAGAAATTCATCAGCTTCTGTGGCCAGCTGGGGATAAACCTCAGGTTTGCATCTGTTCACCATCCCAGGAGCAACGGGCAGGTGGAGGCGGAAAACAAGGTCATCGTGAACCTGCTCAAGAAGAAGGTGGAAAATCTGAAGGGCAATTGGGTGGAACAGCTTCCATCGGTCCTGTGGGCCCTAAGAACTACCCCCAGCACCGCCATAGGAGAGACCCCTTTCAAGCTCTCTCACGGCTGTGAGGCCTTCATCCCCATAGAGTTCGAGGTTATGACACCACGGGTAAAGGCCGCCGCAAGTGGAGAGAAAGATTGGAGAGCCGAGAACGAGGAGGAGTTGCGGCTCTCCCTCGACCTCATCGAAGAAGCTCGGGACCTAGCAGCCATTTGCCAAGAAGAGGTCAAGCGGCGGATGGCCAAGTACTTCGACAAGCACGTCAGGGTCAAGCAGTTCGAGAAGGGAGATCTGGTGCTCAAGAAGGTCGACGCGGCTGGGAGGTCCGCCGCGGTGGGAAAACTTAACCCCAACTGGGAAGGTCCCTATGTCGTGGAAGAGGCACTAAAGTCTGGGGGGTATCGCTTTCAGAATGTGGAGGGCCAACCTCTCAGCCACACATGGAGTGGCGACGACCTTAAACGCTTCTATCCCTAGCACTATGTAGTGACAGTGTTTTTGAATAAGAATATTTTGTTTAAACTATGTGTATGAGAGTGATGCTGCAGCTTGTAGGAAAGACTCTGAAAGCTCCAGAAATGGCCCCGAGCAGACCCGCTGTCCAGGCTCTCATCTAGCTGGCAGGTCCGAAGGCTCACTCGGTGGCAGGTTCTAAGGTGATGAAGAAAATGGCCCCGAGCAGACCCGTTGTCCAGGCTCTCATCTAGCTGGCAGGTCCGAAGGCTCACTCGGTGGCAGGTTCTAAGGTGATGAAGAAAATGGCCCCGCGCAGACCCGCTGTCCAGGCTCTCATCTAGCTGGCAGGTCCGAAGGCTCACTCGGTGGAAGGTTCTAAGGTGATGAAGAAAATGGCCCCGAGCAGACCCGCTGTCCAGGCTCTCATCTAGCTGGCAGGTCCGAAGGCTCACTCGGTGGCAGGTTCCAAGGTGTTGAGAGATGGCCCCGAGCAGACCCGCTGTCCAGGCTCTCATCTAGCTGGTAGGTCCGAAGGCTCACTCGGTGGCAGGTTCTGAGGTGATGAAGAAAATGGACCCGAGCAGACCCGCTGTCCAGGCTCTCATCTAGCTGGCAGGTCCGAAGGCTCACTCGTTGGCAGGTTCCAAGGTGTTGAGAGATGGCCCCGAGCAGACCCGCTGTCAAGGCTCTCATCTAGCTGGCAGGTCCGAAGGCTTACTCGGTGGCAGGTTCCAAGGTGTTCAGAGATGGCCCCAAGCAGACCCGCTGTCCAGGCTCTCATCTAGCTGGCAGGTCCGAAGGCTCACTCAGTGGCAGGTTCTGAGGTGATGAAGAAAATGGCCCCGAGCAGACCCGCTGTCCAGGCTCTCATCTAGCTGGCAGGTACGAAGGCTCACTCGTGGCAGGTTCCAGGGTGTTGAGAGATGGCCCCGAGCAGACCCGCTGTCCAGGCTCTTATCTAGCTGGCAGGTCCGAAGGCTCACTCGGTGGCAGGTTCCTAGGTGTTGAAAAATGGCCCCGAGCAGACCCGCTGTGCAGGCTCTCACCTAGCTGGCAGGTCCAAAGGTTCACTCGGTGGCGGGTTCTAAGGTGTTGAAAAAAAAATGGCCCCGAGCAGACCCGCTGTCCAGGCTCTCATCTAGCTGGCAGGTCCGAAGGCTCACTCGGTGGCGGGTTTTAAGGTGATGAAGGAAATGGCCCCGAGCAGACCTGCTGTCCGGGCTCTCATCTAGCTGGCAGGTCTGAAGGCTCACTCGGTGGCAGGTTCTAAGTTCTCAAGGGTGGATCTTGAGAGCACTCGCAGGGACCACGCGCCAGTAAGGTAATCTCACATCTCTTCCTGACTACCTAAGCGAAACCCCGGTCTGTGCGAATGGTAAGGAGGTACGAGTGGGGCAGGAAGCGGGAGGTCGAAAAGGGGCAGCACACCTAAGTCATCTTCGAGAATTCGCTGGGTGGCCAGGACAGTCGCACTACGACCTAGCGTCCTAATGAGCCTAGCGAGATATAGCGGCGAATGAGAGAAAAGTTGAGATAGCACAAAAATTGAGATAGCACAAAAATTGTAGTCAATATATATATATTTTAAGGGCACTCGCCCAGTTCATGATTACATTCAAAATGGTAAGTACAAAAAAGAGTAAAAAATACAAAGGGCCCTTCTCAAGGGTCGGCAGACTTCTCGCCTGGAGAACCTTCGCTCTCGCCCGAATCCGGGATGAGGGCATCTTCCCGCGGCTCGCCGTTATCGTCCTCCGGGAAGGGGATCAGAATGTAGAGTCGGGAACGACTTGACGAGCGGAAAGGCATTCGGCCTCCGCCTTCAGATATCCAGCCCACCGTAGCACCTGCAGCACATGCTTAACGGCGCTTTGCGCATTCTCCTGCATCAGTTGCTCTAGCTCGTGATGGGGGTAAAAGTGCCCCCCACTTCCCGGGTCGAGTGCCGACGCGCCGGCTTCTCGCAACCGTTGGACTTCGGCTTTGGCCAGGCGGATTTCCTCTTCAAGGCCGACCACCCGCGCGCGAAGCATCCCGACGCTAGTAGCATCCTGAAGAAATGAAATAAAACCTGAGATAAAAGTGCGTCAATCAGCAATGGTCATCCGCAGGGGTGAGAGAAAGTATACCTCTGCAACCGGGCGGCTGGCGAGAAGCGCTTCTGTGGCTTCCAGCTTCACCCTGAGCTCAGTCGCCTCCCTAGAGATGAGAGCCCTGGCTTCCTCGAACCCGGCCAGATTCCGCGCCAAGTTGATGCTCCGGCGAGAAGACATGTGCGAGAGCTCAAGGGCCCGCAGCATGGCTCGAGCGGCCTCGTGGGCGAGAACTTGCGTCTTCTCGGCATCGAAGACCTCGGCATCCTCACGGCCATAGAGGGCATACGCAATGGTGTACGCCTCGCCGCTGGCAACGTTGCTCTCTATCCAGGTTGGATGGAGGATGGAGAGCGAGACCCTGTTCGTGTTTCTGTCCCACTTGACCAGGGGAGCCCCTGAGGGATCCACGTACCTCTCGCCGTTCGGGAAGTTGCGGTGGTCCCTGGACAGCGGAGGCGGCAGCAACGACGATCTCGCCTGGACCACCGTCCCATCTGGCACACCCGACCCCAAGGTTGGGGCCGGCACTTCGGTCCCCAGGGTTTAGGCCGGGACCTCCGTCCCTAGGGTTAGGGTTGGAGCATTCGCTCCAGAGGTCTCGCCCACAACCCCCTTCCCTTTGATGGAAGGAGGGCATCACGACTTGCTGGGGGGATAGGAAGGAGTCGCCGCGGGTTTCCTCTTTCGGCTGCTGGGCTTGGAGGAGGAAGGCCCCTCCCGGCAGGCATCCGCGGCAGCTTGCGCGAGAGGCACGCAAAACCCAGGAGGCCGCGGCGGATGAAGGGGGAGGCTACGCACGCCTACATAATATTGTGAATGCTTTTAGCGAATGGTGTAAGAATCACAAAGCCAAAACGAATGAAGGAAGTCTCGAAAACTTACCCTCGCCCTGCGGAATGAGCGGGAGCGAGTTGACGTTTCGCCGGAGATAGACGAGGTCCATCCCGTGCTCCAGAATATATTGGTGGAGTTTGGCCTCGTGCCCCCCTAGGGTCGGGGGGCGGAAGGTTGACTCCTCCTCCTGCATCGGGGCGAGAAGGGTGTTTCCCAGGCTCCCGCTGACGAAGATGAAGCGGCGAACCCAGTTGTGGTTTTTGTTCGGGAGTCCGTAGTGCTTGAGTGAGTTTAGACTCGAGAAGAAGGAGATGTCGTTGGTGCAGCAGAAGGTGTAGAGTTTGCGGAAGACGGGCAGCGAGAACTCGATCCCCTCTTCTCGCAGATAGCTTGCGTACCCGACTAGCATGGCGATGGCGTTGGGGTTGAGCTGGCCGGGCACGACCCCGTAGTACCTGAAGGTTTGGCGGAGTTCCGGCCAGATGGGAAGGTGAAACCCCACCTCAAAGTGCTCTAGCGGGATCGCGAGAGCACAGGGCGAGATGGAGTTTAGGCGCTCTTCCGGCCTGGGCTTTCGCGCCTCGAACCCCGGCGGAATGTAATCCGCGACGGCAGTCAAGTAAGCCTCTTCGGAGAGGTCGCAGGAGTCGAAAGTGTGGTTGACGAATGCGCTGGCGCACCTGGCCCTACCTTCCGCATCACCACCCATTTCACGAATGCCGAAGGAGAAGGGAGCAGCAGAGAAGGTAGAAGCGCGAGTGCTAGCATGAGGAAAGAGGGGGAGCGGATGGTAAGGTATTTAATACGGTGGTTGAAAGGCCTATTTATAGAAGGACTAAACGACGTTTGGACTTTCGAGGTAACGGGTGTGCGGATAGCAATCGCGCCTTCCCGACGCCTCGAAACCCGGGCCGATCCCTCTCGCCCATTAATGGCGAATGCCCTGTGGCTATTCGCTCGACGGCTACGCGAAAGAGCTAAGAAAACATTCGGCAATAGCATATCATTCGACAATACCCAGGCAAGCTATGAGAGACAAAAAACGAGAAATAGAGCATTCGCAAAGCGTAGAGTATAAAATTATTACAGACAAATATAAAAGTCCAGCATCCGCAACACAGAAAATGAGGAAAGAAATAACAAGAGGGGCGGATGTCGACTAGATCAGAACTCCTCCCAGACCCACCGACCCCGCCTTCGCGACCCAGCTTCCAGGGGCATTCGCGGGCGGTAGTACGCGAGCATATTGGTGATCTCATGGGAAGCCAGTTGGAGTTGGTCCCGGGCTCGCGCGGCGTGTCTTCCGGGAGACAGCTCCCCTCCTTCACACCCCAGGCGCTCCACCGTCGCGAGAAGGCGCGAGTAGTCCCGCCGAAGGTCCTTTAACTCACGCGTGACCCCCAGCCGCACATCATCCACCTGGCCAGCGACGTTCCGCTGGATGTGGATGAGCTTCCCCAAGACCTCCGTGATCCGCTCCTTCAGGGTCGCGTGATCTGAGGAGTCTCCCAAGAAGTCAGCTGATCCCCAGGGGAGGGTAGAGGCGAGAGCATCCCCTCTTCCCCCTCATTGTAGGACTCAAGGGGGAGGCTTCCCGATAGCCTGCGAAATCACAACTAGGTCAGTTGCGGTAAAATAAGCGAGTACGATAGGGGCAGGTGAGTAAACTGACCTGGGACGGGTTCCCTATGACCTGAAGGGCGAGACGAATGGGGGAGGACCCCAGACAAGACTATGGAAGGTGGTAGAACCTTCCCTTTCCCGGGGAGGAAAAGCGGAGGAGGAGGAGCCAGAGCATTCACACGGTCATCAGCACGGAGGTGCTGCCCAGTTCCCGCTCTGGGGAGACCCTCGGTTCATTCGCGGTAACAGAGGGGTTCTGCTGGGCAGGGGAACTTGGAGGAATGGAGTCCCGTAGCGGGACGTCAGGGTTGAGGGCTGCGAAAAGGTAATGGTCAGTAAGAAGCAACATGAAAGGAAAATCGAGAGGGTTCACAACTTACTGGATTGAAGTATGGTCTCGCCCGGAGGTGGTGGAGGAGCAAGGTCCAGATCTGGAGGAGGTGTCTCGTCCGCGAGAGGTGGCACCACGGCACTGTTCAAAAAGACCCCGTGGCCGTCCCCAGGCACCGAAATCCCCTGTGAATGGTCGGAGCGATTGCAGAATAAGGAGGCAGAAACTAAAAAGAAAGGCAGGAGGAATCTTCATACCTGAGTCCCGGGGTCTGGAGGAGTATTCGTCGGAGAGTCCGAGGCGGTCTCGCCTTTTTGGCGATTCATCCGAATCGCTTTGGCTCGCCGCGAGATATATGGGGCGCTCGAGTCTCGCTTGGATGTAAGCCAGGGAGCAAATCTGGCAGTTTTGGGGGCGGTTGCAGTCTGGGCCGCCGCCAGGCGTTCGATCATTTCTTGCGAGAGGGGTCTCGTGGAAGGCTTGTGGAAAGACATTGGAAGTGGCGAAAGGTCCAGGGAGAGAAAACTCCGGGCCGAGATATAAAAATGGTCCAGAAAAGTCTGACATGAGGAGGTATATATAGGATGATGGTGGGACCCACAGAGTCTTATGGGTCCAGTCAGCAAGCACTCACCGAATACAGGGTTGGACTGTTCTTTCCGAGTGTAGGAACCGCTCGCAAAGAGCGGGGATTGTGTACAACCCATATTCGCCGAGTGGGTCCCTCAAGCCAACTGGCGAGACCTGGGTCAGCCGGATCCTTCGCCCAGGCTAAGGAAGGTGGAGAGATCCCCGGATTAGTGGGGGTACGCTGCAGGGAGAAGAAGTTCGGCGAGTGGTGCCCTCATGGACCACTCGCTCAGTAGCGTGGGCACTCGCCCAGCTGAGCGGGAGATCGGCGAGTGATGCCCTCACGGACCACTCGCCCCAAAGGTTTTGAGGGGAAAAAGACCATAATACCCCTGGTGGGCTGCAAATAGCCCTTCAGAACAGCGGAGTTAGGCTATCAGCAGACCAATTTGGGGTGCGATTAGTAAAGTTAAAAGGCGGATTTAGGCTATTTGCAGACCAGCCTAGGAAAAACTATAAATAGACCCTTAAGGGCACCTTGGAGGGGATCCGATTTTAGAGAATCCTCTCCTCCAGGCTACTTTTTGGTCGGCTGCTAGTGCCCTCCAAGGTGCCCGGTTGAGCTCTGGTTTGGGAGGGGAAGCTCTCTAAGATCTTCCAGGTGTGTGGCGGGACCTCCTCGCTTCAGCCTTGGGTCTTTTCTTATTCTCACATCCACCGTCAGGAGAGTCCAGTGAGGGAGAAGTAAGCATCGGCTGCACCCCCAGTGGGTCCGAACTCAAGAGACCTGTTGCAGGTTTCATCATAAGACAATGACAGAAGATGAGATCATCCTAGTCAACTTAGACAAGAAGGCCAAGAGCATTATAGCTGATGCAGTTGATACTCCTATATTCCAGCAAATTGCTCACTGCACTACAGCCAAGGAGATGTGGAACTCTTTAACAGTCCTCATGGAAGGATCATCAGAAGTTAGAAGCACTGCAGCTGGGAGGAAGATCAAAACCCTGAGTGATAGTGACTCAAGTAATTCTGACACAGAGGAGGAGGCTCATTTTGGACTAACTGTCCTATCTGAATTAGAGGAATAAATTCAGGATGAGATACCTCCAGAACATGTATGTATAAGGGCACCTCTATCTCAAACAGACTCAGAATCAGAAAAAAGCACATCAGAGAATGACGACTTGCCCATGCAATATGATGCCCTTCTAAAAGAACTCAGGCAAAGCCAAGAGGCCTACAAAAAGCAAGCTGAAGAAATCTCAATCCTTCAAGCCAGAAATTCTGACCTCTCTGAAAAGGCTGAAAAGCTAATGTTGGAAAAAGGATTTCTCTTAACCCCTGAAAATGAGTTGAATATGAATTCTAAGAAAGAAAAATCAAGGTTAAGTAAATATGCGTTGAATAGTATTCGACGCAACGTCGAAGTGGTGTCGACGTTCCTTTCAGAATGAGTCGAAGTAACTTTAAGAAGAATTCGACGTATCCTATGTCGACGTAGCTCTGACTTCTAGTCGACGCATCTTGAGAAGTCGACGCACCTTCCATATTCTTCTCTCAACGTCCAGCCAGGACGAATTCGACGCTTATGTCTAATAGATTCTTGGCTAATTTGATTAAAACCATTATGGACATTATTTGAAATCAGAATGAATTCTTTCCTTCTATTGATATAATTATTATGGAAATATTTCAATCTTTCTATTTCTCTGTCTGCTAATCAATTATCCTCCTATAGTATTATTTGAATGGACAGAGCTATAAAATAACAAGGAGGTTGGCAGAGAATACAAGAAGTGATCCACCATTTTACATTTGAAAAAGAGGAAAAGCTCCAAAGTGAAAAAGAGAGGAAATTTAGAAATAGTCCTGCAGCAACCATCAAGCTTCCATCTTCTCCTGCTTCTGAAGCCACTCTGCTGCAAACTCTGATAGATCTCACTAAAAGAGAGAAAAGCTACAAATCTTCTTCTCACTATAAAAGAGATTTCATTCACTATTTCTTGTGCTTCCAATCTTCTTGCTAGGAAGAAGATTCCTTCTTGTCTTTATATTGTTTCTCTTTCTTCTTTACATTCATTTCACTCTCAAATACTGTAAAAGAGTTTTTAGAATCTCTCTTCAAAAAATTCAGTTGTACTGGTTCTAAGAGTCTCCTTTTCAAAAGACTCAGTTGGTTCTAAGAGTCTCCTTATCAAAAGACTCAGGGTGGTTCTAAGAGTCTCCTTATCAAAAGACTCAGTGCAAGATAGTGAATTCCTACCAAAGGGGGTAGAAGAGTGGACTACCCAAAGTTTGGGGAACCACTATATTTCCTTGTGTTATGCTGTGATTTCTTTTCTTGCATTTACTTTCTTTACTTGCTTAATTCTTGTTGGTGTGTGGGAAGCCTTAATATGTGATCACTACACACACACACACACACATATATATATATATATATATATATAATTGCACAAAATATTTTTAATCTCTATTCACCCCCCTCTAGAGAATTCTAGTGAGGTTAACTGTGCACTTTCAATTGGTATCAAAGTGAGGTTGATCTAAAAAGGTTAACTCCTTGATAAAAAAGATCCTACCTCTTATTTATATATATATATATATTTAAAAAAAAAATTAGTTTTCACATGGCACAAATCAAAGATTATGCTTCCACCAGACCACCAATTTGCAACCTTGAAAAATTTGCACTTTGGAAAACAAGAATTAAATTTTATTTAAACTCTATTGATGAAGAATTGTTTAATGTTGTCTTAACAGGCCCCCCCCCCCCCCCCCCCCCCCCAAGCCATTCAGAAAGGACTCAAGTGGAAAAGTAACTGAAACACTTGCTCCAAAAGCTGAGTGGACAGATGAAGAAAAGAAAGCCCAAGGATATGATGCCAAGGCTATGAATATCCTAGTCTCAACCCTCTCAGATGAAATATTCCAAAAGATTGCTGAATGTGAGTCAGCTAAGGAAGTATGGGAAGCTCTCACCAAAATGGTAGAGGGAAGTGCTGATGAGAAAAAGGATAGAAAGGCACTACTCATCTCTCAATATGAAAACTTCCAGAAGAAAGAAGGTGAAAGTGTTGCTGACATGTATGCCAGATTCAGCCTCATAGTGAATGAGTTGAGAACACTTGAAAAGGACATATCTCTCACTGAGATAAATGACAAACTGCTAACTTGCTTCCCTAGCTCTTGGGATTCAAGAATATGGCCAATTAGAGACTCCGGAAGTCAAAGAGAAATCTCAACAGATGTCCTGTTGGGTAAATTAAAATCTTATGAACAACTGTTGAAAACAAGAGCTGAGAAAGAAGAGAAAGAAAAAGCTCCTTCACTCTCAAAAGAAAAGAGTATTACATTGAAGGCTGTTGAAGTTGAACCCTCTACAAGTGATGAGGAGCTGATCAGTCTACTGGCCAGAAGGTTCAAGAAGTGGATTAAAACAGAAGGATCCAGAGGAAGAGACTCAAAAACCAGGTATAATAAAACACATACTAAAGAGATTATATGTTACTCTTGTAGGAAACCTGGACATATTGCACCTGAATGTCCTAAGGAGATCAGCAAAAAGAAAGATCTGAAAAGAACAGATCTACAGAAGAAAAATAAGAAAGAGAAAGGTCTCATTGCTCAATCATGGAGTGATTCAGAATCTGAAGAAAGCACCTTATCTGACAATGATCAAGAAGAGGCCAAGCTGGAGGAAACCTGTTTGATGGCCACTCAGAAGCCTGATGATACATCTATGGTAAATATACTTGATGATATAGATTTCTCTTCCACTGATTTCAAAAACAATTTCAAAGTATTCTGTTTAAATCTAATCAAATATGAAAAAGAAATAAAAGAACTAAGAAATGAATTAAAAAATCTCAAACAAGTGAATACACAGTATAATAACTATGAGCTCAGTCTAGGACTCTCAGAAAAGGAATTAGACAAAATCTATACAGAAAATCTAACACTGAGAAATGAGCTAGCAAAGGCAAAGGCCTTTGAAGACTCTCTAAATGGGAGAAGTCAGAAGCTCAAGAACTTCTTTAGAAATCTTACTGATAGACTTAGACAACTAGAAGATAATACTGACTTAGAACCAAAAACTCAATCACGTAGCAAATCTGTTTGGAGACATCCCATTCACTTCACTAGGGAAGGTCATTTGAGAGGAGAAAGATCACAGGAAAATCCAGAAACAACCACTGTCTTTAATAAAACTAATCCCATTACATATGAAGGAATCCTAGGAAAATATCCTCAGAAAAAATTTAAACATGCGTCGAATTCTTATCAACGTGCGTCTACTTGTAATCGACGCATACACCAAAGTGCGTCGACTCCTACCCGACGCAACCTCTCTCATGCTTCGACTGAAAGTAAACGCAGAATGGAGAAAGCGTCGACTTCATATCGACGCAACCATAAACCTACGTCGAATCCATATCGACGCAACCAATCAGACAGAAATTTCTCCTCTTCCAAACAACTCTCTCAATCCATTTCCTTTTACTATGACCACTATTTCTGTAACATCACCAAAGAAAATTGGTATGATAAACCAATACCCCTAAAGGAGGAAGGATATTCAGAAAAACCCACTTATTCTTACATTAAATCTTTCACTGATGGGAGGAAGGGACCCCGGCTCACCAGGGTCCAAACTAATGTGTAAAATCTTATGTGCAGATGTATCACATCTCCAGGCTGGTGTGGTACTTGGACAGTGGATGCAAAAACCTATTGATCAACTTTGAGGATAGACTTGGACCATCAGTGACTTTTGGAGACTCTAGCTGTGGCCAAACCAGGGGTTTTGGAGATTTCAAAGAAGGGAAAGTCACCTTCAAGAATGTGGCAGTAGTCAAAGGACTGAAGCACAATCTGATAAGTATAAGTCAGATATGTGACAGTGGTAAGTATGAGGTAAAATTCACCACACTATTCTGCATATTATTGACATCAAGTCTAGTGCCACAGTACTCAATAGAATTAGAAAAGGAAAAGTATATGTAGTGGACTTTAGCTCCTCACCCACAGAAGTTTGTTTGTTTAACAATATTATTAATAAAAATGAATTATGGCATAGGAGGCTGGGTCACTTAAACCACAAAACCATTAGTAAACTAGCAAAGAATAATCTAGTCAGAGGCTTACCAAAGGGTAGATACTCTAAGGATTCTCCTTGTAGACCTTGCCAACTAGGAAAACAGACCAAATCATCCATCAAACTAATTGGTAAGGATGACTCTCCCAGGATTCTCTACTTACTGCATATGGATCTCTTTGGTCCCATATCCACTCAGAGCTTAGGTGGAAAATCTTATACACTAGTCATTGTGGATGACTATTCTAGGTTTAGCTGGGTATTCTTTCTAAGGGCTAAGTCTGAAACCCATAAGATCCTTTCAAAATTTATAAAATAGATTCAATCTGAGTTCAACACTCATGTTTCAATTATCAGAAGTGATCATGGGACTGAATTTGAAAATCAGTTGATGAGTAGTTTCTATGAAGATATAGGTATCAAATAAAGTTTTTCAGCCCCTAGAACCCCTCAACAAAATGGAGTTGCTGAAAGAAAGAATAGAACTTTAATTGAATCAGGAAGGACCTTACTTGCAGAATCAGGATTACCAAAAACCTTCTGGGCTGAAGCAGTCAACACTGCAAACTATGTTCTCAATAGAAGTCTCATTCACAAAACTAAGTCAAAAACTCCATATGAGCTCCTGAAAGGAAAAACACCCATAGTTAAATATTTTAAGATCTTTGGATGTGCTTGTTTTATCTTAAATAATGGAAAAGATCATCTTGCCAAGTTTGACAAGAAATCTGATGATGGAATATTTCTGGGATACTCAGCATCTAGTAAAGCCTAAAGGTGCTATAACAAGTGAACTCTTAAAATTGAAGAATCTATGCACATTATATTTGATGAAACTAACATACTGTTTAAGGGGGAGGGAACTCCCACCAGTTCTTTTCCACAGGAAAACAGCAGCATAGAAACACAGCTTGAGCAACTGGTTCTAGAGAACACAGATAATGGAAAAGAAAACCAGATAGAGGAATCAAGTGAGGAATCTGAACAAGAACATGAAGAAGATTCAGAAAAGAGTATTCAAAACAAACTCCCACAGGAGAACATGGTTCAGGAAGGCCAGATGGACAATGATCCCATCACTAATGAGGAAGAAGAACATCTGACAAGTCCAGGCAGGACAAGGGTCAATTTGAAAGATCATCCACAAACTCAAGTAATTGGAGACCCCAATACAGGAGTAAGAACAAGACACCAAGTCTCCAATGGGATGATGCTCCAATGCTTCCTATCACAAGTTGAACCAAAGAAGTTTGAGGAAGCAAATTGTGATCCTCACTAGATTATGGCCATGCAAGAAGAATTAGGCCAATTTGAGAGAAACAAAGTGTGGAACCTAGTTGAAAGACCAAGTAACTACCCAGTGATTGGTACAAAATGGGTATACAGAAATAAACTAGATTCCACTGGAGTAATTGTCAGGAACAAGGCAAGACTTGTAGCACAAGGATATAGACAAGAAGAAGGGATATATTACAACCAAACCTTTGCTCCAGTAGTCAGATTGGAGGCAATCAGGCTCTTTCTTGCCTATGCAGCTTTCATGAAGATGAAAGTCTATTAGATGGATGTCAAGAGTGCATTTTTGAATGGTGACCTTCAAGAAGAGGTATATGTGGAGCAACCACCAGGTTTTGTAAATCCCTCCTCTCCTCACTATGTTTATAGACTTAACAAAGCACTATATGGTCTTAAGCAAGCACCTAGAGCTTGGTATGAAACTCTCTCTAACTTCCTTTTAGAAAATTCTTTTGAAAGAGGAAAAGTAGACAAAACACTCTTTACTAGAACCCATAAAAACCAACTCCTCCTGGTTCAAATATATGTAGATGACATCATCTTTAGCTCAACTCATCCCAAACTTTGTAAACGATTTGCCAATCTAATGCAATCTAAATTTGAAATGAGTAGTATGGGAGAACTCTCATATTTCTTAGGATTACAAGTGAAACAAAGTAGTGAGGGAATTTTCATCTCACAATCCAAATATACTAAAGAGCTAATCAAAAAGTTTGGTATGGAATCAGCATCTACCATGAAAACACCCATGGCAACCAATGCCATTATAGAAAAAGATGACAAAGGAAAATCAGTAGATCAAAAGACATATAGGGCAATCATAGGATCCCTTCTATATCTAACAGCTAGCAGACCTGACATTATGTTTGCCACTTGCATATGTGCTAGATTTCAGGTTGATCCAAAAGAATCCCATCTCACCTCTGTAAAAAGGATTCTTAGATACCTAAAGGGAACCCCTGAGCTACGTCTATGGTACTCAGCAGAAACCAACTTTGAATTAATAGGTTTCTCAGATGCAGATTATGCTGGATGTAGGGTTGATAGAAAAAGCATATCTGGTACTTGCCAATTTCTAGGTGACAGATTAATATCATGGTTCAGTAAGAAACAAACCTCAGTCTCAACCTCAACAACTGAAGCTGAATACATAGCTGCTGGGAGCTGTTGTTCACAAATCCTGTGGATGCAAAATCAGCTTCTTGACTACAAATTGGAAGTACATAACTCTAAGATCTATTGTGAGCTCTAGTGCTATATCCATAACATCCAACCCAGTCCTTCATAGTAGAACCAAACATATAGAGATTAGACATCACTTCCTTAGAGACAATGTAGAAAAGGGTAAGATAACCTTAGAATATATTCCCACAGACAATCAAAGGGCAGACATCTTCACAAAACCCTTGGATGAAACTAAGCATAATTATTTCATCAACACCTTAGGAATGCTTGATGGTAGTCTGTAACCACTATTGTTGGGAAATCTAAAAGAAATCAGGAATTCTAAGAAAGTATTTGAAGATGCGTCGAATACATATCGACGCACCGTCGAGAAGAACTCGACGCTGGCGTTGATTTCTTCCAGGCAAAGTTACATCGATAACTTATCGACGCACCGTCGAATTTATATCGACGCAGGGCTATGAACACGTCGACAGAACACTAAGTTGACAAATCCCCACGGAGCGTCGACTCCATATCGACGCATATGTCGACATAAATTTGACGTAACGTCGACATCTGGTTACAATTAGAATCAAATCCTTACTTCCTCTTTTGACGATTGGATTACCGTGATTTTTGTTTCCTTTCTCGACGTTTCACCTTCTTTAAACAATACCTCTTATTTCATAACATATACTCTCCTCAACCGCCAAAACTTCATCTTCTACCTCTCTCTCTCTGCGTCAATGGCACCAACTCCTGATCAATCGACCCTCATCAAAGTGATGAACGATGCTCTCGAACACCTAGTAAATGACTTCCAGAATCGATCGAATCACTTCGCCAATGAATGTGCTGCCATGATCAACACCTGTGCAGCTAAACTGGCAAACCTCTCTGCTTCTCTTCCTGCGCTTAATGCTCTAATTCAAGAACGACCTCTGTCGCCAGAAAGGTTTAAATCCTTTATGCAGGATATAAACCAGGGGGAGAGTTGCTCCAGAAACCCCCCTTGTCAGGTTATCTATTTCTCCTAAAAGATCAGGGTTAATTTCCTCTCCAACTCTAAATATTATCTCAAAAGTATTACACCAACTTCTCTTCTTACAATAGGCTCCAATCTTCTCCAATCACTCTGACTACACCTTTAACAAAAATTTTGAAGAGACCTCATCCTACCATACTGAAGGAGATCATGCTGTGGATTCAGCATTCAGAATAGATGCCCCACATACCCAGGGGGAGATTGCTGTGGTAAAGAACACAGAAGTCCAGGGGGAGGAAGAAGCAGCCTCCTCTGATGACTGGAGAGGACAAGTGTGGATTGAAGCAACCCCATGTGAGGAAGAAATTCAGCATCACTCTCCTGGCTTCTCTGCTAGTTACATCAAACTGAAGACACCTTTACTTGAGGACATCCCTTCAGAAGAGCTTGGAGGAGACAAACATCCCTCAGCAAAGATTACTCTACCAGAGGTCATTCTGCCTTTCACTGCAGAACAAACTCCTCCTCTTGAACAAATTCCTTCTCCACCTAAAGAGAAAACTCCTTCTCCTCTGCTACCTCTACCTCCACCTCAACTTCCCTCTCTATCTTCACCTCCACCTCAACCTTCTTTTCTACCTCCACTGCTACCTTTACCTCCTCCAATAGCAAAACTCACTAAGCAGATCCTACCTAGGCAAAGTACAGAAGGACAAATGAAAAGGAAAAGAGAAGCCATCCCCTGTTGGATCGTGTGACGCCCTTAGAGGGGGGGGGGGGGGTGTAACATCCCCAAAACAACTAGACCCCTAAGATGCATTTTGTCATGACAAGGTCATGACATTGCTCCAAGAAGACAAAATGGGCCAAGGAGGCCCCATGATTTCCATAAATTAAGAAGAAATGCACATTGGGGTGCAATTAGCAATTTTGATGGCTTAGCTTAGGGTTGACCAATATACCTCCAACAAGTCAATATAACCTCATCATGACCCCTATGACCATCCAAGGAGGTGAGTAGGCCACTAGGGACCCTTGGGGTCAACCAAATTGGCCAAATTGACTTTTGGTCAATTTGGCCAATTTGGTTGACCCCAAGGGTCCCTAGTGGCCTACTCACCTCCTTGGATGGTCATAGGGGTCATGATGAGGTTATGTTGACTTGTTGGAGGTATATTGGTCAACCCTAAGCTAAGCCATCAAAATTGCTAATTGCACCCCAATGTGCATTTCTTCTTAATTTATGGAAATCATGGGGCCTCCTTGGCCCATTTTGTCTTCTTGGAGCAATGTCATGACCTTGTCATGACAAAATGCATCTTAGGGGTCTAGTTGTTTTGGGGATGTTACAATTCCCAATAAACGAAGAAACAATTTCGTCCCTGAAATTTAGGTTTAGGTCCACGGGAGTTAGAGTTCATGGATGATTTAGTTGTTTGGGTGCAGTATGGCTCTCAATTAACATTGGGACTTGTTAGGTCTAATTCTCATTGACTCATCCTCGGTTTTCTCCCAAGTGCACTTTCGTTAAACCTCATCCTATTCGAGTTCGAGATCCTTTACCTGAGGGTTCTTAGACTATACCTAATGATGAAGACATCGTAGTGGAGGGAGGACATAAGTCGAAGTAAAGTCACACACTCACAAGGCGAGTGTAAGAATCCATCGAGTCTTATATTTTATAGTATGATGTCTTCGTAAGTATACAGTTCTCGATCCGGTGAGTACATTGTCACGTTCACCGTCAATATCTTTATTACCGTATCCTTACTAACACTTTGGGTCTACTCTCCAGTGGTTCACAATCATTGTACACGTGACACCAGTACTCTTATTTATTAGTTGTTTGTAATTAGAATTTAGACTTGTCTTCCAAGATCATGATATGTTTATGGCTTGGGCAATATTGATTCCTCTAATTTTCATGACATCTTCATTCTTTTAATACTTTATGTAGACGTTTAATCATGTTTCTAAGATTCGACATGATATTTAGTAAATGTAAATATGTCATGGTCGTTTACTGAACTAAAAGGATACCTTAGTAGTAAACAGGCTCAGTTCTGGTACTTAAATTCGTGTGAGTCTCAATTCCGAGCCTCGTAAAATCATATGTTGTAAATCCTCCAAGATTAATTCTTGAAGTGCACCCAGTCACATTAGCGTCCTGAAACCTCATTCCTGATTTTCACCCCAAATCATGTGTTATTAACGGTCAAATTTATAGTTCTCATTTTGTTAAACGCGAACCAAGCTCAAATTTCGCACCAGACCTATCACCTACGAATCAACTAACGTGAATATGTCGTGAGTTGATCTCTGAATCATTCCCCAAGTCTTGTAAGTGATTTCAACTCTTCATAAAGTCATATCTATTTTGGCCTCATTCCTACTTCTTTTCATAATTATGGGGTCTCCAATTTGTACACCAAGTATCAGTTATCATGGGCCAAAAGGTTTAACAGAATTTTCAGAGACTAAACATGATCCAAGATAGTGTTGAGCAGAAGCCCATAGTTCTCCTCCTTAAATAATTCCAGAAGATTAATTATGCGGTTAAGGGTGCAGAACCTATTTTGTGAAGGAGGTATGATAACTAACCAATAGTTAAGTATAATAAAATTTTCAGAAGTTTAATGGAGACCACGAGTCTATCTACTCATTTCTATAATATTCCAGGTTTTTACACTGATCTAGGGAAAAATAAAAAATGACCATGGAATTCTCAACACTGCTTAATGCAACAAGAGTTCACAAACCCCAATTTCCTACGGAACTCAGTCTTCAAGTCCTTGATTCTTTTAGAGGTGAGGATCTCTTGATAACAAGTGCATGTTTCAAAATTTCAAAGAATTGACCAAGGAAATACTTATCTATAAAACTCTAAGTGTGTGTAACAACACAGATGTTATCATAAGCCACCTTGGTCATATCAATTCTTAGGTCTACCGCAATCGTCTACAATGTACTTATTTCCAAATCCATAGAACTTTATTTCCCAAAATTCTGATTCTTGGGTAGCATGTGTATCGTATTAAGTTTACAAGTACAGTGTAAAAATTCAGATCGTTAGATAAGTCGGATGGTGGGGGTGCACCGATTTGGGTCTGGGGTTCACTTATATACCCTGCACTAAGCTAGGTGCCCAGGGAGTTGTATTTCAGGGGCTTCTATATTTCTAAAACAAGCCAAGTCAAAATTTTTGTGGCCCAATAAACGAAGAAACAAGATTAGCCTCCCGTAATCTTGTGATGAGTTCCTTATATCCGACAATTTGGACATCTCGCGTATTTACATAAACCTTATGGGTATACAGTCCTTTGAGTTTTTTTTTTGTATATGGTAGGGCTCTCTACCCTCAAAATGCCATTTGTCGTAACTCTTTCCCAAAGATCGTGTGCCTATCAAGTGGTCTTCTCTACGTTGAACTTCTCGTTCCACATTTGACATCCTTCCTTTGTAATGGTTTTCCGAGGGTGGGAGTGTGCAGTATCAGCTTCTAAGCACACAAGTAAGGCCTTACGAGTCTCACAAACACCAAAACCACTTAAGATTGTCCTATTTGTTTGTTGAGGAGTGTTAATATCACTTAGGAAGTGATGTGGGTATATCACAGAGTAAGCCCTGAACACTCACACACACTTTCAACTCCTTCTTTTAGTCACCTTGGGGTATCCTACTACTTGGTCAAAATATACTTGAGGTTGATGTCGGACTAGGATACCTTATGAGAAGTCTTGCTAAGTCAAGCCAATATGGTGTACTAGTCGGGTTGGCCTAATCTCATCGTTAAGTGGACAAAAATTATGTGATTTCCCGTATGGGCACACCACTGCTTCCGCTGCTAGTTTGTCCTCAAACTAACTCGAGCGGGGGTTGTCCTAGGTTTTGTGGACTTCTTTTACTTGGATCGAAAGTCGGCTAAGCTGATACCACTTTGTAAGACCCTCTTTTTTTTTTTTTTTTTTTTTTAAACCGGGTCTTACCGCCCAGAACCGTCGTCTTGCAACGAGACCATTACACCCAATGGTCCCCGCCACAATACGCCGATCCTGCCGGCTAATCAACATCATCCAGGCCAACCACAATTCTTAGTAATAGAAGCAATTAGAAGAAGCAAGTCCACAATCACATTAAATATACAAATTACATGCTTACAATGTCCTTGATGAGAAATGAACTAAAAGAGAGAAAGGGGCTTGAGCCCAGTACATATCCAAGCAAAGTATATAAACTTTCTCACTCTACATCTATGCGGAAGCTAATCAATTCTCAACTCTCGAACACCTGTATTGTAGTAGAAGCAACGCGCGACATAAGTTCCTTGTGTCCTGTCTCCTCTTCTCTGGGGTTCCATCACTTCGTGTACCTACGGTCACAACCGACCGTTAGTCATAAAGACTAAGCCGATTTTGTCCCCGCCTCCCCCCGCGACTCCTAGGCACCGTGTGGAAGGAGGAAGCGGAGGACATCAAGGGGTAAATCAAAAGCAGGTGACAGTGGCGAGACTAGCAAGTATAAAGGTACTAAACAAATAATGAAAGCATATCTACCCAAGCAGGAGTATGTATATAAGCAAAAGTAAGAAGCAGTATAAGTAACAGAGCAGTATAAGTAAAAGAGCGGTATAATTAAGGAGCAGCTACGAAAGTAACCTTAACTTATATGCACATAAAATAGCACATAAGCTAAGGGATCTGGCAAGAAATAAACTCATCGTATAAAAGAGCCCACACTAATTTATACGATGAGGTCACAGTTTGTGCAGAAATGCTATGCTATGAAGTGCAATGCAATGATGCAATGTTTGTATTATTATTTCATACACATGCAACTCACACACACGACTCTGTACGTACAGACCTTTAGTTCCTACTTTTCGGAGGTAGCTAACCTCTCGGGCACCTCCCATCGTGGTCAAACGGTGGCAGAGGAGCGGGCGTCTCCTCACCTAGGTGGGTAAGTCACACTACCAGACCTAGGCCCAAACGTACGCTGTGATACCGGTACCCGGTACTCACGAGCTCCTGCGTACTAAACTGAAATGGCCAGGCAGGGTTTAGGGAATTCGTCCCATCGGACGCGCAGTAAAACAACCTGGCCCTAATAAACCTCTAGCACTGCCGAGTCAATGAACTGCTGTCGGTGTGACGACTAAGACAGATCCGGAGACCCACCACATCTCATTCACAAGCAACATAAGTTAGCCTTTTACAACCGAGCCTCCAGCTCGCACATCTACATCAGCATTTATAAATTAAAGCCTACAGCTCGCTAGACTACACTAGTCCTATATATAAACTACGAGCTTACCGCTCGCTAGACTTCACTAGTCTATATAAACTACGAGTTTACCGCTCGCTAGACTACACTAGTCTTATATATAAACTACGAGCTTACCGCTCGCTAGACTTCACTAGTCTTATATACAAATTACGAGCTTACCGCTCGCTAGACTATCCCAGTCCATTCTTATAACCCGAGCCTACCGCTCGCTGGACTATCCCAGTCCATTCTTATAACCCGAGCCTACCGCTCGCCGGACTATCCCAGTCCATTCTTATAACCCGATTCGGAATGGAAGTTAACTTGCCGAGTTCTCCTACTTAACTAGTCTTGTCTATGATTTAGTTGAACTTAGAAGCTTTATGGTTAACCTTGGACATCCGGAGGGTTACCCTGTGAGGGGCTCGCAGCGGTACTAGGAAGTGTGGCGGGCTGACACCCCGAACTTCCTATTCCCAAGGCACTTAATCTTGTTGGTGTCTACCCCTTTTTACTTGATCCCCATTTTCCTCTCCAATTACATTACATCTCTAAGATGAGTTAAACTTGGCAATTAGGAGTGGGGGAGTTCCTTGAATTCCAACACCTCCAGCTGTGATCGGGTGCTGACTCTCCCGTCGTCACATTTTAAACTCGAGTCCCCTTTCTTCACCGAGGAACTGCTCACATTCAAATAACATTCTCAACCTTACTTGGACCCACACTCTTATTCTTCGTCATCCTTAATCCAGTGTTTGCCTTAGATACTTCTCGACTTCTCCCTCGAGTATTACCTTAAAATGGCTTCCCGGCTAAGGGTAGTTTTACTTCCATACAATTGTTTAACACTGATGAGTTGTGTGTGTGGGGCCCTTGATGAGGTCTAACCTCCTTTTCATACCACTGTAAACTCACACACCTATAGCTTTGCTAAACGCGCCCCAATCCTTATTTCCCAAGATGCCCTTAGAGATGCTCTTCCAAGTGACCTGAGCCTTCATAATTACTAAGAGTTAACAGTTCTACGTGTGAAGGTCAGTGGTGGTCTAATTCATGTAAATCAGTTTCACTAAACGCAGACCGAAACAAGGTTGATCTAGATTAGACTCCTATGGTGCGATCTTGATCACATCATATCCAAACGAGTTCCAATTATCACCATAGGTTCGCAATGAGTAGTGATCTAACAATCTCAAATCCTAATTTCATAAATTCTCCAGGGAATCCTAAGTCATAGTTTCTATTAAAGATAGGAGGTGTGCAAATAGAGATTTACACGTCAAGTATTTGATTATGATCTCAATGATCTCAGGGAAAATTACCATGACATAACGCTGGTCTAAAAACACCAAAACCTGAGTTTCACATTTTAGCAGGAATATTTAACCATAATTTCTATTTAACCTAGATGGGGTGCAAATAGGGGTTTGCACTACAAGTATTAGGTTATGACCTAAGTAATTCTGGGAAAATTACCATAGCACCGAATTGGTCTAAAAAGAAACACCAGATCCTAAGTCTCGTATTATTCCAAGTAATATTTACCCTTAATTATCATCTAATACATTTGGTATGCGTATAAGGGTTTACACTACAAGTGCTATGTTAAGACTTCAATAAATTCTGGGAAAACTATTATAGTACCATATTAGTCTAAAAGCACCAGATCCTAAGTCTCATATTATTCCAAGTTCATATGACCGCCTTTTTATTTTATAACCTAAATTAGGGGTAATTTAGTAAATTCCATATCTTGGGATTTTTGTACCCAAAAATCCCAAATAACTTTTGGGAATGCATATTGCTGCCAAGGATCCATGTCCAGCATTTCAAGCCATTGGGTCAACCCCAAGGCATAGGGCTCACTCCACCCAAATTTGCTAATAGACATAAAGAGCAGTCCTAGAAAAATGGCTCTACAAGGAGCTGTAGAGCTCCAAATCACTTGATCTCAAATCCTACAGAAAGTAGACCCATAGGGATACAATTGTTGTCTCTGCCAACTTTTCATGATATGGCCTCTAAAGCCTTCAAAAATAGCTTGCAAAGTACATTAAAATCCTAGGCAGAAATATTATGGTTTGCTAATAGACAAAATGAGCAGTCCTAGAAAAATGGCTCTACAAGGAGCTGTAGAGCTCCAAATCACTTGATCTTAAATCCTACAGAAAGTAGACCCATAGGGCTACAATTGTTTTCTCTGCCAACTTTTCATGATATGGCCTCTAAGGCCTTCAAAAATAGCATGCAAACTACATTAAAATCCTAGGCAGAAATATTTATGGTCTGCTAATAGAGATCAAGGAGACGAAATCAACGGCTGTGATTTCGTCTCCTTCCTCTAGCCGACGGCCCAGAGGAAAACTGCCTTGATCCCGGCCAACCACCACCCTCCCCGGCCATCTGCCGCCGCCACCACCTCCGTTGAGGGGTTGGCCGTCGATTGGCGGTGGAATGGTGGCCGGAGGTGGAGGTTCCCGACGATCTCTGGAGGAAGCCCGATCAGAGTTCGGGAGGGAAAAGGCGCATGGCTGACGGCTCAATTGAGCTTTTCTGCCCTTTCTAGGACCTTAGATCACTAGCACAGAGGGAGGGGAGGAGAAATCGTACCGCAGGGCGGCGTGGCAGCGGCTCCGGCGGGTGTTCACCATTGTTGGTGGCGGCGGCGGCGGCTTAGGCTCGAATCCTCGATTCTACAGCGAAAGACGACTTCCAGTAGTCGATTTTGACTGCCCTGGGGGTTCTGAGAGTGATGGTGAGGAGAATTGGAGGCAAAGGGGGGGGGTATATGGCTGGATGCCCTCAATGGTGGTTCGGCCACCCCTTTAGCCGCCCGAATTGGCCACTCCTGGACCCTCTCTCACTGCCCAACACTGATGGAATTAAATCCTCAGTCCAGAGGAGGGCTTGGGGAAGGGAAATGGGGTGCCATTTGGCATTCATTCCTCATTTCCCTCTTCCTTGTCTCTTTCCAAGCTAATACCTCCAAAAACCTTGGTAAATCAGCCCCAATTTCGAATTTCTGAAGGCTTGGGGGGCTGGTCATCATGTGGGCTGCCATTTTGGGTCATGGGGTTGGGTTAAGTCCAGCTAACTTGAGTTTGGGCTCACTTGACCCAATAGGCCAAATTGGGGATCTTTGGGTTTGGGCTTGACCCAAGACCACCCAACCCAATGTGACTGACCCACATTGCTTCCTTGTACCTTATGGACCTATTCCAAGAGGAATCCAATCATGGTGGGGGCATAAGGGGCTTAATTGCACTTATTTGCTTATAGGGGTAGTTTGGGTATTTTGGTGTTTTTGCCTTAATTCTCCAAATTGAATGTGCACCTTGGCTTGCTTATGTCTCACTCACTTTCCTTAGTGTTTGGGTAGGGTTGTGCTAGGTCAATTTGGCCAATTTAGGGCAAATTAGAAGCCAAAGGGTGTAATTGGTAATTTGGGGCAAATTGGTAATTTGCCCAGTTTCCTCAAAATTGGCTTACACCAAGGGTCCAATGTGGGGACATTAGACTCCCTAAGTGGCCCAAGAGTGTTAGAGGTGATCAATTTGATCACAATGGGTCAATTGAAGTTCAATTTAAGTTTTTAGTATTAATAGGTCAATTTGGGGCTTTTTAGTAATTGGCCCATTTTCCCCAAATTGATGACCCTATGATGGGGCTTTTGGGTTCATTAGGTCCCCTATGGAGGTGGCCATAAGAGGGTGGGTCCAATTTGATCATTTGGAGTTCAATTGCCCTTATTCATGGAGGTTTGACCTAGGATAGCTCAAAGTTGACTTTTGGTCACTTTGGCCAATTTGGTTGACCCCAAGGGTCCCTAGTGGCCTACTCACCTCCTTGGATGGTAATAGGGGTCATGATGAGGTTATGTTGACTTGTTGGAGGTATATTGGTCAACCCTAAGCTAAGCCATCAAAATTTGCTAATTGCACCCCAATGTGCATTTCTTCTTAATTTATGGAAATCATGGGGCCTCCTTGGCCCATTTTGTCTTCTTGGAGCAATGTCATGACCTTGTCATGACAAAATGCATCTTAGGGGTCTAGTTGTTTTGGGGATGTTACAAATCCCAATAAACGAAGAAACAATTTCGTCCCCGAAATTTAGGTTTAGGTCCACGGGAGTTAGAGTTCATGGATGATTTAGTTGCTTGGGTGCAGTATGGCCCTTAATTAACATTGGGACTTGTTAGGTCAAATTCTCATTGACTCATCCTCGGTTTTCTCCCAAGTGCACTTTCGTTAAACCTCATCCTATTCGAGTTCGAGATCCTTTACCTGGGGGTTCTTAGACAATTCCCAATGATGAAGACATCGTAGTGGAGGGAGGACATAAGTCGAAGTAAAGTCACACACTCACAAGGCGAGTGTAAGAATCCATCGAGTCTTATATTTTAGTATGATGTCTTCGTAAGTATACAGTTCTCGATCCGGTGAGTACATTGTCACGTTCACCGTCAATATCTTTATTACCGTATCCTTACTAACACGTTGGGACTACTCTCCAGTGGTTCACAATCATTGTACACGTGACACCAGTACTCTTATTTATTAGTTATTTGTAATTAGAATTTAGACTTGTCTTCCAAGATCATGATATGTTTATGGCTTGGGCAATATTGATTCCTCTAATTTTCATGACATCTTCATTCTTTTAATACTTTATGTAGACGTTTAATCATGTTTCTAAGATTCGACATGATATTTAGTAAATGTAAATATGTCATGGTCGTTTACTGAACTAAAAGGATACCTTGGTAGTAAACAGGCTCAGTTCTGGTACTTAAATTCGTGTGAGTCTCAATTCCGAGCCTCGTAAAATCATATGTTGTAAATCCTCCAAGATTAATTCTTGAGGTGCACCCAGTCACATTAGCGTCCTGAAACCTCATTCCTGGTCAAATCTATAGTTCTTATTTTGTTAAACACGAACCAAGCCCAAATTTTGCACCAGACCTATCACCTACGAATCAACTAACGTGAATATGTCGTGAGTTGATCTCTGAATCATTCCCCAAGTCTTGTAAGTGATTTCAACTCTTCATAAAGTCATATTTGTTTTGGCCTCATTCCTACTTCTTTTCATAATTATGGGGTCTCCAATTTGTACACCAAGTATCAGTTATCATGGGCCAAAAGGTTTAACAGAATTTTCAGAGACTAAACATGATCCAAGATAGTGTTGAGCAGAAGCCCATAGTTCTCCTCCTTAAATAATTCCAGAAGATTAATTTTGCGGTTAAGGGTGCAGAACCTATTTTGTGAAGGAGGTATGACAACTAACCAATAGTTAAGTATAATAAAATTTTCAGAAGTTTAATGGAGACCACGAGTCTATCAACTCATTTCTATAATATTCCAGGTTTTTACACTGATCTAGGGAAAAATAAAAGATGACCCTGGAATTCTCAACACTGCTTAATGCAACAAGAGTTCACAAACCCCAATTTCCTACGGAACTCAGTCTTCAAGTCCTTGATTCTTTTAGAGGTGAGGATCTCTTGATAACAAGTGCATGTTTCAAAATTTCAAAGAATTGACCAAGAAAATACTTATCCATAAAACTCTAAGTGTGTGTAACAACACAGATGTTATCATAAGCCACCTTGGTCATATCAATTCTTAGGTCTACCGCAATCGTCTGCAATGTACTTATTTCCAAATCCATAGAACTTTATTTCCCAAAATTCTGATTCTTGGGTAGCATGTGTATTGTATTAAGTTTACAAGTACAGTGTAAAAATTCAGATCATTAGATAAGTCGAATGGTGGGGGTGCACCGATTTGGGTCTGGGGTTCACTTATATACCCTGCACTAAGCTAGGTGCCCAGGGAGTTGTATTTCAGGGGCTTCTATATTTCTAAAACAAGCCAAGTCAAAATTTTTGTGGCCCAATAAACGAAGAAACAAGATTAGCCTCCCGTAATCTTGTGATGAGTTCCTTATATCCGACAATTTGGACATCTCGCGTATTTACATAAACCTTATGGGTATACAGTCCTTGAGTTTTTTTTTTGTATATGGTAGGGCTCTCTACCCTCAAAATGCCATTTGTCGTAACTCTTTCCCAAAGATCGTGTGCCTATCAAGTGGTCTTCTCTACGTTGAACTTCTCGTTCCACATTTGACATCCTTCCTTTGTGATGGTTTTCCGAGGGTGGGAGTGTGCAGTATCAGCTTCTAAGCACACAAGTAAGGCCTTACGAGTCTCACAAACACCAAAACCACTTAAGATTGTCCTATTTGTTTGTTGAGGAGTGTTAAAATCACTTAGGAAGTGATGTGGGTATATCACCGAGTAAGCCCTGAACACTCACACACGCTTTCAATCCAAGTAAAAGAAGTCCACAAAACCTAGGGCAATTGGTGATGAGGAGTGGTTTGAAAACTCCTTATCAAGGAGGTTGCGGGTTCGAGACCCGGCCTCAACAATGCGCCGTTGCTGAGAAATAGTGGCGCGGAGAGGCTTTGGGGTGCTTGGGCTGCAGCCCGGTAACGGTCGCCAGGCGAGGCAGTCGGTGGACGTTGTCCCGATTGTAAGGCCGGGGCCTTGGGACGTTACAAAAAAAAAGTGCACTTTTTGTAACGGTCTCCCCAGCATACAGCTCGCAAGGACGACCGCCGGCACCCCCAGCATCCAGCTCGAAAGGGTTCAGCCTAACCAAATGGGCTGCAGCCCATGCACCCCAACCCCTCTCTGTCCCACCACAGGGCACAGTGGGTTGTTGGAGACCGCAGTCCCCCTTTTCATGAGGAATGGTTCAGTTAAGCGGCAGCGCAGGGACTTCCCAGGAGGTCACCCATCCCGTGACTACTCCAGCCCGAGCACGCTTAACTATTAAGTTCTTCCACTCCTCATCACCAATGGATCTGCAGATCCATTGGTGATGAGGAGTGGAAGAACTTAATAGTTAAGCGTGCTCGGGCTGGAGTAGTCACGGGATGGGTGACCTCCTGGGAAGTCCCTGCGCTGCCGCTTAACTGAACCATTCCTCATGAAAAGGGGGACTGCGGTCTCCAACAACCCACTGTGCCCTGTGGTGGGACAGAGAGGGGTTGGGGTGCATGGGCTGCAGCCCATTTGGTTAGGCTGAACCCTTTCGAGCTGGATGCTGGGGGTGCCGGCGGTCGTCCTTGCGAGCTGTATGCTGGGGAGACCGTTACAAAAAGTGCACTTTTTGTAACAGTACTGGCTAGCCTCACACGGGCTCCTAGCCCAGTACTGCCGGCACCGACGGTCCAGCCTGACCCGGGCCCCTGGCACCGCCGGTTAAGCCTCACCCCGAAGGGTTAACCACAAGCCTACAGGCCGTGCACCCCAACCCCTCTCTGGCCCAACACAGGGCCCATCGGGTTGTTGGAGACATACAGTCTCCCTTCGGTGAGAAGTGAGCCAGTTAAGCGGCGGCACGTGGACTTCCCAGGAGGTCACCCATCCCGTGACTACTCCAGCCCGAGCACGCTTAACTTTGGTATTAGCAAAATGTAATATGAGATAAAGGAGTAGTTCTTAAGGGAAAAGATATAGGATGTAGAAATGAAGAGTAAGCGGAAGCACTTTGTTGGAAATGATTGAAGTTCATGAAATAATAGGTATATTCCCTAGTATGAATAAACTCATGAAGAGACGGTATAGCCATATGAAGTAAGAAAATAAAATAACTTAAACATGATTAAGTTCATTTGAAAGTATCATAGAAAGACACAATAGTGGATAGAAATTTGGAATATTTTCGGTCCAATTCTCATGAGATGAATGTTTATATAACATAATGATGTGTACATGTGATACTTAGATCAAACATATGAAGTTATTTAATGTACATGATCATGAAATGGAGAACATAATATAAGCATATAAAGTCAACTTTTACGTTGAAGATATAGCACAAGAAGAATAGCAAACCATTTTTCTTTTGCATAAGACACTTTACAATTCTTTCCAAGGTGCTTAACCTCACAATGCTCATTAAGACTTATCAGGAGGGTAAGTAGTGCTTGGTGGAGTATCCTTGTCTTTAATTTTAACCTTATTTTTTTTATCACATATTTTGTGATATCTTAATTTTGAGATATTAATAATTTTTTAATTGACCAAGGATCTCCGAATTCACTTGAATCGCAAAAGATGGTGTATATTTTGTTGTGCTAACAAATCAAGGTTGAAAGTTGTATTTATTAAGTGCTATTTTATTATGTTAAAGCAAATATGATTCATGTATATATTAAATAAAAAGACATACGTATTGATTAAAAGAAGTGAACGTGATAGTTCATTATGATAGATAAACAATTTCTCATACTTAGAGGCATGCGAAAACAATTTCCAATGGTCTAAACAACTAAGTAGGAGTGTCAATACGATGATAGCTTGGAAATGAAATCATATAATCATGTAAGAGCCATTTTTTTAAAGATAAAAAAGCACATGGTTTATCATCAAGTCATGAGGTGAAGCATTAATAATGACATATAACTATTGTAAAGCATCAAAGGGACCAAAAATTGGAAATTTATCAAATCGGGAGCTGTCGGAAATTTCCGACAGTCACTATCGCCTGGGCGACAACCAAAAATATAAATACGGCTTTGGACCGAGTCAAACCCTATTGTGCATCATTTTTCTGAACTGAAGGGCGAGAGAGGGCTGTCGGAGGTCGGCGACATCATAGATCTATGGTATGGTTTTGGATTTTTAAGTGTTTTGACTCAAATTGTTTTAGAGATTTTTGATTTTAGAAAGGGGAGATGATAAACGATGTATGTTTTTGATTTTCCCTTTGATGAATGGTGTAGATCTTGGAAGTTTTTTTGTTTTAAAAGTGTACATCTAGTGTAAATCAAGGAGATCTTGTTGGATCTTGGTGAAAAATGTTTTGATTTTGTGTTTTTTTTTGTGGTTGTAGTTTTGCATTTGTACATAGTAGAATTTTTTTTAAATGCTAGATTTGCTTTTGGAAGAAGGTTGAAGATGATGAATAGTAAGGATATGGACAAGATGTAGATTTGAAAAAAAAATATTATATATATATTTTTTAAAACTTGATGTTGAAATAAAACTTGATTTTGAGTAGATCTGGAAGTTTATGTAAAAAATTTCAGGAGAAGTTTACTGAAGTACTGTCGGAATATTCCGACAGTCACTGTCGCCTGGGCGACAGTGTTCCAGTACACAGCACATGTTTAATCCATTTTTTTATATGTTATTTGCAGAATGGCTTCCAGTTCTAAAGCGCGAAGAAGTACTTCTGAAGATGCGCATAGTTCGTATCAAGTGTATCCTGGGGTGGAGAAGGCTATAGTTGGAGTAGCTAAATATGTTGAATTTGATTCGCCGAAGCACGATCATATCTATGATCGGCTTGCGAATGTTGGTATACTCTCAATAATCATAGCAGATTCGTTCTCTTCCTTTTTGATTCGAGAGTTCTATAATCATTTGGAAGATCCAAATTACACTGAATTGGATGGGGGAGTTAGATCAAGAGTCCAAGGTCAACATGTGGAAATAACACATGTTGATCTAAGAGAGGAATTCAGACTAGTGATGAGTGAAAATATGCCGGATATAGTGGAGAGTTATAGAAAAGATAGAGATTGGACCCTTATAAACATGAGTTTACATGGGAATCAAAAGAAGACTCTAACCACTGAAGTTACGTCACTCACTCCGGATGCTTTTTTAGTTCAAGATATATTAAGGAATTCAGTCATGTTGAAGAGTGGAGATACAAGGAGTATCACGGCTCAGTTGACCCTCATTACTTATTTCATTATGGAAGATGAACTCTTTGATGTGGCGGACTTCATACTCTCCCAGATTCGGTATGCGTTTAGATTAAAGCATCCAAAATGGGTGAAGGTTCACACGCTGCCAATGGGGGCGATAATTCAGCGTATATTATATAAGAAGTACGGATGGATAGCTCAAGATTCTTCTATTGATGATTGTTATCCGGAGATATATTATACGGGTACGATGAAAGTGAAGAAGACGCAGAAAAAGGCCCATCCGAGAATTGAGATTAGAGAGCCGCCTGTGCCTAGGGCAGGATCACTTCGAGAGTCTATTGATGATCTACGTGATTCACTAGAGGATCACAAGAAGGAAGTGAAGAAGGACCGTAGTCGAATGCAGAAGTTTATGAAGTTTCTTGTCAAAGATCTGAAGTTAAAGCCAACTCCGGAGGAAGAGGCCGAATGGAAAATTCTAGACGAAGAACCGCCACGCCAATCGGTGAGGCGGACTCGCCGTGGTAAGGCCGTGAGACGAGGACCTCCAGAAGATTGTCCAGAGAGCAGCGGGGCTGGTTTTGAGGATTCTGAGTAGTTTCATCAGGCTGCTGCTGCTGACTGCGGAAATTTCCGACATCCACTGTCGCCTGGGCGACAGTGAGCTTCTTCAGATGTTGTTTTCTGTTAATGAACTTGAAACTAATGTTGTTTTCTACTATTTTGATTGGAACAATAGTGATGTAATATTAATGATGTTTGAATTTTTGTTAAGTCATTTGAAATTCTATGGTTTGATTTTAAAATTTAGGTTTTTTTTTTAAAATGTATAGGTTTTGTGATGATTTTTTTTAATTTTATAGGTTTTATGTAGTGATATATTCATTGAGAAATGTCTAGGATTCCCAATTCTAGCCTAAGCATAGAAAAATGGGAATCCGATAACGGTTTAGTGAATATATCCGCTAGTTGATTATCCGTGCCTATAAATGAAATTTTTATGTGGTTATTTTTAATATGATCTCTAATAAAATGATGTCTCACATCAATATGCTTAGACCTTGAATGATGGACCGGGTTGTATGTTAAATCAATTGCACTTTTATTATCACACCATAATTCAATAGTTTGTTGTTTAATATTAAAGTCTTCTAAAGCTTGTTTCATCCAAAGAGCTTGTGCACAACAACTACCAAGTGCGATGTATTCGGCCTCGGTGGTTGAGAGGGCAACAGAATTCTGTTTCCTCCTCGACCATGAAATGAGTGAAGGGCCTAAAAAGTGACAAGTGCCACTAGTGCTTTTCCTATCTAGTGAACAACCGGCATAATCAGAATCAGAGTAGCCAAAAAGAGTAAAATCATCGCTATGAGGATACCATAAACCAAGTTTAGATGTGCCAATTAAATATCTAAAAAATCTTTTTACTGCTTTTAAGTGTGATTCTTTGGGATCGGCTTGAAATCTAGCACATAGACAAACTGAAAAACATAATATCCGGTCTAGAAGCAGTTAAATATAAAAGTGAACCTATCATGCCTCTATATAAAGTTTGATCTATTGATATTCCATTTTCATCTTTTCCTAATTTTAAAGATACACTCATAGGAGTATTTGCTTGTTTGAGATTTTCAAATCCAAATCGTTTTAAAACATCATGAATATATTTTGATTGGTTAATAAAAACTCCATCATGTTTTTGAACAATTTGAAATCCTAAGAAATATTTTAATTCTCCTACCATACTCATCTCAAATTCACTTTCCATCATTTTTACAACATAATTACACAACTCTTCATTAGTGGCTCCAAAAATAATATCATCAACACAAATTTCTAAAATAATTAAATCATCATTTACTTGCTTAATGAAGAGTGTACAATCAACACCACCCATTTTAAAACCATTTTGTAATAAATATATAGTCAATCTATCATACCATGCTCGTGGTGCTTGTTTTAAACCATACAAAGCTTTTAGCAATCTATATACGCGATTAGGAAATTTTTCATTTATAAATCCTGGGGGTTGTTCAACATAAACTTCTTCTTTAATCAACCCGTTTAAAAATGCAGTTTTAATATCCATTTGCAATAATTTAAACCTTTTATGACTAGCAAATGCAACAAAAATTCTAACTGCTTCCAATCGTGCTACGGGTGCAAATGTTTCATCAAAATCTATCCCTTCAATTTGATTATATCCTTTCACTACAAGCCTAGCTTTATTTCTAGTGACCCTAGAGTCACTATCTAATTTGTTTTTGAAAATCCATTTGACTCCTACTACAGGATGATCACTAGGTCTATCTACAAGAATCCAAACTTTATTTCTTTCAAATTGGTTAAGTTCTTCATTCATAGCTAGAAACCAAAATTCATCATTTAAAGCGGTGGCAACATCTTTTGGTTCTATATTTGAGACAAAATATAAATTTGAAAAACTTTCATGTAAGCTAGAACGTGTACGTACCCCATTTAATGGTTCTCCAATAACAAGTTCTTGCAGATGATCTTTTGAGAACCTTAGCTCGGTTGGAGGTACATATTCTTGTTCTTCTTCTTCTTCACCATCTTTTTCATCTTCTTTCTCTACTTTTTCTTCATCATTATCATCATCATTTTTCTTCAGATTTTGTTCCACATCTTCTTCATTTTTCTCATTACCTGCAACTTTAGTATTTTCTACACAATAAATGTTTTCATCAAATTTTACATGAATAGATTCTTCAACCACTTTAGTACGTTTATTATAAACTCTATAGGCCTTGCTAGTTGAAGAATAACCAATGAAAATTCCTTCATCACATTTTTCATCAAATTTGCCTAAGTTATCTTTTGTATTCAAAATAAAGCATTTACAACCAAAAACTTTAAAGTAAGATACATTTGGTTTTCTTTGAAAATAAATTTCATAAGGAGTTAATTGTAATGTAGGACGAATCATGACACGATTAATAATATAGCATGCAGTACTGATCGCTTCGACCCAAAAATATTTTAGCAATTTAAATTCACAAAGCATAGTACGTCCTAATTCTTGAAGTGTTCTATTTTTCCTCTCCACTACACCATTTTGTTGTGGTGTGCGAGGAGCAGAAAATTCGTGTTTTATCCCAAATTCATTACAATATGAAATAAATTTTTCATTATCAAATTCTCCTCCATGATCTGATCTAATGCATTTTACTTTTAAATCAAGTTTATTTCGAATACGTGAAATTAGTTTTACAAATTCATCAAAAGCATCAGATTTTGAATTTAAAAACAATGTCCAACAAAATCTAGAATAATCATCAATAATGACAAACATATATTTTCTACCTCCTAGACTTTGTGTAGAAATTGGACCAAACAAGTCCATATGTAATAAATGTAAAGGTCTAGTAGTAGAAATAACATTTTTGCTTTTAAAAGATGATTTTGTAAACTTTCCTTTTTGGCATGGTGAACATAATGAAGAAAGCTTTCCATTCAAATTTGGCAAACCTTTTATAATTTTATTTTTAGAAAGCTTTACTATGCGCTTGGCACTAGAATGTCCTAGTCTCCTATGCCATAATTCAAGTTCATCATTCTTTGAAATAAAATATTTAAGTGTAGAATGAGATAAATCATGAAAAGTGATTGTATAGACATTGTTTATTCTTGGTGCAGTAAGTACGATTTCGTTTGTTTTAGAATCAATAATTTTGCAAAGGTTTGAGCTAGAGTCAAATAGAACATTTAGATTTTTATCACATAGTTGACTAATAGAAATTAAATTATGTTTCAAACCTTTAACATATAAAACATTTGAAATTTTAAATTCTTTGTTACCTACTACTCCAATGCCTTTGACTTTACCCTTACCATTATCTCCAAATGTCACTGTTCCACCTTTCTTCATCTCCAGGCTAAGGAACTTTGATTTATCGCCCGTCATGTGTTTTGAACATCCAGAGTCCAAATACCACACGTCTTCCTTGTTCCTAGCCTGCACGCACACCTAAAAAGATGATGAGAGTAAAGATCTGGTTACCCAAGTGGTCGATCCCATTGTATAGGTGGACGCCTTAGGTACCCAGATTTGTTTAACATTAACTTTTCCTTTCTTCCAACATGAGCCCGAGATGTGACCAAATCGATGACATTTGGCACACACAATGAATGGTGAGGAACCATTTTTCAATGGTTTCTCTGGACTCTTGTTGGTGGAAACATCTTTATGTGTGGACTTAAGAAAAATTTTCATTTTGAAAAACAGGTTTTCTGAACCTGGAGCAGTCGCTGGTTCCGACAGCAGTTGTCGGAAATTTTCGACAGCCTCCAGAGCTTCCAGAAACGTATCCTAGCCCAAATTTTGCTGTCCCATGGCATTGGTTGGCTAAAAGCATATCCAGAGATTTTTTCCAACACCAAATTTTCCAATTGCCATGTTCAACTCATTTACTTTGGACTTTAAAATTGAATTTTCTTTTACTATCATGCCACATCTATTTGCAACACTTTTCTTATAATTTTCTAATTGAGAATGAGAGAATTTAACAACTTTTTCTAAATCCTTTTTCTCTTTTAGAAGTTGATCAATTTTTTGATCGGACTTAGAAATGGTGTTTTCAAGTTCTTTTATCCTTGTCGAAGAGTGATCACACTCTTGACAAATTTCCTTCTCGTTCCCAATAGATTTCAAATCATTTGATAACTTTTTATTTACTTTCAAAAGAACTTTGTTTTCAGATTTTAAAAAATCAATTTGTTTTAGGCTTTTATCTAAAAATTTGCAAGTTTTATAAATTCAGAATATAAATCTTCATAAGATGGAGGAGTTACCTCAGTGTCGCTTTGGACACTGCAATCGTCGTCAGATGACGCATTTTCTTTCCCCATCAAGCAGACATTTGCCTCCTCTTCCTACTGTGTTGAGGAATCTCTTTCTTCACCAGACGAAGAATCATCCCAAGTCTCTGCCTTTAACACTTTCTTCTTGTAACTTTTATCGTGCCTCTTTGCTTTTTGCTCGTTCAGATACTTTTGGCACTTGCTTCTGATATGACAAATCTTCTTGCAATGGTAGCACTCCGGTAGCGGACGCTTCTCTTCATTCTCCATTTTTCCTTTGCCTTTTTGTTAGGCAAAATCGTTCTTTTTGAAAAATCTCTTAAATGAATTTCTCCTCTCCGGATTTCTCATAAACTTCTTAAAGTTCCTCACAAGCAGTCCTTCCTCATCTTCCTCACTTTCTTCAGATTCAGTTTCAACTTCCTTTTTAGATTTCAACGCCAAGCTTTTCTTTTTGGGCTCCAAATTGTACTCTTGGCTTTGAATCTTCAACTCCACTTCATGGGTTTTTAGATTCCCAATGAGACTCTCCAATTGTAAGGTCTTAAGGTCATGTGACTCAGAAATTGCAGTCACTTTAGGATTGAACTTCGGGGGAAGTGATCTTAAGATTTTCCTCACTAAATCTCCATTGGAGAAAACCTTACCCAACACCTTTGAATCGTTCACGATTTTTGTAAATCGTGTGTACATTGTATCAATTTCTTCATCCACCTCCATTTTGAATCTTTCGAATTCTGACTCCAGTTGAAATAGCTTTGAATCCTTTACCTGCGATATACCTTCATGAGTGATTTCTAAAAGATTCCAAATTTCATATGCAGTATCACAAGCACAAACTCTATTAAATTCAGTGCGATCTAGTGCGCAAAATAAAGCATTCATGGCTTTTGCATTGTTTTTACATCTTAATTTATCATTGTCATCCCACTTGTCTTTGGGTTTGACCATAGTTACATCTCCTACAACAATTGTTGGGGAAGAATAACTCGTCTCGACCATATTCCAAACTTCCATGTCCGCTATTAGAAAACACCGCATTCGGGTTTTCCAATAGTTATAGTCCGTGCCCGTAAAAAGTGGTGGCCTACTGATTCCTTGCCCCTCAACGAACGCGTGATCGTTGTGCGCCATTACTCCCGGTGGTAAAACCGTTTTGGAGTAACCTCGCTCTGATACCACTTGTTGGATCGTGTGACGCCCTTAGAGGGGGGGGGGGTGAATAAGGGTGCGTTTAAAATATAATTTTTACTTAATAATTTTTTAGACAAATTTTACTTTACTAAAAAATTACTTATAAACACTTTCAAACCAATGCAATTTTCGTATTAAATCAAACACAAATTTCTAAGATAAAGATTATGCCACCAAATATGTAATTAAAGAAAAGGACATAATTATATTAATCATGAAATTTGCATACAATAAAAATGATCTTAACAATGCTTAAGATCAAGGCACAATTATGTTAATAAAAATTCAACAATTTTGGTTTACCAATCCTTCTCCCAAGGATCGGAAGGCTATCACTTGTCTCTCCCAAGACCAAGCCCAAGCCTATCCTCTAGATCTTCCCAAGATCTAGACGTAGCACACAAGGCCACGATTTCCCACCAAGCCACGCAAGGACTTGGACTCTCCGCACAAGGAAGCGATTTTCCCTTAAGCCACGCAAGGACTTAGACGCCGCACGCAAGACGACGATTTCTCTACCAATACAAAATGAAACGTGTGTAAATGAAAATACAATATGAAAAGAACAACTCCCTAGAATTTCAGATCTCTGAAAGGATGGTTGAAGCCTCGAGATGATCGTTGATGTAGAAGCGCGCCCGATCTCGTCTTCAATCTTCAATCCTTCTTTGCACAAATGGGAGTTGAAGAGGTTCTGGAGCTCTCTGGTTCGTATGCACTCAGGAAGGAACTTGGAATTCTCAATACATGGAATGCACGAACACAAGGAGTCATTTTATAGAAAATCGCTGTCGCCTGGGCGACATCGACTGTCGGAATATTCCGACAGCGCTAAACTACCGTTGGAGTGCAGTCGTGCGGGCAGTTGCTGTAACCGCCGAGCTGTCGCCTGGGCGACATCGATGTCGGATTTCCGACAGCGCAAAACTGCCGGTCGTGGTGATGTCGTGGGCAATTGTTGTAACCTCCGAGCTGTCGCCTGGGCGACATCGCTGTCGGATTTCCGACAGCTCAAAACTGCCTTTCGTCGTGCTGCCGTGGAGGGAAGTAGTTGTAACTTCTCTGCTGTCGCCGGGGCGACAGCGGCTGTCGGAATTTTCCGACAGTGAAATTTTCCCACATTCAAATTTTGCTCCAGAAGAAATGTGAACATCTCATACCTGTTACCTGCACACCATTAATAAAAAATAGAATCAAATACAAATGGGACTTTGTTATTATCAAACCGGAGGAGTGCGAGACGCATGCTCCAACATCCCCTACTGGCAAAACTTCTCCAAAGAAGAAAGTAAAGAGTATGCAAAGGAAAAGAAGTATAGAAAAGCCTGTGAGGAGATAAAGAGGTTTGGAAAAATGCCCAATATCACTCCCAACAGTCCTGTAAAGGAATACCATGATCCTGACATGGAAAGGAGGCATGAAGAAATAAGAGAAAGAGAGTTGTATGAATATGAATTAGCTAGGAAAGAAGTAGAAGATAAGAGGAATGTCTGGATGGAAAAGATCAACAGGGGAATGACCAAGGAACAAATTCTTGCTGAATCTTCTATCAAAATTCCAAAGAAGTTGTTTGATATTGAAGCCTATCAAAAGAAAAACCCTCAGGCAGGGGTCATCCTAGAGAAAGGCCAAAAGCACAAGAGGGGTGTAGGGTGTACAGAAGATACCTACATTCCCTATAAGAAGCCTACATGACCTGCAAAGTTAGACAAATGACATGACTCACCCTGGAAAGGGAAAGGAAAGATGACTAAAATTCCTGAGAAACAGGAATCAGAAAAGAAAACAAAGTATAGGCCCAAGGTTGATAGCAAGGGACCACCTGAGCTCAAGCCTACTCAAAAGAAAACTCAAAACATTACAATTGAGATGATTGATGAAAAGGCAGCAATCATCATCAGCAAAGGCTACTCCATAAATGACACTCTCCCTGATGGTGATAAAGTCTTGGAGAAACTGCATACAATCATCAGGAATGTCTAGGAACATCCTGATAGAGCCAGGGGCTACATTTTTGATGCTATTGAAAACTTATCTAGGAAACTTTATTCTGCCTTTGTCAACTTCATGTACAACAAGAAGTTTCTAATTTAATTCTTGTAAAAGACAAATGCTTGTCATATGCTTTCTTTTTCTAATTTTTCTTCTACTTGCTTAAATGCTTTGCTGTAATTGATCAATATGCTGATACAATTTCTCTCTAAATAGTGTTAAGACAAATAGGGGGTGTTGGGAAAATGATTTCTCTTAACCCCTGAAAATGAGTTGAATATGAATTCTAAGAAAGAAAAATCAAGGTTAAGTAAATATGCGTCGAATAGTATTCGACGCAACGTCGAAGTGGTGTCGACGTTCCTTTCAGAATGAGTCGAAGTAACTTTAAGAAGAATTCGACGTATCCTATGTCGACGTAGCTCTGACTTCTATTCGACGCATCTTGAGAAGTCGACGCACCTTAGTCGGCGCACCTTCCTTATTCTTCTCTCGACGTCCAGCCAGGACGAATTCGACGCTTACGTCGAATAGTAATCGACGCACGTCGATTTCAATGTTTAATTCAAAAATCGCCAGATCTCTTTCCTTCTTTTATAGATCTGATTTATATGGAATCAATTTATTATTTATAGCCGTTCTGAATCATTATTTTCCTCTAATAGATTCTTGGCTAATTTGATTAAAACCATTATGGACATTATTTGAAATCAGAATGAATTCTTTCCTTCTATTGATATAATTATTATGGAAATATTTCAATCTTTCTATTTCTCTGTCTGCTAATCAATTATCCTCCTATAGTATTATTTGAATGGACAGAGATATAAAATAACAAGGAGGTCGGCAGAGAATACAAGAAGTGATCCACCATTTTACATTTGAAAAAGAGGAAAATCTCCCAAGTGAAAAAGAGAGGAAATTGAGAAATAGTCCTGCAGCAACCATCAAGCTTCCATCTTCTCCTGCTTCTGAAGCCACTCTGCTGCAAACTCTGATAGCTCTCATTAAAAGAGAGAAAAGCTATAAATCTTCTTCTCACTATTGAAGAGATTTCATTCACTACTTCTTGTGCTTCCAATCTTCTTGCTAGGAAGAAGATTCCTTCTTGTCTTTATATTGTTTCTCTTTCTTCTTTACATTCATTTCACTCTCAAATACTGTAAAAGAGTTTTTAAAATCTCTCTTCAAAAAATTCAGTTGTACTGGTTCTAAGAGTCTCCTTTTCAAAAGACTCAGTTGGTTCTAAGAGTCTCCTTATCAAAAGACTCAGGGTGGTTCTAAGAGTCTCCTTATCAAAAGACTCAGTGCAAGATAGTGAATTCCTACCAAAGGGGGTAGAAGAGTGGACTACCCAAAGTTTGGGGAACCACTATATTTCCTTGTGTTGTGCTGTGATTTCTTTTCTTGCATTTACTTTCTTTACTTGCTTAATTCTTGTTGGTGTGTGGGAAGCCTTAATCTGTGATCACTACACAAATATATATAATTGCACAAAATATTTTTAATCTCTATTCACCCCCTGCTAGAGAATTCTAGTGAGATTAACTGTGCACTTTCAGCTAACTCTTGAGAATGCAGATTTCTGCCAGATCAAAAGGGATTATAATGCCAGCTCCAACCTGGATCTAATGACCAAGTTTGGGAAAACCATGAAGGCTCTGGTTGACAGCAGAGAGCTATGCTACTCTCTAACCAAGGAAATTGTTATTCTAAAGAAGGATAGAGACCAGCTCAATCAACTGAGATCCAAAGATAAGTTAGTCAGAAGTGTGCAGGAGAATCCCCTTTCTATCAGAAAGTCTATAGCAAGCACCTTCAAACCAAGAATCTCACCACTCCCAATTAAAGATTATTGTCCCACCAAAAGAGGAGAGCAAGGATGCCTCAAAGATAAAAGCTCCACAAGTGGAGCAAAGAATGTGCCAAAAATGCCTCATGAAAGAATCATCATGAGGGAACAGGAGCTCAGTAGGTCTAGGAGAATGAAGAAACCCTCACAAAGGACTGAGTTCAAAAGTAGAATTGTGAACGACAAGAATCATATCTCTAACCAATACAATTCTGTCTCCTACAGGTACCCTTCTATCTGCCCACAGAAGAATCATGCACCTACCAACAACAAGAGGCGAAGATACAATAAGTTTGACTGTTGGTGCTGTGGCAAGACTGGCCACTTTGCCTATGATTGTTGGTTCAACCTATCTAATCCAAGGGTAACAAATACTAAACTCTCATGCTTCCCTACTCACTACCATCTTACGCATTCAGGAGCAGTAAGATCAAATGTGTTCCTTGAAGTTAAAAATAAACCAGGACCCAAAGCAACTTCGGTTCCTAAGGGTCTGTGATCTTATTCTGCAGGGTGTCCAACGGCCTATCAGAAGCAAATCTGAGGCCTTGGACAAGTCGCTGATCTGGCCAATACGCTAGGACAACAAACTTAGCCACTAACAATCTTATTGCAGATTCTCCCATTGAAGAACGAAATAAGGACATCAGCAGGACTTCAAGCCATGGATGACCAACTCATCCCTGTAGACATATCAGGCGTGATGCTAAATAAGTCAATCTGGAAGGGACGAAGATTACATAAGACAGACAAGCAAAGAAGAATCTTGTCGTCAACACAGCAAGCTATTTCGACGATATAATATCTGTCGCTACGATAAAAAAAAGGTACAGTCAAGGATGGGTGAGATCACATCGAGCGCTAGTAAATCGATAAATCAGAGCCGCCTGACGTCATAGCTGTCAGCTCTTCGATAAAATCAAAAAGGTACGCGCCCCCTTCACCTTCCTTCACTACAAATATTGCCTAGAACAAAATACGCTTTCATCTGCACGGCTATTTCTTCCACAAAATCCCCCTTCGTCTCCGACGTATCGCCTTCTCAGCCCCAATGACCCCTATGAAAGAGATAGGAAGCAACCCCAATCCTGGGAGTGATCGTATCGAGGGGGAGCTCCAGAAAGAAGAATTCGGTGAGATGCCCTCCGCTATGACATGTCCGATCTATCGTTCGATGTCACTCTTGCTCACAACTCAACAGGAACAAATGGAGAATCTTATAGAAAAGGTTGTGAACAGAATCAGGGATGACATGAAGGAAGAAATAAAATCAATAAAGAAGGATGTCTCTCAACTCCACACTCAACAAGCAGAGTTAACCGGTCTTGTTCTGAACAAAATCACCATTCACGAGCAAACCCTAGACACTCATCTTCTGGAAGTGAGAAACCTCAGAGATGTCGGAAATCAGGAAACCCTGGAGCAGCTGTTCGAACTGACGGACTCCGTGACAGAAGAAATCCAAAAACGGGAAGATGAGAGTAAGGAAGAAATCCAGGAGGAGATCAAGAGAAGCATAGATGCTTGTTCACATCAAGCAGTATGGGTAAGTAATCAAATAAAGCAAGCACTACAAATAACCCCATCTTTATATGTACCCACTGAACCCTCCATCAGCACTGACTTTAAAGCCTATGAAGCCGATTCAGTCGAATCTGCAATATCCAGGAAGAGGAGGAAAACCTCCAGCGCAGAGTACAGAAAGAAGAGACTAAATGAAGTTGAGCGGGATCCAGAATCAAGCCGGTGGAGCCCTCGTTCAAATGAAATCATCACAGATTCGTGGATAGCGTTTGGACACAGTCATGTAGACTACGGAAGAGTGTACTCCTCAATAGAATGGAATCGTCACCTGAGAGACCTGGAGGCAAGGAAACTACATAAGATGTCCTTTCCCCACGGTCCTCGTCCTCCTCCAAAGAAGATTCTGAAGCCAATTGACTTCTACAGGAAACAGAAGAAGAAGGAAGAAAAGGGAGCCAGCTGCAGCAAGCCCTAAGGAGACGTCTCGTTCAAGATGATAGAATGACGTAGATTTCTAAGGCTAATCTTACTCCAAGAACAATTGGTCCTTTTATATGACTAGTTATATATATAAACAATCTAAGTATATGAATACTTATATATGAATGCTTACAAGGCATATGCCTGTGATTATATTGCTGCATCCTATTCTTGATGTGTATGGTATTCATAAATGTGCAATTACTGCTATATCCATTTATTGCTTGCTGATAACTGATAACATGCCTTGCACCTTATGTGCCTATCTAGCAAAATGTCGTACAATCATACTTGTGTCTATGCTGGACATCAAATGCAGGTTATGCAGGGTGCAGGAAAGACAGAATGATCTGTAGAAAAGAAGTTAGAAAGGGGGAGAATGGTATCAATATGTTCAAGACAAGATGCTCAATAAGACCTCAAAGATAGGGGGAGCAAAGAAGTAGGGGGAGCTACAAAAGAAGAGACATCAAATCAAGGGGGATCTACAAGCTTGATGTACTCATAAGTTCAGCAAAAGATAAGTAAATTCTTAAATGCTCATGCCTTCTATTTAAGATTATAATATTTTTTGTCGAGTGAAAGTAGTTTTGAATTGAGATTCTGACTTCTTCAAATAGGGGGAGATTATTGGGAATCTTGCCTACATGATTCCTGATTTGAAGAAGTCACCAAGTCAAGACTACTTCACTTTGTATTTGATCACTTCTCTAGCTCATAATCTCAGGAAATTAAAGTACAATGTCGTCGAAAAGAATAGGAGATGTCGTCGACAAAGTATGCTTGTCGTCATGATGATGAGCAAAGCAAAATTGAAGGACAATGGAAGCTATCATCGTGATGCACATATCGTTGTGACATCACAAAGACGATAGAATATCGGAGAAAAGAAATGAGCTAATGAAAAAGCAACATCGAAGATATCAAAGGAAGGAATGCCGTCGAGAAGATGCAGTATCGTCGACATCATCAAAGTAGCCTTATCGTTGAAAAGGTAATATCCAGAAGTATCATCGATATCGACGTAAAGGAGAGCTGATGCCAAAGAGGCTAGGGAAGCTACCATGAAGACATCATTTCCTGAAGAAGTGACTATCGACATAATGAACATGTCGTCGAGAGAAAATAGTGATAACGGCGACCGTCTGCAAGAAAGAAGATCACGACGACACAGTCAGAGATAGCATATCATTGCATATGTAGAAACGCCAGGATATCTCGTATCGTCGAGATATCAGCGTCAGAGGCAGAAGCAAGAATACTTGAAGATCTACCAAGGTCTAAGACAACGACAAAGTATGTCGTCGAGACGCTGTCTGTATCATCATAAAGCTGGGAACACCAACTAGACGAAATTCAAAAGTAGCCTAACGCGCTGTAAACAATTAATGCCGCCGCCTGATTGTCCAACTAGCGCACGCTTCTTGCGGAATGGGTGCCTGACATTAAAGGACACCTTTCATGACCGTTGAGCATTTTTCTCGGAACTATAAGAGGAAACAACAGTTGCCCTAGATCGATGGTGAAAAAGAAGAAGCAAAAAGTATCCCGCACGTTATTCTTATTAATAACAGTACATTCTGCGGAGAAGAAGAAGAACAAGTAGAGAACAAGAATCAAGCGTTCTCAGAAGAATCAGTCAATCAACATCGACTGAAGAAGAAGCCGATCACCCGGCTAGAGAAGAGATTGAAGAAGAACTGTGTTTTCAAGATCTGAATCAGGAGCATCTTCTTCATCCTCAAGTTGCCGATCTTCATCAGGCAGAGTTTCTGTTTCAACTTTTATTGTTGTAGGGCTTGAGGGCCAAACCTGTAAGATCTGTTTTCAGATCTAAGTGTCTAGCTTGAGGGCTGGAGAGCTGTGAGTCTTGAGGGCCAGGGCAGTGGACTTGCGGGTCCAATATTGTCAAGCTTGAGGGCTTGAGACCTGTGAAGGCTTGTGGGCCAGGGCAGAGGCTAGACTTGCGAGTCTGAGCCAGGTAGGGCTTGAGGGACTGATTGTTAAGCTTGAGGGCTTGAAACCTGTGAAGGCTTGCGGGCCAGGGCAGAGGCTAGACTTGCAGGTCTGAGCTAGGTAGGGCTTGAGGGCCTGAGTGTCGAGCTTGAGGGCTCGGGTGCAGTAGGGGCTTGCGGGCTTAGGTTGTAGGACTTGCGGGCTTAGGTTGTAGGACTTGCGGGTCCGTGTTGTAAGGCTTGCGGGCTTGAAGCTTTGGCGGAGTTTGCCGAGTCTAGCTCATTGCTAGATAGGCGAAGAGGGACAAAGAACTACTCAAGACATGCTGTCTTGAGGAACCTCTATAGATCCTTGAGTGCTTTCTGTATTGTGCTTAATAATTATTAACCTAACACACTAGAAAGTAAGGAACTACAAAAAGGGTAAAAGTGATTAGAAAAACCTATTCACCCCCCCCCCCTCTAGGTGATAAAGTAGACAACCCAATAAACAACAGAAGCCCACCTCACCTTAGTCATCGGCGGAACCTAGGGGGGGGGGGGGGGCAGCGGGAACATGGGGGCAGCTAAATCAAGCACTTCCACGTCAAGATTAATAGGAACATCATTAAATCTCGAATTGCAAGAAGCCACCTCATCGACACGTCCCTCCGGCAGGCAAGTGCGGCGAGTCACCAAATCAGAACTGCCACTTCTAAAAATCAGCTTCCTCTTCCTACCTCGATGCAATGGAATGGCTGCAGAACGCTCAGCATTAGTGGAAAGACCACACAATAGGAGACGCTTCTCCTTAACCAACACAAAAATAACATACAAAGGGTTCGCCAACGCTTGAGGCTCAACAAACCCCAACACTGGGGTAAAATCTCGCTCGTGACCCTTCTAACGGCGATAGCGATCTGGGAGCGACCTCCAAAGCTTCGGCAAGCCCTGTGGATTTCTAACATAGCGAAACAAAGTATTCACATGGCGACGGTCCGCTCGGTTATCAAACTCAAGCCAATGCTTATTGCTAAGAACTTCAATCCGTCCGCCTCTATCTGGACGCACGTCACACCAGTACTTAAAGAGATCGAGGGTGAACCTTGATCCATGCTCCCTAAAGAAAGCAATTAGGCCCACAATTCGCGTTATCCCAATAGGAGTAAATTGGGACACCGACACGCCATAATGCTTCAAGATTTCGATAAGCTCCTCAGAGGGGGAAGCAAAACCCAGACCTTAGTGACAACTCGCACAACGTCATCCTACCCCGCGGAGGATTCTGGGCACGTTCCTCAACCCGCGGGATATTTACCTCTAAGTCAGCAGGTAAGCCAAACCGCTTCCTCTAGAGTACAATATGCTTGATAGATAAAGACAAACATAACCTCATCGACCTACCTTGCGCGCACTGCCTCGTAGCCTGCAGAAAAAATTAAGCAAGTATTTGCAATTTCAAAATACTCGAACACAAGCACAAAATAATGTGCACATAGATGCGCCCTCACGGCATGCACAAGCACGCTCTGCACACACGCAAAACGAACACCGTGTGCATCATGCATAACGTTCGCACCCATGCAAGCACCAGCGCGTGCATTGCACACGCAAGAACACCTGCGTACGCAATGGGCGCGCACGAACACCGCATTTGTGCAAGCATCCGTGCGCACATGGGCGAGCCCCACACGCACACCCACGCACGCGCCCATTGCGCATGGGCGAGCACCCGCATGCGCGATGCGAGCGGGCACTTCCCCAAATGCGCTCTGCGCGTGGGCTCACTGGGCTCACTCTGTGTGCTCTACACGCGTGCGGACGCACTATGCACATACGCACATTACCGCCCCCCCCCCCCCCCCCCCCCCCGCGTGAGCACACTACCCACGTGGGTGCACCCTCGTGTGCGCAAGTTCATGCATGGGTGCACTCCCACGCGCACGTGGCGCGAGCACACGCTAGATCTGCGCGTCACTCAGGCCGTCCGTGAGCGCATCTTCCCCGCAACTCTCCACTAGCACATAACTCTTTTTGACTTTCTTTCTGCGCCTCCATTCACGCCAAATTTTTCGGATCCATGCTCACGCCTATCTCCCGCGCAAAATAGTCCCCAAATTTCTCTCGCTTCGGCACCGAACTTCGGGGACTTTGGGGGGCAAATGATGGGGTCTTCCTCATTATATAGAAATTCCGGGCTGCGAATAGCTGGAATTCTATAAACCCCATTACCTTAGTGGAGAGTTAGGGAAAAATTGCCGCACACACGGTCAACACGTGCGATCATCGCACAATCTGCCATCCTAACCACCCAAGTGGGCCAACCGCCACTAGTATCCCAACATCGGTGCCCCTCCACGGCCGTCCGCCTCGGACCAGGCACCGGCGGCATGCGGGCGGCCGAGCAACCACCGTCCGTCCGACCTTGTCCGCGCCCGCGGTGCGTGGCCGCCGGACCTGGCGGTCGGCCGATGGCCGCCCGCCCTCGGCCACGCGCCCGCGGTGCTCGGCAGCCGCGCCACCCTACCGACCATCCGGTCTGCCGTCCTTGGCCGCACAGCCGCAAGGCCTTGCGACCGGGCAACCAGCTGGCCAAGGCTGTGCGCCCACGGTGTGTGGCCAACGGCCGCCCCGCTTCCTGGCCGACCGGGTGGTCGGTGGGTTTTAGCTACGTGGCTGCAAGGCTGCAAGGGCTTTGGGCCATGCGACCGCCCGCCCCGGGCCAGTCGCACTTTCGGTCGGCCATCCCTCCTCTCCGGCCGGCCATCTCTCCTTGCCGTCCAGTCTCCTCGGTGGTCGGAGTTCGCCGCCGGCTAGACTTTCCGTCGTGTCCGTCCGATCTTTCCGCGGAGTCTCCACTGTTCGATTAGCGGGTAACCACCCGCATCACCGCTCTCATAACCACCCATTATGGGTGGGTGCGATTATCAAAAATCATACCGGGTTGCGTATAATATAGTACAAAATTGTTACATGTCTTATTCCTTATAAGCCTAGTCTGTGCATAGTGATTATGGTGGTTACGGTGTGCTTATAACCACATAACCACCGTAACCAGCTCTGGGAGCTATAAGTAGAACCCCAAGGCTTCTTTCTTTTCCCATCTTATTCTCTTACTCCTTCCTAATTTCAAGGGAGGGAGAGAGAGCTCTTGAAGATCTCCCTCCTCTTCGAAGCCTCCCTTGAAGGAATCTTCAAGCACTTCGAAGACGGATGAAGATATTCGTCCTGCTTCAAGCATTTTGAAGGGCGTACAGGAACTTGCAGGCCAAGTTCTAGAGCGCGCCTAAGTTCTAGAGCGCGCCCAAGTTTTACAGCGTGCCCATGTTCCAGAGCACGCCAAGCTCCAGAGCGCGCCAAGCTCCAGAGCGCGCCCAAGTTCTAGAGCAAGCCCAAGTTCCAGAGCACGGAGCTCCCCACCGCTACAAAGAAAAAGACTGAGCTTCGAGAGTGGTGGCCTGTCACCCTCTGAACGCTTCTCTCTCTCACTCCCCCAAGTTGTAACGATGAGCAGCCTGTCGCCCTCGGTCTTTCAAGCAAGCCATGTAAAGAAGCAGAAAATAGTGAAGTTTGGTCGGCACCATCCCGACCACGTGGGTTTTCATCCCTTTCTGGGGTTTTCCACGCTAAAAAGATCCTTGCTAGCTATCTCGCTTTTCTGTGACTCTTTGTGCGCTCGTCCTCTCCCGAGCTAAGATGGTTCATTCTGAACCGATTTTAGGAGCCTCGAGCAGACCGCAACAAAAGTGATGTAAATCGGTAAATCTAATGAACTAACTATATGACTGATGATGTTGATAAAGGTAGCAACAATCATCGTAATGTTTTTTATCTCCACGTCAAGTCCACGCCAAGTCCACGTCGAGTTCACGTCATAGCTCTGAGAACACCCATAGTTTCGGTTGCGTGGCCTCGACGGAGTCTCTGCCCAAAATGATAAGCATGAACGCGTTAGTTAAACTAGACTGAGTGGTTCTTCCTGCTCCCCCAAAGCCCTAACGCTCAAGGGAAGGAAATATCACACTATAGTAAGTGACAGGAGGTATAATATGCAATAGTATAGCAAACGAGTATAAGTATGGTAATGAAAGTATAACTAGCAAACTATCAAATATAAGTGCATAATAAATTGAACAATGATTGAAACCTACTATTTCTAACCTAACGGTGTCCACACTTATGCACCCAACGATGCTAAGCTAATACAATAAGAAATGCTAATACAATAAAGAAATGTTGATACAATAAGAAATACAAATATAATAAAGAGACAACGCTAGTAATAAGTAGCTGCCCAACCAAACACTCTACAACATAATCACAAGTACACTTGATTTCTATGTCGACATTGAGTTAACAAATACACAGTGTCGGGACGTAAGCACTCGATCGTAATCAAGTACGGACTAACGATTGGGACACTTATTCGTGGGGTAGCTAAGCCCATAGGCACCACAGTCATGCCCAAACAGTGGTAGTGGCACGTCCTGGCCACTTTTAGGGTATTTAAGCACAATCATCCATATGCCTTATGTTCAACTGTCCGAGCCCGACTCAGTCTTCGCCCATACTGGAAACAAACAAAAGAATCGAGGTATAACTCAGGTCGAACTCCAGGTGGCTAGCACCTACACAAACAACAAATTAGGCTAGGGCGCACACTGTTGTTCGACCATGACACTATCATAGAGTCGTTGTCCTAACTCTCAGGAGTGTGCCACCGACAGTGCTTGTAACACCCCACTTTTCCCAAACTGGGGTTGAAAAGAAGTACTGCTAGGATTCATCGAAAGGACTTGGGTGATCTCGACGAATTGTACTTAGTCGACGAAGTGTTACCGAAATGACTCGACGAATCGTCGAAAGAACTCGACGAATCGTCGAATGGGTTCAGCAAGTATAGACGAACACCGTGTTTCAATGAATTGCCGAAGGGTCTCGAGTGGTCTCAACGAATCGTCGAAATGTCTCGATGAATCATCAAAATGTCTCGACGAATCGTCGAAATGTATCGACGAATTATCGTGACCACTCGCCGAATGCAGACAGAGCGTTGTTTTTACCAGTTTTGATTTTGACAGAGCTTGACGTTAAATCCTAAGTCCAAAATGATTCCGATCTTTCTGAAAAACAAATCTGACGGCTAGAATCATTTCAAAATCCATTAAAGGATGTTTGGGAGATGACTTTAGGTATATTGTTATCTTTACATTCTCTCTCCAAGATTGAGAAATTTGAGAGCCAAGGAAGAAGAAGAAGGCATCTTCCGCCATTGACGGAGCTTCAAAGCTCCGAATCGCGAGACATTTCCAGATCCACGGAGAGCAGCCCGGTGTGGTTCTTTCTATCCGATTGAAATCTCGGATTCATGGTGCCGAAGAGAGCGGGAAGGGTAACGATCCTTCCTCCTGGTCTTAGGACGTGTTTGGTCCTTTCATTCCTTTTTCAATGCAGAGTGAGGTCATATCTTTCACAAATTAGTGAAGTGTAGGACTTCCTATAGTTCTTCGGAACTCTGGGTAGATGGTGTCCGTCCCCAACATTTTTTGCATGTAGAAATCCGGTAGATGAGCAGATTTAGGCATTTTGAGTGAAGCCTACCTGTAGTTGTTAGCCCGGATCAGTGATGCTTGATTGTAACGTGCATTTAGGTTAAGCCTAGATTGCGTGCTGGAGAATGGCTCCGTGATAAATGGCATCGTATTGCGAGACTTGAGATTTAGGTGTCTTTCGGAGAGCCTAACGGAAGCCCCATGCTTGAAATGTGGTTGAATGCAAATCTTCACCACGAGTTTTGAAGTGGAACGGTCTTGTACCTCCTTCATTGGTTATGTGTGCGAAGACTAAGTCCTCTTGGAAGGATTGGGTGCATAGCCATCATTTTTTGTTGCACTTGAATGTGTTAAACCCTTACGGGCCGAGGTGAAGCCGTACCCACGTCATGTAGTAGATCACGACGACTAGAGCATAAGCAAAGTTGAATCGAACCCATTTCCATGCAGATAGGTGAGAGGTGCCAACCTCTTGTACACCATGTGATCATGGGAGAGGCCGTGGAAGGTGTTTACCAAGACCGGCCAAAAAGCTCTTTTCCCACCTAAGTTTTTGTTTCTTAGGGTGGAGTTGTTGTGGATTGATGTTTTGTTATCCTCATGCGGTTTCTTAGGCGGTTGCGAAATCCTCCGGGTGAATCCAACCAACATCATGTGCATACCTAGGTTCCCCTTACTTTGATGCTCAACCTAGAAGATTGATTGTGCTTGAAAGCTCACCTATGTAGTGTAATTGCACTTTCTTTATTTGATTACATGTTGATGTACGACTTGCTTGCAGGATTAGCGGTGACACGCCCCTGAGCCGGCTAGATGGTCGGGGGGGGGGGGGGGGGTGGGATCGTTATGTGGTTTGTGTTCAGCTCATTGCTGACCCTCGTTTACTCTTATTGGATGTTGGTGCAGGTGCTGGTGAGCCAAGCGGAAAGTAGCGGGCTGAAACCATATGTTGTGTTGGCCCTTAAAGGCCAACCTTTGTTTTACTATTTCTTATATTGTCGTCCTGCATGCCGAAGTATGTTTTGAGTTAGATTCATTGTTTGAATGTAAGGCCTTAAGGCCATAACTCTGTATTGTCTCATTCCTGTGATAGTGGACAATTCTGAAAGATTAAATGCTTCCGCTTACACTTGTGATACTCTTGTTTAGTTTCTTTTCTGTTATCATCTTATTAACGTCTAGCTAGTGTGTTCAATATGGTGCGGGGTTCCGGCCAGACCTACTGTTATATTGTTTGTACTAGCGAGGTGTTACAATTTGGTATCATACTTTAGGAGTCGATCCGTAGTTTAGCGAATTCGAGGCGGAAGTCCTTTTAAGGGGTGGTGTGTACGTGATGTGCGTTCACCCAAATCGATAAAAACCTAATAAGAATGTCTACTTAGGAATGAAAAACATGATTGTTTGCGGAACCTGAGCATTCCTTGCTTGTTTGTTGCTATGTTTTCGGTCACTAAATTGTGTATTACATGATTATAGGTGACTAGGAGTGGTGCGGGGAAGTCTCGACCCCGTAACACTACTGAAAGTAGTGCAACCGCTGAGGTACCAATGACCACTTCTTATGCTAAGGTGATTAGAATATTCACTGAAGCGGTCTTCACGATGATCAATAATCAGCCAGGACGCGGTACATAGCCTACTACTCCTACTCCTGATGTGGCCCCGACACCTGTTGCTGCAGTGGAACCGAGAGCAGAACCTGCAGAGGACTGGATGTCAAAAGTAAAGAAAACTCTAAGGGGACAACAATTGAAGAGGACATGATGGTCACCTTAGCACTTTCCTTTTGAATGGAAGAGGCGGCGCTTTGGTGGGAAGAACTTGAAGTGCACAAGTTGTCCGGTAGATATATCACTGATGTTTCGATGGCAGAGTTTTCAGAGTTGTTCCTCCATAGGTTTATCCCCTCTGCCCAGCACATTGCGCTGCAAAATTAGTTCTTGTGGTTAACTCAAGGCGATCTTTCGATAGACGACTACATGCGTGAGTTCACCAGACTGAGTCGCTATACGGGAGCTTTGGTGGAAGACGAGGAGACAAAGACGAATAAGTTCTATGAAGGACTTCATGATGAGTTAAGGTTGCTTCTAGCAGGCCCAATGACTTTTGGCTTTCATGTTCTGGTGCAAACTGCCAGATCTCTGGAATTGGATATGCAGAGAGTGCAACACGCAAAAGGCCTAAATGCAAATACGCCAGAGTTTCATGCGTGATGCGTGAATTCCTACACCGCTTATAGGCAGGAGCAAAATGTGGCAGAAAACGGCAGTGTACCGATCGTTCAAGTAATATAAAATGGGAGTGATCCCCAAGTATCGATCTTGAAGGAACACAGTAAGGTGGAGTTAATTTGCGAGGAAGGACTCGAGATTGAAGTCCTTAAGGTCGGATGGATTGCGGAAGGCTTGGATTGGATTATGAAAAAATAAAAGAAAAGAAACTAAACTACTCATATGTAGGCCGCTATGCACTGCTTCGCCAGGTGGATGGAAACTATGCAGGCCGCTATGCACTGCTTCGCTAGGCGGATGGGGGAGAAGGCAAGCAGATGGAGTGGTTCGCACTGGAGGAAAGGTTTGAGGGCCGTTAACACCTCTTGGCTAGGAGGATGGATTACACGGGCCGTTAGCACCGCTTCGCTGCGCGGATGGAAGAGTAGGCTTGCGGATGGAATGGTTCGCACCGGCGGAGTCGAGGTGGATTACACAGGATGATAACACCGCTTAGCTTGGAGGATAGAAGAGTAGGCTTGCGTAATGTAATGTAGTGTTTGCGTAGCGGAAGATGGAATGGGAGCGCTCCTCACTTGCATAAACCACAAGATAATTTCACATAGACATGAAATAAACTTAAATACAATAATAAGGTTTAGCAATCATCGTTCATACACACAAATGATAAAGGAAAACACTACTACAATATGGAGGGGGTAAGATTACAACCAAAGAGCGGAGACTCATCGGAAGTCCACGGCCGGACTCTAGGGTTGTCAATCCTGGTCCGAGCTCGGGCTCCAACTGCCATCCGGGGTCTCTGAAGCTCTCACCACCTCTAGCCCGTCTTCTCCGTCAATCTTCTTTAACCTAACCTCACCAAAGATCTTCACGTATGTAGCAAGAAATCTCTTGAAACGGAGCTTGGGAGTGCACGAACGATGGATGCGGCCTAGAGGATACTTTGGTTTTATATTTGCAAGAGAATGGCGGCCGGAGCTCCTCCCGAAAGTGGGCGGCGAAGGAGCGGCGAAAAAGGGTAGAACGGGAGCTCTTGGGTGTGGGAAAGATCGATCCGCACTAGGGCGGATTCTGCAGCTTTCACAGAAAACTGGTCAGAAATTGGTCTCGCACGGTCGAACGCACGACCGTGCGTAGACCGTGCGATATTAAGTGTTCAGCAGCCCAGGCAGATGAAGCAGATCGCCCATGCGATTTTACTCACGCACGGTCGAAACCGACCGTCCGTAAAAATGCATGGGCAAATCTAGATGGCTCGAAAACAGGCTAACAGGGGGAGATCGTGCATTTCCATCGTGCACGGGTGAACTGCCCGCGCGTGAACAAAACGCACGAGCCGGGGCAATTCACCATTATTAGGCACATGATGAATCGCACGATCATAGGGATCATGCGCCAAGGAAATGCATGACCATGCGATTTCTCCAGGATGCAATTCCAAAAGAATAAAGATCAGCCCACCTGCAATATACACCAACAAGCTGGGGCACATATCACCAGCACACAGAAATATACAATAACAACAAAATAAAGACATGGGGAGCACCATGTGCTTACCCCCAATAGAATAGTGCGCAAATGCACACCGCATTGGGCCAAAATGTGCACTTCAAGTAAGAAGAGTGAACCGGTGAAATATAAACAATAATGAGCTAAAAGTAATGTGCATGTGAGTGAAAACTAGCCCAGATGAGTCCGAAAAAGTGTATATAAATGAGACTCATCACACCCCCGGACTTACCTGTTTGCGCGTACCGAGCAAACAATTTTTAAATAAGTGGGGAAAGAAAAGTAGATGGCTTAAAATTACAATACAGAGTACCATGCGTAGTCGCATGCTCACATGAATAAGAAAAATAATAGAGAAGATTTCTCATTATACAAACAGTTTATAGATTTCTAAGAGAGTAAAAGCATATTACAGCTACTCAAAATGGTGAACCATGGTGAATCATCCGGTCACGCATACAGAGAAAATAAACTAAGCACTGAGATGAGCATTGCTCAATATTGGGGTGCAGGACAAACATCACTGAAATCCATCGGTGTCGGTGACCAAAAGCTCACCCAATCATATTCTCTCCATGACACTAGATTGGTTCAAGGCGTGAGTCAGTAGGACTTTAGGTCAGAGATGGGGCTTGGGTTACGGTGAGGTAAACAAAGATAAACATGGAGGCTAAGCACACCTAACCCAACATGAACATAAGGTAGAACTACCCGCATGACTATAAATAAACAAGTGCGCCACACCCCCAGACTTGGACTTTTGCAACATAGGAGTGTGCACCGCCTACTCCCAATACAGAATTTTTTTTAAATGATTTTCGATAAAACTCATTTTTATTTTTCTCCTTTTTAATCATTTTTTGCTTCTATCTTTCTTTTTCTTGTCTTTTTCTTTCAGCAAATTTTCAAAAGAGCATATCCACAAATTCACAAAATAAACACCACAATCAACACCCCCACAAAAATGTAAATAATACTATAACTTAAAGCTCAGATTTGGGTGTGCGACTATGTTAGGGTTTTAGGCTTTGGTGAGAAATATGCGGAGCTGAATCAATGAAAGGGTAGACACAAAGGGGCTAGCGAGGGTAGACGATAGGCATGAAACAAAAAGTTCAACCAGGCCAAAATAATGGCCTACGCCATTCTCACGCACTAGAACTATCCTATGCCAATGCTTCAAGAATCGCTTGGGGCAAGTTCTAGCCACCGAGAAAGATTCTCCTTTCTCCCGACTCAAGCAATACGAGTCTAGCGATCATTTACACACATCCCTATGCTACTGTTTGATTCACACCGGATTCACCATTTGAGTAGAGTAAACAACATTTACACTAATAGAAAAAATATAAAACCATAAGTATAAAAAGAAGTCTAATCTACACAAATTTCTATGCAACCGAGCACACGACTAGGAGCACTACTGGAGTCAACATTTTACTCCGCTACATAGTCCTAAGCCGACACCTATACTTTCCCAAATAAGCAGAAGAATTAAATTCAACTCAGAGCATGCATACAGATGAGTACGCGCCCAAGCGGGTGATGTGGTGCACAAAGAGAATGAACAACAATTTTCAATAAACTAAAATAAAAGTACTTCTAGCATGCTATGCAATAGTGCACGTGAGTGGGCACACAAAACTACTCTCCCCAGACTTAAAATAAACAATACACACAATATATAGCTATGAAATTCAGAAAAGAGCTAGGGGAAGAGAGTACCCAATGCTCAGAAATGAGCATTCCAGAAGATTGGCATTTAAATCTATACCTAGCTGCAACATCCATCCAGAAGAATACCTGCAGGGGTGAGCTCCGCCAAAAACAAAAGTAAATATACAAAATAAAATGAAAAACAGTAACTAAACTAAACTAGATAAAATAAAAATGCTAGAAAAGGTAATATAACTACTGAGGTTTATTGTCCTCCCCAGCATGACTTATTAAAATTTAAAATAGTTCTAGCTAATGGGTCTATGAAAAAGGAAATGTACAGGTGACTATTCTAATATGCATGTCGGTAGCGGGTATCGATACAGCGATAAAATAGTTACCCCTCTACCTAAATAATAATACCTGCTCTTCACAGGTAGAGGAAGCAGAAAGTAAGAAGTGGAGGAGGAGTCCTCCTTACTATTCTCCCCAAAATATATGTCATTGTCCAGCAAGGTATCATCTTCTTCAGGATGGGTGCCGGAGGAAAAGGCAATGAGTGGAGCATCCACCATGGAGGGGGTTCAACCTCCTCACATAAGGGAATGATCTCCTCATTGGCATGAGCAAGATGCTCCGAATCCTCCTGGAGTCCCTTTGAAAAATCAACCTGCACAGGCACATACACTGAAGAAGGGGGGTCAGGAAATAAAAGAGAAGAAAAACTTAAATAATCAAAAATTGGGGGAGTGGTCCCGGTCTCACTCCCAGCAGGATCCAAGCATAGATCACTGTCAGTATCATATGTGTCGTAGAGAGGGGAGTCCGAAAGCTCAAGGTCCTCGGTGTTGAGTTGGACCTCCTCATCCAATAAGGAAGTGCAAACCTCCTCATCAGAAAGGGTTTCCTCCTCATCCCACCTCGGTGCGTCACCGTGTTCCGAGGAGTCACACTCTCCATCGGAGAAAATAACATCCTCATCCCACTTTGGCGCATCCTCAAGCTTCAAATTAACTTCTTGACCAACATCATCAATCAACTCACCAAAAATAGGTATAAAGAGCTCTTGCAAAGACATCGGAGGAACAGAGGTAATAACGTCATCAGAGAAAATGTGCACAGGTTCCTCCGGGGGTGAATCCAAACAGAGTGACGAATGCGCTGGGAGAGAAGTCTCCACCATGTCGTCACACCAATTAGCAAAAAATCTGATGGGGATATCCGCAATAGTCCCCCAGAGACAAGGTGGTACTATGAATATATCATCAGAATCAGAATGAGCACCCAAATGAGAGGTGGATGGAATGATAAGAACATTAGTTTCATCATCCTCCTCCATATGGAGCTGAAATTCTGCACAATCTTTCAATGCGTGCTCAGTGCTATGAAAACACAAACACCGTTTTCCATTACTCCTCGGTCCAGACAGGGCCGAAGAGGAATATGAAAACGGTAAATGGAGTGAAGAAGAGTGACCATAAGACTTGAGTACAGTGTATGAAGTACCGTAAGAGGACGGTGCTCCATACACTGGGCCTCGAGTACTATGCCCACTATCTCCAATGAGGCATTTATCACTAGAATGATTAAAATCTCCACACCATCTACAACTGATATTAAAAGCAGAAAACATGGTGTAGCAGGGGAGAATTCACCAACAGATAAATTTTTTGCAAAAATTAACTACACACAAGAAATAAAAATGAATGCCTGCTTTAGATAAATCACAAAATAGATAAGGAATGAAGAAATTTAAAATGACAAATTCTAAGAACTAAAACAAAGAAGAAAATTATATAAACAAATGGAAAAGGGCTTCTATCTCTCGACTCCCTCTCCAGAAACTCACACAACTGTGTTCCCCGGCAACGGCGCCAAAAATATGATGCGTGAATTCCTACACCGCTTATAGGCGGGAGCAAAATGCGGCACGAAATGGCAGTGTACCGATCGTTCAAGTAATATAAACTGGGAGTGATCCCCAAGTATCAATTTCGAAGGAACACAGTAAGGTGGAGTTAATTTGCGAGGAAGGACTCGAGATTGAAGTCCTTAAGGTCGGATGGATTGCGGAAGGCTTGGATTGAATTATGGAAAATAAAAGAAAAGAAACTAAACAACTCCTATGCAGGCCGCTATGCACTGCTTCGCCAGGTGGATGGAAACTATGTAGGCCGCTATGCACTGCTTCGCTAGGTGGATGGGCGAGAAGGCAAGAGGATGGAGTGGTTCGCATTGGCGGAAAGGTTTGAGGGCCGTTACCACCTCTTGGCAAGGCGGATGGATTACACGGGCCGTTAGCACCGCTTTGTTGTGCGGATGGAAGAGTAGGCTTGCGGATGGAATGGTTCGCACGACAGAGTCGAGGTCGATTACACGGGCCGTTAGCACCGCTTAGCTTGGCAGATGGAAGAGTAGGCTTGGTAATGGAATGGAGTGTTTTTGTAGCGGAAGATGGAATGGGGGCGCTCCTCACTTGCATAAACCACAAGATAATTTCACAAAGACATGAAATAAACTCAAATGCAATAATAAGGTTTAGCAATCATCATTCATACACACAAATGATACAGGAAAACACTACTACAATATGAAGGGGGTAAGATTACAACCAAAGGGCAGAGACTCATCAGAAGTCCATGGCCGGACTCTAGGGTTGTCAATCCTTGTTCGAGCTCAGGCTCCAACTGCCGTCCGGGGTCTCTGAAGCTCTCACCACCTCTAGCCCATCTTCTCCGTCAATCTTCTATGATCCTAACCTCACCAAAGAACTTCACGTATGCAGCAAGAAATCTCTTGAAACGGAGCTTGGGAGTGCACGAATGATGGAGTAGGCCTAGAGGATACTCCGGTTTTAGATTTGCAAGAGAATGGCGGCCGGAGCTCCTCCCAAAACTGGGTGGCAATTGAGCGGCGAAAAAGGGCGGAATAGGAGCTCTTCGACGCGTGAAAGATCGATCCACTCTAGGGCGGACTCTGCAGCTTTTATAGAAAATTGGTCAGAAATTGGTCACGCACTGTCGAACGCATGACCGTGCATGGACCGTGCAATATTAAGTGTTCAGCAGGCCATGAAGATGAAGCAGATGGCCCGTGCGATTTTACTCACACATGGTTGAAATCGTCCGTGCGTAAAAACGCACGGGCAAATCCAGATGGCTCGAAAATAGGCTAACAAGGGGAGATCGTGCATTTCCAACGCGCACTGGCAAACTGCCCGTGCGTGAACAAAATGCACAAGCCGGGGAAGATCACCATTATTAGGCACAGGAGGAATCGCACGATCGCAGGGATCGTGCGCTAAGGAAACGCACTACCGTGCGATTTCTCCAGGATGTAATTGCAAAAGAATGAAGATCTGCCCACCTGCAATATAAACCAACAAGCTGGGGCACATATCACTAACACATAGAAATATATAATAACAACAAAATAAAGAAATGGAGAGCACCATGTGCTTACCCCCAACAGAATAGTACGCAATTGCACACCGCATTGGGCCAAAATGTGCACTTCAATTAAGAAGAGTGAACCAGTAAAATATAAACAATAATGAGCTAAAAGCGAAGTGCATGTGAGTGAAAACTAGCCCAAATGAGTTCGAAAAAGTGTATATAAATGAGACTCATCAACGCCCAGACCTCTCAGTCAAAGCCTGAGTTCAGGAGAAATAAGAGGAAGTCTAGGTTCGCAGAACCAGCTCCCTCTATCTTATCGGGAGCAACTATCGCATGGAGCCCAATAACGTGTTTCACTTGTAGAAAGGTGGGACACAAAGCCCGAGCATGTCAAAGTAGTCCCCCGTAGACAGAAAACCGAGTAGTGGGCTATGCTCATGTGGCGGGTCCATCTTATGCAGAGAAAGGAAAAGATGCGGAGTCTTCTGCTTCCTAACAACTTCCAAACCAGTCGAGAGTTTACTCGCTTGGCCAACAAGAAGCCATCAAACAGAATGATGTCGTCACAGGTATGAACTGAAATTTAGCTTGTACAACTTGACGTGATTTATACATCGTGTGTGACTATATCTTTGTTGTTATGCAATTAGGCTTCGTCCTAATTTTCAACTATCCGGTGAGAGCTCTTTTCGATACTGGAGCATCGCACTCCTTTTTGGCTAAGAATTTCATGGTGTGAATCGGAGTACCGTCTACCCTGGTGAAGGATAGATTAGAGGTAGTGCTGCCCAATGAATCTTGTATGAGCGCAGATAGGTTGAGTCGTTTAAAGGTGCATATATGAAATCAAGATTTTGACTTGGAAGCGTCACTATTACCACTAGCTGAGTTTGACGTAATATTTGGCATGGACTGGCTCTCAAAGCAGCGAGCATGCATAGACTGCAATTGGAAGGAGATTACTCTGGGAAAGAACACCAAAGACGAAACCATATTTCCTGGAATGCAAGGAGAGAGCAAGACGACGATGTCTACTCTCAAAGTGGTTAAGGTGGTGAGGAAAGGCGCGGAGTTGTTATTCACGTTATTGGAGGCTTCAAAGCCTAAGCCAAGTATAAGTGATGTCCCGATAGTGGCGGAGTATGATGACGTGTTTCAAACGAACTCACTGGGGATCCCGCTCAGCGAGAGATTGATTTCTGTATTGAGTTGGTGCCACGTGCCAAGCCTGTGTCATACTAACCGTACCGAATGGCGCCAAAGGAATTGGCAAAGTTAATAGTTCAGTTATAAGAACTGCTAGAGTAAGGCTATGTACGTCCTAGTTCATCCCCTTGGAGTGCACCAATCCTCTTTGTGAAAAAGAAGGACGGGAGCTTGCCTCCATGCATCGATTATAGAGAGCTGAATAAGCCGACCGAGAAGAACCGTTATCCGATTCCGAGAATTGATGACTTATTCGACCAACTGGTTGGGTCGACTGTTTATTCTAAGCTAGACTTGAGGTCCGGCTATTATCAGTTGAGAATAAGGGAATGTGATATTCCAAAGACAACGTTCAGTACCCGCTTTGGACACTATGAATTCACGGTCATGCCATTCGGTCTTTCCAACGCACCGTCTGTATTTATGGACTTGATGAATAGGACGTTTAGAGAGTATTTGGACCGATTTGTGATCGTCTTCATCGACGACATTTTGGTTTACATTCAGTCCGAAGAGGAGCATGCAGAGCATCTGCACGCAGTTTTGAGCACTTTAAGGAGGAGTCAGCTATATGCCAAGTTCTCCAAATGTGAGTTTTGGCTATCATCAGTAACATTCCTGGGTCATGTCATTAGTGGTGAAGGAATTGCGGTCCATCCGTCGAAGATAATGGCTATCCGAGCGTGGCCTGTGAAGAAAAATATGGCGGAAGTCCAAAGTTTTTTAGGACTTGCCGGATACTATAGGCGCTTGGTGGATAACTTCTCGAGGATTGCACTTCCTCTCACTAAATTGACCAGGAAAGATCAGAAGTTCATTTAGTCGCCAGAGTGTGCACGAGCTTTTGAGGAGCTAAAGAGCCGTCTGACCATGACGCACATTCTATGCTCGCCATGTGGAATGGAAGGTTATGAAATATATAGCGATGCCTCAGGGAGTAGCTTGGGTTGCGTCCTAGTGCAATTCGGGCAGGTAATTGCCTATGGATCCTGACAATTGAAGGTACATGAGAGGAACTACCCGGTCCATGACTTGGAGTTAACAGCCGTGGTATTCGCTCTTAAGTCATGGAGGCATTACTTATATGGTATGAAGATCGACATCTTTACGGACCACAAAAGCCTCAAGTACAAGTTGGATCAAAAGGAGTTGAGTATGCGACAAAGTAGATGGATGGAGTTCCTTGGGGACTACACCTTTGACATACGTTACACTCCCGGGAAGGAAAATGTTTTTGCAGATGCGTTGAGTCGTCGGGCTCCCCTACAAGCAAATTGGATTTTGATGTATGATGAGCGTCTAATCCATGATCTAGAATCCTTGTAAATCACTTGTGTTGATAGGAGAGTGTCTACTTCAGCATGCTTGAACTGGAAGGAGGTTCAATACGACCTTGCTGACCGAGTTCGACAAGCTTTGGAGCTGGATGAAAGCATGAAACATTACAGAGCGGAGACTGTGCATGGGTCTAACACTGAATTCTCTTTCAAAGATGGTCATTTAAGGAAAGATGCGATATTGTGCGTCCCAAAAGTTATCAATTTACGAGAAGAATTGATGTACGAGACCCACTTTACCAAGTACTTGATTCACCTGGGGAGCACAAAGATGTATATGGATACGAAGAAACTCTTCTTGTGGCCAGGAATAAAGAAAGACATTGCTCTCTACGTGGCAAAGTGTTATACTTACGCGTTAGTGAAGGCTGAATGTCAAAGGCCTTGTGGGTTTCTGAAGTCTTTACTGATTCTGGAATGGAAGTTTGATGATATTTCAATGGATTTCGTACACAGATTGCCAAGATCACAACATGGAAATGATGCCATTTGGGTGATCGTAGATCGTTTAACAAAAGTATCGCACTTTATTCCGAACCGGAAGGTTGATTCCATAGAAAAGCCTGCAAAACTATACGTTGACAATATAGTACAATTGCACGAAGTTCCCTGTTGCATCGTGAGCGATCATGATGGGCGTATCACATCTAATGAATGGAAACTAATCCACCAATTATTGGGTACCAAGCTAAAATTTAGCACAACCTTCCACTCGCAAACGTATAGACAGACTGAAAGGATCAATAGGACGATGGAAGACATGCTCCAGATGTGCGCCCTAGATTTCAGAAAGAGATGGGAGGACCATCTTTATATGATTCAGTTCACATAAAACAACAACTACCAGTCAAGTATTAAAATGGCTCCCTTCGAAGCCCTTTATGGGAGAAATGGTCGTACACCGTTGGCTTGGGTTGAAACGGGCGACACGAAGTTGTTAAAGCACAAAGATGTGGATGAAGTGAATACGTCAATTCGGGCAATACGAGAGCGATTGCTCATTACCTAGGATAGCAGGAGAAGTACTACAAAACAAATCACCGGAACGTCGAGTTTACTGTTGGTGATTGGGTTTACTTAAAGATCAAACAGTTCAAGGGAGTATCAAGGATCCGCCGCTTGAAAAAGCTGAATCCAAGGTACGTAGGGTCGTTTGAGATCTTGGAACGCATTGGTGAAGCTGCCTATCTGTTTGCTCTATCTGAAGATCTAAGCAGTCTGCACGACGTATTCTACATTTCAGTATTGAGAAAGGCTGTGAAAGAGCCTACATTTATTGTTGCAGTTGATGAAGTGCCGGTTGATGGTGGGCTTGAGACGAAAGTGAAGCCCATACTCATCGAAGATACTGATGTGAAGCAATTGCGGAACGAAGCCATCCGAATCGTAAAGGTCCATTGGAATAATTGCGGGAGAGAGGAACTCTCTTGGGAAAGAGAGCAAACCATGCTTGCATATTAAAATGAGCTATTCCTCTCAGGTATAATTTAAGTTTTTGTGCCTTACTGTTTTCGTAATTTCGGGACGAAATTCTTTTAAGGGAGGTGGAGTTGTAACACCCCACTTTTCCCAAAATGGGGTTGAAAAGAAGTACTACTAGGATTCATCGAAAGGACTTGGGTGATCTTGACGAATTCTACTTAGTCGATGAAGTGTTACCGAAATGACTCGGCGAATCGTCGAATGGGTTCAACAAGTATTGATGAACACAGTGTTTCAACGAATTGTCGAAGGGTCTCGATGAATCGTCGAAATGTCTCGACGAATTGAAAGGTCTCGACGAATTATCGTGACTACTCGACGAATGCAGACAGAGCGTTGTTTTTACCTGTTTTGATTTTGACGGAGCTTGACGTCAAATCCTAAGTCCAAAATGATTCCGATCTTTCTGAAAAACAAATCTGACGGCTAGGATCATTTCGAAATCCTTTAAAGGATATTTTTAGGAGATGAATTTAGGTCTATTATAATCTTTACATTCTCTCTTCAAGCTTGAGAAATCTGAGAGCCAAGGAAGAAGAAGAAGACATCTTCCTCCATTGACGGAGCTCCGAAGATCCGAATCGCAAGACATTTCCAGATCCACGGAGTGCATCCCAGTGTGGTTCTTTCTATCCAATTGAAATCTCGGATTCATGGCGCCAAAGAGAGAGGGAAGGGTACGATCCTTCCTCCCGGTCTTAAGACATGTTTGGTCCTTCATTCCTTTTTCTATGCATATTGAGGTCATCTCTTTCACTAATTAGTGAAGTGTTGAACTTCATATAGTTCTTCGGAACTCCGGGTAGATTGTGTCCGTCCTTGAAATTTATTGCATGTATAAATCCGGTAGACGAATAGATTTAGGCATTTTGTGTGAAGCCTACCCGTGGCCGTTAGCCCGGATCGGTGATGCTTGATTGTGGCGTGCATTTAGGTTAAGCCTAAATTATGTGCTGGAGAACGACTCTATAAGAAATGGCATCGTATTGCGAGACTTGAGATTTAGGTGTCTTTTGGAGAGCCTAACGGAAGCCCCATGCTTGGAATGTGGTTAAATGCAAATCTACACCACAAATTTTGAAGTGGAATGGGCGTGTACCTCCTTCATTGGTTATGTGTGTGAAGCCTAAGTCCTCTTGGAAGGATTGGGTACGTAGCCATCATTTTATGTAGCACATGAATGTGTTAAATCCTTACGGGCTGAAGCGAAGCTGTACCTGCATCGTGAAGTAGATCACGATGACTAGAGCATGAGCAAAGCTGAACCGAACCCGTTTCCATGCAGATCGGTAAGAGATGCCAACCTCTTGTACACCGTGTGATCATGGGAGAGGCCATGGAAGGTGTTTACCTAGACCAGCCAAAAAGCTCTTTTCCTACCTAAGTTTGTGTTACTTCGGGTGGAGTTGTTGCGGATTGATGGTGTGTTAGCCTCATGTGGTTGCTTAGGCGGTTGTGGGAATCCTCCGGGTGAACCCAACCAACATCATGTGCATACCTAGGTTTCCCTTACTTTGATGCTCAACCTAGAAGATTGATTGTGCTTGAAACCTCACCCTGGGTAGTGTAGTTGCACTTTCTTTATTTGATTACATGTTGCATATACGACTTTCTTGCAGGATTAGTGGCGGCATGCCCATGAGCCAGCTAGATGGCAGGGGGGTGGGATCGTTATATGATTTGTGTTCAGCTCATAGCTGACCCTCATTTACCTCTTATTGGATGTTGGTGCAGGTGCTGGTGAGCTAAGCAGAAAGTAGCGGGTTGAAGCCATTTGCTGTGTTGGCCCTTGAAGGCCAACCTCTGTTTTTTGGTTTTTCATGGTGATCTCAAAGTAATCAAGTAGTTAGTCTTACTACCAATGCAATATTTGCCTATAGGGTCGGACATAACAGTATTGGAGAAGTTGGATTAAGGATTGTGTTGGCCTTACTCATATTGGATATGAGTGGATGACGAATCCTGTGACTATGGAGTTACGTCGAGAATGTCTCGATGGGAAAATGGAATACTCGATGAATCGTCGAGAGGGTCTCGACAAATTGTGTTGCACTCGATGAATTGTGTTGCACTCGACGAATCATCGAATTGTCTCGACGAAATGTGTGTTAATTCATCTCATCGAATTCGTCTATATGACTCGACAAATTAGACGTTCTCGACGAATCGTCGAGATTGTCTCGACGGAACACGTATTGATTCGTCAAGTCGATTCATCGAATGGTCTTGACGAATTAGCTATACTCGACAAATTCTGTTTACTCCAATACTAGTCTTGGGTGTGCGGATAACCTCTCTTTGGCGTGGGGTATAAATAGACCACGATTTTATGCCCTAGATGATCGATCTCCTTTTGAGACTTCTAAAGAGAGATGAAAGTATTCCGCAAACCGATGGAAGGGTTCTGATCGACCTCTCTTCCCGTACATCCCCGTCGCCGCCGCTTTTCCTCTTGAAGGACCTATCAGTCCGAGGGAAATGTAGAGGGCTCTTCTTCTCCGACCTAATTCTTATATGACAATTGGCTAGGGTTCTTCTTCACTCATGTGGACTTCCTTAGAGGCGCCGATCGATTTCTGTGCTTGGAACTCAGAGCTTGTCTTTAGGATCAGATCTTGGAGCATCTTGGTTGAGTATAGACTCAATCCTTTTCAAGTATTATGCAAGTGTTGCTTTTCACTCTTTTTTTGATTCATGAAATCGCAAGGTCCTTTAGTTCTTTTGGGTTGTTCTTGTTCATTTTTCCGCTGCGTGCTTTTAATGCATTGTTTAAAGAAAACCCAACATGTTTTACTGCTTTTCTTATATTGTCGGCCTACGTGCCAAAGTATGTTTTGAGTTAGATACATTGTTTGAATGTAAGGCCTTAAGGTCATAAACTCTGTATTGTTTTATTCCTGGGATAGTGGACAATTCTGGAAGTAATATTATTAAATGCTTCCGCTTATGCTTGTGATACTCTTGTGATACTCTTGTGTAGTTTCTTTTCTGTTATCATCTTATTAACGTCTAGCTAGTGTGTTCAATATGGCGTGGGGTCCTGACCGGAGCTACTGTTATATTGTTTGTACTGGCGAGGAGTTACAGAGCTCCAGCGACCCGCCACATACATTCACACAAAATATCTTTTCATACAAGCAGAGTTACAAATAATGTAGGGCATCGAATAGGAGAGGCGAACAACTTGCTACTCTACCCAACCAAAATTCTACACAAACCTCACCTCGGCTAAATTCATAGAACCACTAAGTGGTTATGTAAAATCATATGCTTAAGTGCGATAAACACCTCAGATTAGGGATCATAATCACTTCCCAGGCCTATAATAAGATTTGGCTTAGCCGCCTCATATGGTTGGCGACGCGACCATGATTTAATATACATCATGTCATTGATAATTTATCTTGAAGTGGATAATGTTAAAGAGTATGTACAACTATTCTACCTTAGGTCGACCAGACATTCCGCAGACTGGGAATCTTCACCGTCGAAGGTATCCACTGTAAGCTTCACAATTACCACCAATGCACGATCATCGTTGATTTCGTCACATGATCGTGAGACTAATACACTTCCAGGGTCAATATCTTTGAATCAAATCAAGGGTTTGGAATTTTCTTCCTCATACACATCAATTATTGGCGGATGCGGCTGTGAACTATATGGCATCAAGCCGTTATTAAAATATTATTTAAATGAACGATGCGTCCTTGATTTGATGATTCTACCCTAAAAATGAACTATGTAATGTCGTGCTCGATTCCATCATCGTCGTAAGTCTTTGCTTCAAGCTCCAATGCTTATTCTCATTATCGTCGAAATTTTTCTTTTTAAGCTCCACTGCTTATTTCCATCGTGCGATCAACACAAATTTTCATTGTGAGATCTACCATCGATCTCACCGCACAATTTAATAATAATTCTCGACATGCGAGCATTATTCTTTTGATTGCGCACATCGATATTATTTACAACCGCGCTATCACCGTTATTTCGACTACATGTGCATCAATATTAACGTCGTTGTTTCGCCCGTGCGCACATGAATATTTATTTACCGTCACGCGATCATCATTATTTTGATCGCGCGCACTAATGTAATTTATCGTTGTGTCGTGCCTCAAGATTCACAAAGAGGGGTTGCAAGGACCCACTCTAAATGATTCGCGACCACACCGAGCATGACTACGCTCAGGTGTCCGCGTTCACCGAAAAAACGGGGCATTTGCGAGAAGGTTTCTACAATTGAAAACCGAATTAGATCTATGTGGAGGGAGGAGTCAATGAAAAACTCACCGAAAGTCCATGCATGCTACCCAATAGCCACGCATGCGGTATTTGTGCATCGCTCCCAGTCATGGTCGAATCTCGCCGATCCGGATCATGTCGGATGTCGCCGAAAAGATAATGACCTTCTGAGTGGACTGTTTTGGCCTTCAGAGAATGAGAGTCACCGGAGCCACAGGTTCATCGCCATATGGAGAGAAGCGCTTACTAGATCTTGGAGAGAGTGGTCGATTGCTGGAATGGAGGAAGGAAGCGACGACTTGCTGGAGATCTCACAGGAGAGCTGAGGGTCGAGTAGATGGAGTGCCGACCATGGAGGAGGTTTGAGGTGGTCAGCGATTTTCTAGAGATGGGAGAGGTGTTTTTGTAGAAAACAATGGGGGAAGGTAGCCGGTACTACCTGTTGGATCAATTGGCGCTCTTAGAGGGGGGGGGGGGGGGTGAATAAGGGAATAAAATTCTTCTTTATAATTTTAGACAATTTAGTAAATTGTTTTGAGTAATTTAGATTGAAATAACAATTTAACTTAAAGGAGGAAACAATTGTAATTTGCAATTTTATAAATTATGCCAAATGATAGAAATCAAGTAAACACAGAAAGAGACATGATTATATTATATAGAAAATGTGTTTACATAAATTGATTTCAATATCGCTTGAAATCGGAGGCGTATAAAGTAATACAATTTTTCCTTTTCTATACCGACTTGTATCCCCACAAACCGGTTGGCTTTAGCCTATCCTTCCCCGGATAAGGCCTCAAGCCGCTCTAGCCAATCCTTCCCCGGATATGGCCTCAAGCCGCTCTAGCCAATCCTTCCCCGGATATGGCCTCGAGCCCCCTAGATCTAATCACCTAGAACTAGTCGCCAACACAAGGCGAATTCCCCCTAAGTCCTACCCAGACCTAGTCACCAACACAAGGCGAATTCTCTAAACGGTTACAAAAATATATGGAATGAAAATAAATATAACAATAATGAAACTACCTATATGAGATCTCTGAAGATGAGGATGAAGGATCGGTGTAGTATAAGCGAGGTTGAAGCGATCGTTCTTCGGATGCACCGTGGTGGCTTCCTTCTCCAGAAATCCTCTTTGGCTTTGAGTGGGAGATGAACTTTCGGCAGAGTAGCAGCTCTGGAAATTTGGCACAAGTAATCTTTCTGGAAGCACTAGCCAAAACGAGAGAGCCCATCAATTTATAGAACTTGAAGATAGCGCCTGCGGTAGCTCCTAGCGCCTGCGGTAGCGTTCGTGTGGAGCGGTTGCGAAACCTTCGGTGGCGTGGTGCTGTGCACGAACTTGAGATAGCGCAAGGCGGTAGCGCTAGCGCTGGCGGTAGCGTTCGTGTGGAGCGGTTGCGAAACCGTCAGTGGCGTGGCTGAACAAACGTTCGTCGAACGGAACAATTTCGTCGAACGGAGCTTCAAGTTCGTCGAACGGAATTTTCGTCGAACAGAGTTTTCGTCGAACGAAATTTTCGTCGAATGGAGCTTCAAGTTCGTAAAACAGAGTTTTTGTCGAACGCAGGCAAATTCGTCCAACGGAACCTGAGCTAGCGCCTGGCCGTAGCTCCAACGCTGGCGGTAGTGCATTCTTCCAGATGTTTGAATTCAGCTGCTTTCTACCTGTGGAGTATTGCACCTATAGTTCCTGCACACTACAAACATACGACAAGCAAGATCAAATACAATTTTGGATTTATTATTCTCAAACAAAGGGATGTGATACACATGTCCAACAATCTCCCCCTTTTGATAATAACAAATCCTCTTAGTAAGAAATCAACAATAGTGTTTATAGTATATGATAAGCAAGATGATAGTGCAACTATAGTATATGATAAGCATGATGATATGCATACTCCCCCTATCTTAATGCTCCCCCTACATAAATGCAATTTATGTTTTACTCCCCCTAAATGATAGATTACATGAATTATTCTCTCCTTAATCTTCAATATTTCTCCTATATAGATTTCTTCAATTAATCTCCCCCTTTTGGTATTATCAAAAGAAGGTAGGGTGAGGGTAGTAAGGAGGCATTCTTTAGGCTAGTTATAAATCATGATCGAGCTTTTGTAATATATGAAATGATAAAGAGTTTAAGCATAGTATATATAAGAGATTTTAAAAAAAATAAGAGTTGTAAGCAAGCGGAAGATTATAAGAAACATCTTTTTGTAAACATGAAAAGCATAAGTAAAAATATGAGTTTTAGTTCAAAATTGAAAGATGTTTTAACCTTTTTGAAATCTCAAAGTTTTTCATAAAGATACCAAGCATGAAATGAACATATCAAAGAGAGATTATACTACAATGTTACTTAATTTTAAGTTCAAGAGATACCAAAACATTGTAGAGATCATGCTAGGTTATCTAGTGCATTTCTTATATAAAGAGTAGTATAGATAAAGCATAAGAATCCAATACTCATGAGAAGAAGTGTTATGAAAGATAATGATGTGCACATAAGTGTATTTTGAGCAATGTTAACAATTGATTTAAATCACAAAATACAAGACATATGTAGAGTAAAGTGCACAATAAAACACAAGTAAATTACTTTCACACACTTTTAATGAACATAATTTTTAACAAAGTGGTGTAATAATGATGAGTCCTGATCATATACACATTTATGGACTCATTAGGGCCGATTTTCTAGTCTTTGCACGTCACTTTAGACATGTTTTCATTCCTATTTAACACTCCATGCTAAGTGCACTTCTAGGCCCGTTTCGGTGTTATTTCTTGTTCATCTTCGTTACTAGTTGTCATGCTGTGTTAAGTGCCACCTTCAGTGGCCAGACTGGTGTCATATGCTGGAACAGGAGTCGTGCAGGTGTTCCCGGTACAATTATGTACAGGAACACTGCGCACGATCACTGGCTCTATCGCGCACGACCACTGGTCGTGCGCCACTGATCGTGCGTACTTAACACCCATTTCATGAGTTCTGTCTGGCTTATCGCACGACCACTTACGACAATGCGCACGACCACTGGTCGTGCGCCACTGATCGTGCGAACTTTGTATTTTATAATTTTCTTCCCTTGCAGGCTCCGTCCAGTCAGGCGCACAATCACAGGATTCTAGTGCGCACGACCACTGGTCGTGCGCCAACGACCGTGCGCACTGTTTATTCCATCGCCTATAAAATGCCCAGTTCGCGAATTAGGGCGGGATCACGCATTGGAACGCCGTTCAGTCCGCCGTTTTTCGCCCTTTTCACAGTTTTTCACCCCCTAGGCCTCCTCCATCATCCAAGGGCTTAAAGGAAAGGATTCTACACTTACATTGATCGCCAAGGAAGAAGTTCTTCGCTTCCGACGTGGCATGATTGTAAATCGCTGGAGAAGACGGGTCCATTGGGAGGTGTGACAGCCCTCCTCTACCCCGGACGACAGTTGGGACCGAGTTAGGACGCGGATTGACAACCCGGTGCTTCCTACCGTGAATCTACAACAAGACTCCAGATTCGGTCGTATCTCTTGCCTTTTTCTTCTACTTGTGTGGTTATATTTGTTGTAATCTCTTTATTTAGATGATGAATGCTATGAACCATGTTTATTATTGTTTATTTCATGTTTATGGAATTATTTAGTTCATTTGTGTTATTGAGGTGCGCCCCCATCCATTTTCCACTCCTCCACCGTGCCCGGTGCCGCACTAGCAATTGCTAGTGGCGTGCTTGTCGAAGAGGTGCCGACGACCCTCATTCCGTTAGCCTACTCGCCCATCCGCCTAGCGAAGCGTGGCATAGCGGCCCGTGTAATCCATTCGCCTAACGAAGCAGTGCGCTCAAGGCCTGCACGGTTCGACCCCGGTTGCCTACTCGTCCATCCTCCCTTGCGACGCAGCGCGCTCAAGGCCTACCTAGTCTCCATCCCGCCAAACGAAGCATTGCATAGCGGCATTGCATAGGAGTAGTTATAATATTTTATTTTATTTTTCCAAAAGCCAAATCACCCCGTTTCCGCATTTCATCCAACTCAAGGACTTCGATCTCAAGTCCTTCCTCGAACGTTAACTCCACCTTACTGTGTTCCTTTGAGATCGATACTGGGGGATTCATTCCCATTTTTTATTACTTGAACGATCGGTACACTGCCGTGTCGTGCCGCAGTCTAGCCACCATCTATAGTGGTGTGTAGGATTTGCGCATCAAGTTTTTGGCGCCGTTGCCGGGGAACACAGTCGTGTGAGTTTTCTGGAGAGGGAGAATCTGAGAGAGAAGCCCTTCCATTTGTTTATCGCATCTTTTATTTTATTTCTGTTCTCTTTATTCCATTTTCTTGTTTTATAGTAGGTTGCTTTAGTAAATTTTTGTTAGGTGTAGTATTTCGCACAATAGTGTTCTTCTTTTTGAATCGTTTTATCTTCACACTATGTGGGCACATCTCAATTTCTGTTGCCGTTGGTGTGGAGCTACCTCCCACTCTAGTGATGAATGCCCTACGGAGAATAGTAGGCATAATTCTTATAGCCCAGCATATGGAGCACCGACTTCGTATGGTACTCCATATGGTGCGCGTAAGTCTTATGGCTACTCTGCTGAGCCTTTACCGTCGTACTTCTTTTCGGCTCCAGCTCCCGCTGTGCCAAAGAAGCCCGCAAGGCAGTGCCGGTTTTGTCAGAGCACTGATCATGTCCTGAAGGACTGTGCCGAGTATCTTCGCCAATTGGACGAAGACGACGAGCCAAATATCCGGATCGTCCCAACTCCTAACTCTGGCGGCACACCTTCAACATCTGGTTATGTGTCTTTGTCACCTTTGCATCTTGAAGGGTATGGCATGGACACGGTCACCGGATGTGCGGCTGATCTATGCACCGACATTGCTGAGCCTATTCACCATGTGCCTCCACCACTTCTTGTGGATTCGGTTCTTTCCCCTGTTGTGCATGCTATACTCATCTCCGATGACATTGGTTGATGATGTGTCGCAGGATGAGGTGGGTGATCTGAGTGTTGTGCCTATTCCTATGGAAGAGGACAACCTTCTAGGTGAAGAGGAGTTTTCCTCAGCACCGGTGGAGGAAGTCCAAATCCTAAGCCTGGCCACCATTGATCCCACCGAATCTTGTAGCATTGATGACAATCCTAACTTTATTTTACTTCCCCAACCTGATGGGAGTGAGACCGGGATCACTCCCCCGATTGACGATTATTTATGTTTTTCGCCTTCTTTATTTCCTGATCCCCTTCCTTCATCTGAGTCTGTGCAGGTTGAATCTTCACAGGTACCTCAGGAGGACTTGGAGCATGATGCTCAAGTCAATGATGAGTGTATCCTAATATGTGAGGAGGTTGATCCCCCCTTCGTAGAGGAAGCTCCACTCATTTCCTTCTCCTCCTGCTTCCTCCCTGGAGATGATACCTTACTGGGCAAGGATAGTTTTGGTGAGTTGAGTGAGGATTCCTCCTCTTCTTATTTTTTATTCCCTCTACCTGTGACGAGCAGGTATTATTTATATTCGGGTAGAGGCGTGACTATTCTGTTGCCGTATCGGTACCCGCTACCGACACGCATATTAGAACAGTTACCTGTGCACTTCTCTTTTCATAGACCCATTAGCTAGAACTGTTTTCATTTTGAATAAGTCGTGCTGGGAGGACAATAACCCCAGTAGTTATCTTACTTTTCCTGCATTTTTTATTTCTTCTAATCATGTTTAGTTAGCTGTAGTTTATTTTAGTTTGTCTTTTTCTTTTGTTTTTGTGGAGCTCACCCCTGCAGGTACTCATTGCAAATTCTGAATGGCGGGTTTGCTTCAGATTTCCACGCACCTTCTGGTATGCTCACTTGCTGAGCATTGGGTAACTTCTTCCCTAGCTTTCGATTTTGATTTTCACTGTCATATCATTATGTTGTATTGTTTAGATTAAGTCTGGGGGAGAGCCGTTATATGTTACTCACTGCACGTGCACATCTCATTTGCATACTAGAAGTATTTTAATTTCAGTTATTTAGTATTGTTCATCATCGTCATCATTATTCCATACTTCACACACCACTGCACCCACATGAGCGCGTGCTTATCTATTTGTTTAGTTCCGACTAAACTATTTTGGTTAGGAATGTGAAGTTGGATGTTAGCTTAGGAATTACTATTGGGAGCGTGATGTCGACTCGAGCAGTGTTCTAGTCGCATCCGCATGCTACAATAGAATTTGAGTAAAATTAGATTATTTCTATGCATTTAATTTATGACTAGTATTTTTGCGTAGTTTTAGAATTATTCTACTCAAGTGGTGAATGTGATTGAAATTGGTGATAGCCCGGTGTTGTGTGTATACGAGCGCTAGTTGTGTGTTGCTCGAGTCAGGAGGAAGGTTTACCTTTCTCGTGGGCTAAGAACTTGCCCCAAGCGACTCTTGAAGCATGGGTGCGGGCGATTCGTTGAGATAAATGTGATATAGGCCACCTTTTGGCTAGATTGAGCCTTTGCTTTCCCTATCCTATTCGCTCACCTTTGCAACCCAACATTTGTGCCTACCACTCCCTTTGTTCAACTCCTCCTTCATTCACCAAGGCCTAAAGCTTATCCCACTGTCGCAATCAAGTATATGTTAAATGCACTCATGTTCTAGATTTGGTGTGATGTTTGGAATCGTTGTGTTGTGAAGGAGAAATAATCTCTATCTGCTGAATTTGAACCAACCGGAGGATAAGATTAAGAAAAAGAAAAATATGATATTGAAATGAAAATCTGAAAAAAAAAAGTGTATTGAAAAGTTATCCTCCCGAGCGTATTAAAAAAAAATCTGTTGGTATTTGTGGAGTAGGCTGTGTGCACACCTAGTTTTCATAATAAGTCTGGGGGTGTGTCACACGAGCTTTGTTTGTGGTTTTGCTTGGTGCAGCGTCCCGTTGACTCATGTTGGTTGCGTAGCCTTCGTTTTTACCCCTGATTATCATACCGCAACCTAAGCCCCATCTTAATCCTAAAAGTCCTATTGATTTATCTCGCGAGTTTGCTAGCGCCGTGGAGAGAGTGTGACCGGGCAAGCGTATGGTTCCCGACGTTGATGGATTTCAGCGGAGTTATTCCGGAACCCCGATCTTGTGCAACACCCTCCTCAGTGGCTTATTACTTTCACACCGGGCATGATCGTCAAATTCTTCACAATTCACCAACTGAGTATTGATAAGTCTTTGTTTACGCTCTAGTACTTTCGTAAATTAGTTAGCATAGTTAGAATCTCTTTTTACGAAATTTCTATTTGCATGCTTTTGTTACTTCGCATTGTACTCCCTTGCGTAATTTTCCTTACTAACTACCATTTTCACACTCCACCGGATTCGTTTGCTCGGGACGCGCAAACAGGTAAGTCTGGGGGTGTGATGAGTTCTGATCATATACACATTTATGGACTCATCTGGGCCGATTTTCTAGTCTTTGCACGTCACTTTAGACATGTTTTCATTCCTATTTAACACTCCATGCTAAGTGCACTTCTAGGCACGTTTCGGTGTTATTTCTTGTTCATCTTCGTTACTAGTTGTCATGCTATGTTAAGTGCCACCTTCAGTGGCCAGACTGGTGTTGTATGCTGGAACAGGAGTCGTGCAGGTGTTCCCGGTACAATTATGTACAGGAACACTGCGCACGATCACTGGCTCTATCGCGCACGACCACTGGTCGTGCGCCACTGATCGTGCGTACTTAACGCCCATTTCATGAGTTCTGTCTGGCTTATCGCACGACCACTTACGACAGTGCGCACGACCACTGGTCGTGCGCCACTGATCGTGCGCCACTGATCGTGCGAACTTTGTATTTTATAATTTTCTTCCCTTGCAGGCTCCGTCCAGTCAGGCGCACAATCATAGGATTCTAGTGCGTACGACCACTGGTCGTGCGCCAACGACCGTGCGCACTGTTTATTCCAGCGCCTATAAAATGCCCTGTTCGCGAATTAGGGCGGGATCACGCATTGGAACGTCGTTCAGTCCGCCGTTTTTCGCCCTTTTCACAGTTTTTCACCCCTAGGCCTCCTCCATCATCCAAGGGCTTAAAGGAAAGGATTCTACACTTACATTGATCGCCAAGGAAGAAGTTCTTCGCATCCGACGTGGCCGGATTGTAAATCGCTGGAGAAGACGGGTCCATTGGGAGGTGTGACAGCCCTCCTCTACCCCGGACGACAGTTGGGATCGAGTTAGGACGCGGATTGACAACCCGGTGCTTCCTACCGTGAATCTACAACAAGACTCCGGATTCGGTCGTATCTCTTGCCTTTTTCTTCTACTTGTGTGGTTATATTTGTTGTAATCTCTTTATTTAGATGATGAATGCTATGAACCATGTTTATTATTGTTTATTTCATGTTTATGGAATTATTTAGTTCATTTGTGTTATTGAGGTGCGCCCCCATCCATTTTCCACTCCTCCACCGTGCCCGGTGCCGCACTAGCAATTGCTAGTGGCGTGCTTGTCGAAGAGGTGCCGACGACCCTCATTCCGTTAGCCTACTCGCCCATCCGCCTAGCGAAGCGTGACATAGCGGCCCGGGTAATCCATTTGCCTAACGAAGCAGTGCGCTCAAGGCCTGCACGGTTCGACCCCGCTTTCCTACTCGTCCATCCGCCCTTGCGACGCAGCGCGCTCAAGGCCTACCTAGTCTCCATCCCGCCAAGCGAAGCATTGCATAACGGCATTGCATAGGAGTAGTTGTAATATTTTATTTTATTTTTCCAAAAGCCAAATCACCCCGTTTCCGCATTTCATCCGACTCAAGGACTTCGATCTCAAGTCATTCCTCGAACGTTAACTCCACCTTACTGTGTTCCTTTGAGATCGATACTGGGGGATTCATTCCCATTTTTTATTACTTGAACGATCGGTACACTGCCGTGTCGTGCCGCAGTCTAGCCACCATCTATAGTGGTGTGTAGGATTTGCGCATCAAATAACCAAGGTTTGCACAAGACACTTTACTATTCTTTCCAAGGTGCTCAACCTCACAATGCTTATGAAGACTTATCAGGAGGTTCAAGTAGTGCTTGGTGGAGTTATATTTGTCTACATATATAATTTTTTGTTCACATTTGTGAGACAACATTCTCCGAATACACTTGTTTTGCAAAACTCAATTTTTTTTAACTTAACCACTTTTCTAAATTTTATAAGTGCAATTAAAATGTAGTGTAGGCAATAAACTTATGCAAGTTTTAATTCATTGTACAAATACAATACATAAGCAAGCATTTTGGATTTAAACACACATGTTGATTATCAAAATAAGTGAGTGAAATGTATCATTATCAATCATAAAACATTTACTCATACTTAGAGGCATGCTAAGCTTGGTTCTACACATATTTTTCAATACAATTGATGCACTTTAAATAGATATATCAAGGCATGATAAACAAAACAATGTTTATAGTAATTTGAAGGAATTAATTTTAACATTGTAAATAATTTTAAATAACGGAATTCATTCATGCTTGATATTAGCAATAAAGATGATACAGTTTTTTTTTGTTTTGAAAAGTTTTAATGAAAGAAAGACAGAAAACCACAAAAAATATATTTTTGTATTTTTGAATTTTGAAGTTTTGTAGTTGATTTTTCATAATATGGATAAAAACAAAATAACAAAGGTGAGAAACACAAAAACTAAGTAGTACATATAAACTAAAATATTTTTATAGATTTTTAGAAATTTTAAAACCCAGAAAAATCAGACACCCACGCTAGCGCCGGCGCTATCGCTAGCGCTGAAAATAGTACACGATTTTTTAAGAATTTTAAAAATCTGATTTTTGATATTGATTAGGGGTCTTACAAGTAGTCTTATGCAGAAGTTTTGTAATTTTTAGAGATGTCTTGATTGGTCAAATTGCATAAAACATTAGCGTCTTACATGTTATTCATCCTAAGATGTCTAAGACTTCTAATTCCAACCTTAACATTTGAAACCTTGCATCGGGAAGAGGTTTAGTGAATATATCAGCAAGTTGAGAGTCCGTGCCAATGAAACTTATTCTAACATTTTCCTTCTTAATGTGATCCCTTATGAAATGATGACGTACATCTATATGTTTGGATCTAGAATGGTGTACCAGATTATTTGTGAGATCAATGACACTTTTATTGTCACATTTTAGTTCAATAAGTTTTAGATGAAAACCAAAGTCCTCTAAAGTTTGGCTTAACCATAGTGCTTGTGCACAACAACTTCCTAATGCAATGTATTCGGCCTCCGTGGTGGAGAGTGCAATCGAGTTATATTTCCTACTAGACCATGCAACTAATGAAGGTCCTAGAAAATGACAAGTACCACTAGTGTTTTTTCTATCAAGTGAACAACCGGCGTAGTCTGAATCGGAGTAGCCGTGAAGTGTAAATGAATTATTGTGCGGGTACCATAATCCTAATCTAGATGACCCAATGAGATATCTAAAAATTCATTTTACCGCTTTTAAATGAGATTCTTTTGGATTGGCTTGAAATCGAGCACATTAGCATACGACAAACATAATATCGGGTCTAGTTGCACTTAGATAAAGTAGAGATCCTATCATATCTCTATATAAAGTTTGATCTATAGAAATTCTTGATTCATCTTTTCCTAATTTTAGTGATGCACTCATTGGTGTAGAAGCATGTTTAAGGTTTTCAAATCCAAAACGTTTAAGCATATCATGGACATATTTAGTTTGACATACAAAGATACCATCAATTCTTCGTGATATTTGAAAACAAAGGAAATAACAAAGTTCTCCTACAAGACTCATTTCTAATTCATTTTTCATCACTAAAATAACTTCTTTACACATCTCTTCATTAGTAGATCCAAAAATAATATCATCAATATATATTTGTAAAATAATTATATCATCATTGTTGTGCTTAATGAAGAGAGTATTATCCGCACTTCCCATAATATAACTGTGCTTTAATAAAATGATGTAAGTCTTTCATACCATGCACGGGGCGCTTGTTTTAAACCATAAAGCGCTTTCTCAAGTTTATAAACATGATTTGGAAATTTTTCACTAATAAAACCGGGGGGTTGTTCAACATAAACTTCTTATTTTACAAACCATTTAGAAAAGCACTTTTCACATCCATTTGAAATAGTTCTATTCTCTTAAAGCTTGCAAATGCTAGAAAAATTCTTATAGACTCTAATCTAGCAACGGGTGCAAAAGATTCATCAAAATCTATCCCCTCGATTTGAGAATATCCTTGTGCTACTAATCGTGCTTTATTTCTAGAGATTCTAGACTCACCATCTAATTTATTTTTAAAAATCCATTTTACACCTACAACCGGGTGATTAGATGGTCTTTCTACTAATTTCCATACATTAGGTCGCTCAAATTGTTCTAACTCTTCATTCATAGCCAAAAACCAAAATTCATCATTCAAAGCGGTAGAAATGGTTTTTGGTTCAATTTCGGAAACAAAGCAGATATTTGAATATGATTCATGAAGAGAAGAGCGAGTTCTTACCCCGATGGATGGTTCACCAATTATTAATTCCCGTGGATGATCCTTTGTGAATTTTAAGGCACTTGGAGGTACATATTCATCTTCCTTGGCCTCCTTTTCTTCTTCTTTGGAAGGTTCCTCATCACCATGCTCCAAAGGTTGTAAGAGATCATCCTCGTTGCCTGTAGAAAGTTTTTCTACACAAGGAACAAACTCATCAAATTTTACATTAATTGACTCTTCAAATCTACTAGTTCTTTTATTAAAAATTCTATAAGCTTTACTAGTTGAAGAGTACCCAAGAAAAGTTCCTTCATCACATTTTTCATCTAACTTTCCCAAGCTATCTTTTGTATTCAAAATAAAACATTTACAACTAAAAACTTTGAAATAAGATACATTAGGCTTCTTTTGAAAATAGAGTTCATATGGTGTGAGATTAAGAGATGGGCGAAGCATGATTCTATTCATAACATAGCATGATGTATTTACGGCTTCGGCCCAAAAGGACTTAGGTAATTTATATTCACATAACTTAGTGCGTGCTAGTTCTTGAAGTGTCCTATTCTTTCTTTCTACAACACCATTTTGTTATGTTGTGCGTGGTGCAGAGAACTCATATTTAATGCCTAACATATCACAAAAGGATGTAAAATTTTCATTTTCAAAATCTCCTCCATGATCCGAGCGAATGCATTTAATTTTTAAATCACTTTCATTTTGAATACGAGTACATAATTTTGCAAATTCACAAAACGCATCGGATTTGGAAGAGAGAAATAATGTCCAACAATATCTTGAAAAATCATCTATTAAGACATATGTATATAATATACCACCAAGACTTAGAGTGCTAACGGGACCAAAAAGATCCATATGAATTATTTGCAAAGGTCTTGTAGTAGAAATGAAATTTTTACTTTTGAAAGAGGATCTAGAAAATTTACCTTTTTGACATGATGAACAAAGTGAAGGTTAAAGTTCCATTTAACATAGGCAATCCTCTAATTAAATTACTTTTGGCAAGTTTTACAATGAGCTTTGAGCTAGCATGCCCTAGTCTTCTATGCCAAAGTTCTAATTCATCATTTTTAGTGATAAAACAGTTAATAGATGATTTAGAAAGATCATGTAAAGAAACTATATAAACATTATGTATTCTTGGTGCAGTTAGTAAAATATCTTTTGTAGTAGGATTAGATATTTTGCATAGATTAGTAGAAGATTCAAATAGCACATCTAATCCTCTATCACATAATTGGCTAATAGAAAATAAGTTATGTTTTAATCCTTTCACATATAGAACATTAGATATAGTAAAGGATTTGTTACCAACTGTACCAATTCCCATGATCCTTCCTTTTTCGTTGTCACCAAACGTCACGATCCCTCCCTTCTTCTTTTCTAGGCTAAGGAACTTTGCTTTATTACCCATCTTGTGCTTGGAGCATCTTGAATCCAAGTACCACACGTCTTCATTGTCCTTAGCCTTCCTGCACATCTAGAAAGAAGATGAGAGTAAATATCCGGATACCCAAATGGAACCACCCATAGAATAAGTGGAAGCCTTAAGTACCCAGATTTGCTTTAAAGTATTTTGTTTTATTTTCCTGTAAGAACTAGATGTGTGACCTAACCTATAACAGTTTGCACATGAAATAAAGGGGGTTGACACCCTTTTATGGATTATTTTTTTGCTGGAACAAATTTGATTTACAGAAGAAAAGCATTTTAAAAAAGAAATTTCAGGTTTCTGGTATGAGGTGCTAGCGCCGGCGTTATTGCCTAGCACCGAGCGGTAGCTCTCTCCTCGATATCCGAGCCCAATTTTTCCAGAACCATGACACTGGTACCCTAAAATCATTTCCAGGGATTTTTGGCCTATTCCAAAATTTTTAATGGCCATGGTGAGATCATGAACTTGTGCTTTAAGTGAAGAATTTTCTTGTACAACCATGACACACTTATTTTCAAAACCTTTTTTGTTATTTTTGATTTGCAAAAGAGAGGCTTCTAATTTCCTTTCTTATTCCTCCTTCTCTTTTGTAAGAGTTTTGGAATGAGAGAGGGCTTTAGAAAGTGACTCTTCAATATCTTTTGCCAATTTAGTGGAGTGATCACACTTTTGGCAAGAAACCTTTCTCTTTTCTAAAACAATTACCTTTTTGGAAAGCTTTTGATTTTCTTTAATAAGAGATTCATTTTCACGATTCAATAAAATACTATCTTTCATATTTTTATCAAAAGCTTTGCAAGTTTCAAGGAATTCATTATAGAGTTCATCATAAGTGGGAGGAGTTACCTCAGTGTCGCTAAGAACACTGTTGTCGTTGTAGTCGTTTCCATTTCCCATGAGGCACATTTTAGCTTCCTCATCTTCGCTTGATGAAGACCCGCTTGATTCTTCCGAGGAGGAGGAGGAGGAGGAGTCATCCCATGTTCTAGCTTTTAGCACCTTCTTCTTCTCCTTCCCTTTGTGCTGCTTTTCCTTCTTCTCCTTCAAGAACTTTGGGCACTGGCTCCGAATGTGCCCGGTCATTCTACAATGAAAGCACTCCGGTGGAGGTCTTTCTTCTTCATCGTCGCTCTCCTTTTCCTTCTTTGAGGATGACCTTTTCCATCTTTCATCCCTTTGGATAAATTTCCAGAAAGTGTTTCTCATTTCCGGATTTCGCATTAATTTTCAGAAATTCTTCACCAAAAGGCTTTCTTCATTTTCTTCCTCATCCTCTTGGCACTCCTTCTTTGATGATAGTGCCAATGCCTTCTTCTTTGGCTCCTTATTGTATTCATCATATTGGATTTTGAGTTCTACCTCATGGGTTTTGAGATTCCCAATGAGGCTCTCAACTTGGAGCGTTCTTAGATTGTGCGATTCTGAAATGGCCGTCACCTTCGGGTTGAATTTTGGTGGAAGAGAACGAAGAATCTTTCGGACCAAGTCGTCGTTGGAGAAGGTCTTTCCATGTGCTTTGGAGGCATTGACGATCTTGGTGAAGCGCGTGTACATGCCATCAACATCTTCGCTTTCATCCATCCGGAATTTTTCATATTCTGACTCAAGTTGGAAAAGCTTTGAATCTTTAACCTGCGATGCACCTTCATGAGTAACTTCCAAATGATTCCAAATTTCATATGCAGTAGTACATGCAGAAAATCTATTAAATTCATTTCTATCTAACGCACAAAATAAAGCATTCATAGCCTTGGCGTTATTTTTGCATTTTAGCTTATCCCTATCATCCCATTTATCTTTTGGTTTATCTAGAGTTATCTCTCCAACTACAAATGTAGGAGGAGAGTATTCCTCTTCTACCATATTCTATACCTCAATATCTAGGGTCATAAGAAAACATCTCATCCTATTTTTCCAGTAATTATAATCTCACCCGGTAAAGAGTGGAGGTCTACTAATTCCCTGACCCTCGGAAAAAGCGAGATCATAAGACGCCATTATTCCTGGTTTTTAAACTGTTTAGAATAACCTAGCGCTCAGATACCACTTGTTGGATCGATTGGCGCCCTTAGAGGGGGGGGGGGGGTGAAGAAGGGAATAAAATTCTTCTTTATAATTTTAGACAATTTAGTAAATTGTTTTGAGTAATTTAGAATGAAATAACAATTTAACTTAAATGAGGAAACAATTGTAATTTGCAATTTTATAAATTATGCCAAATGTTAGAAATCAAGTAAACACAGAAAGAGAGATGATTATATTATATAGAAAATGTGTTTACATAAATTGATTTCAATATCGCTTGAAATCGGAGGCGTATACAGTAATACAATTTTTCCTTTTCTATACCTACTTGTATCCCCACAAACCGGTTGGCTTTAGCTAATCCTTCCCCGGATAAGGCCTCAAGCCGCTCTAGCCAATCCTTCCCCGGATATGGCCTCGAGCCCCCTAGATCTAATCACCTTGAACTAGTCGCCAACACAAGGCGAATTCCCCCTAAGTCCTACCCAGACCTAGTCGCCAACACAAGGCGAATTCTCGAAACGGTTACAAAAATATATGAAATGAAAAGAAATATAACAATAATGAAACTCCCTATATGAGGTCTCTGAAGATGAGGATGAAGGATCGCTGTAGTATAAGCGAGGTTGAAGCGATCGTTCTTCGGATGCACCGTGGTGGCTTCCTTCTCCAGAATTCCTCGTTGGCTTTGAGTGGGAGTTGAACTTTCGGCAGAGTAGCAACTCTGGAAATTTTGCACAAGTAATCTCTCTGGAAGCACTAGTCAAAATGAGAGAGAGCCCATCAATTTATAGAACTTGAAGATAGCGCCTGTGGTAGCTCCTAGCGCTTGCGGTAGCATTCGTGTGGAGCGGTTGCGAAACCGTCGGCGGTGTGGCGCTGTGCACGAACTTGAGATAGCGCCAGGCGGTAGCGCTAGCGCTGGCGGCAGTATTCGTGTGGAGCGGTTGCGAAGCCGTCGGTGGCGTGGCAGAACAAACTTTCATCGAACGGAACAATTTCGTCGAACGGAGCTTCAAGTTCGTCGAATGGAATTTTCGTCGAATGGAGTTTTCGTGGAACGAAATTTTCGTCGAACGGAGCTTCAAGTTCGTTGAACGAAATTTTCGTCGAACAGAGTTTTCGTTGAACGCAGGCAAATTCGTCGAACGGAACCTGAGCTAGCGCCTGGCGGTAGCTCTAACGTTGGCGGTAGTGCATTCTTCCTGATGTTTGAATTCAGCTGCTTTCTACCGGTGGAGTATTGCACCTATAGTTCCTGCACACTATAAACACATGACAAGCAAGATCAAATACAATTTGGGATTTGTTATTCTCAAACAACGGGATGTGACACACATGTCCAACACTACCGCTAGATTTTGATATATGCTAAAATTGAGTTACAACTTCTTGATTTTTCACACTCCCAAAAAAGAGAGGGGTATAAGATCATTACACAGGAAACTTAAATAATTAAAAAAATTGACAGCACACACAAAACAACAAAGATAAAGCTTTGATATCCTCCTTTCGGTGGCATTGGAACTCTACCAGAAAACTTCTTGAATAACTGTAGCACAGGCAAATCTACATAGAGCATCTTTCAATTATCCCCATGCTGATGCAGCAAAACCGGATAGATCAATCCTAGATTAAGTCTAACACCTCCCCTTAATCAAGGCACTTGATCACCCCCATCTTCTTTCTTAGATCTTCGAACTATGCGACGGTAAGCCCCTTTGTTAGGGCATCTGTGATTTGGCTCTTTGAGTTCCAATGTTCCAATATGACTTCTCCTTTGCTTATAAGTTCTCGAGTAATGTGCCATTTGATCTCTACATGCTTGGTTTTGTTATGAAAAACCGGATTGTGCGTCAGGGCTATAGCGGAGGTGTTGTAGATTTTGATCTTCATTTTTATTTTTGTCTCTTTCTCTATCTCTTCTAGCATTCTTCTAATCTAAACACTTTCTCGAGATGCTTCAGACATGGCAATATATTCAGCCTCTGTGGATGACAGGGCCACAGTCTTTTGCTTGCGAGAGCTCCATGAAATAGGCATATTATTGAGGAAAAATATATGCCCCGATGTGCTTCTATCATCTGAGCACCCTCCCCAATCACTATCAGAATACCCTTGCAGATTATAACTTTTGTCAATATTCTTCTCCTTTAGTTTATTTTATTCAGAGTCTTCTTCCCTAATTTCTTCTCAGCTGTAATGAAGTCCAAATCCTCTAGTTCCTTTAATATAGCGCAAAATGCGCTTGGCGGCGGCGAAATGTTTAATACTTAGAGAATGCATAAATCTGGAAACTAGACTTACAACAAATTCTATATTCGGCCTTGTGTTAGTAAGATAAATTAGAGATCATACTAAGCTTCTATATTATTCTTCATTCACCTTTTCCTCTCCATCTTCTTTTGTAAATTTTTCTCCTAGAGAAATTGGGGTAGTCGCAGGCTTTGCTGATTCCATGGCAAATCTTTGCAACAAGTAATCAACATATTTGGTTTGAGTTATGGAAGTTGCCAGATTATTTCTATTGATGTGCATACCTAAGAAAAATTTTACATGACCCAAGTCAGTCATTTTAAATTCAGATTGCAATGTCTTTTTAATGGGAGAAATTCCACAGTGATCTGACCCCTTTATAAGCAGGTCATACACATAGATACTTAGTGTGATATATGTGCATTCTTGAGTGAGTTTTGTGTATAGGTTTGGTTCATAATCTGTCTTATGTAAACCTTGCAGAAGAAGGGTGGCATCAATTTTACTACTTGGGTGACTGCTTCAACCCGTATAAAGCCTTTTTTAGCTTAAACACTTTTGTTTTATCTTCACAAACTTCGTACCCTTCAGGCTGTTAGACATATATCTATTCCTTAATTTCTCCATTCAAGAAAGCTGATTTTACATCTAATTGGTATACTGGGAAGTTATTTTTTTACTGCTAAAGCTATGAGGAGACTGATGGATTCAAATCTTGCCACAGGTGCAAATGTTTCAAAATAATCAATGCCGGGTTTTTATGCAGACCCCTTAGCTACTAATCTTGCCTTATATTTTAATACCGAGTCATCTTCGTTGTATTTGGTTTTGAATAGCCATTTCAGGCCAATTGCAACTTTGTGACTTGGGAGTTCTGTCGATTCCCATGTGTAATTTTTATTGATCATGAATAGCTCATCCTCCATTGCTGCCCTCCAATGTTCTTATTTTGCAGCTTCTTTATAGTTGAATGGTTCCCTGCAAGTAAGGCTATGTTGTAGTCTTGGTATATGTATCTTATAGATTTTAATCTTCATGGAGATGATGAATCTAAGGAGCTTTCTGAGTGATTTCCTGAGGATTCACCATGGTGCTCAACTTCAGCCATGGATGGCTGAGCCCAATTCTCTGCAGGCTGACATTCATCTAGGATTGTGGGATTAAACTTCATAAGGGAAGGGGGCTTGGCAACTGGCTGAATAGGATTCTGATCCTTTGGATTTTCCCACTCCCATTCTCCCGCTTCATCAATTATAACATCCCTTGCTATAATTAATTTTCTGGTTGTTGGGATATATAGTCTATATGCTTTAGACTCTTCACTATATCCTACTAGGATATTCTTTTCTCCTTTTCTTTCTAACTTATTTCTTTGTCCTGTTGAGATCAGGTTATAAGCAAGAGAACGAAATGTTCTCAAATGACCTACATTTGGTTTTTGATTGTGCCAACATTCATAAGGGGTGGAATTTGTCAAGGCTCAAGTGGGAGATCTGTTCAGAAGGTAAACGGCTGTGTTAGCCACCTCTCCCCAATAACTGTGAGGTATATTCTTCATGTTTAGCATACTTCTTGTCATCTCAAGGATGGTTCTGTCTCTCCTTTCTACTACTCCGTTCTGTTGAGGGTTACCCTTAACAGTTAATTCTCTAACTACCCCATTTTCATTGCAATATTTGATAAATTCCTTACTCATGAATTCCCCACCCCTATCAGATCTTATGTCTTTTATTTTTTGATTGATTTGATTCTCAGCTTTAATTCTGAATATTATAAAGGTGGAGTATGCTTCAAATTTTAAGCTGAGAAGAAAAATCCACGACATTCTGCTATAATCATCAATTATGAGCAAGAAGTAGAGCTTATTTGTGAGAGTTGGAATTGGGTCTGGCCACATAGATCAATATGGAGCAGTTCTAAGGGCATTGTAGCTCTTCTGTTACTTTGCTGGGGAAAAGGAAGTTTGTGAATCTTATTAAGTGCACATTCCTTGCACTTTTTTTCATCAAATTCGATGGTAGGCAACCCTATAACCAAACTCATTTCACTAAGCTTTCTTAAATCTGCCAGGTTGAGGTGTCCATACCTTTCATGCCATCTAAAGGTGTTTGAAATATGTTGGCTAATCATAGCTTTATCAGCCATGAGAGAGAGAGTTAAAGGAAAAATCATATTCTCAGTCATGGGAACTACAATAGTGAGGTAAGAATTTTTGTCAAAGATCTTACACTTATTGTCTTTGAATGAAAGATTATACCCTTTGCTTACCAATTGCCCCACACTTAAAAGGTTCTGAGCTAATTCTGGTACATAGTGCACATAATGAATGTGTTTTGTTTCGCTAACTTTGGATCATACTTCTACAACACCTTTCCCTTCTATTGTAGTGCTGGACCCATCACCTAATATAACTTGAGATTTCTCTTCTTCATTTAGTTTGATAAAGGCTTCTTTGAGATTTTTCATGTTGTTGGAAATCCACTATCTAAATACCATATATTAGCTTCTTGGGTATCCTTACTTGCCTTCATAAAGAACACTCTATCAGCTTCTTTTTCTGCAGTTTTAAAGAATTTCTCGGTTTTTTGTTGCACCTTACTCTGAAACCAATAGTCTCTTTGTAGGTGGGTTGGATTTCTACACCTTTTGCACTTGTAATAGCACCTATATGGTTCATGACCAGGTCTATTACATAAGTTGCAAAACAAAGGTGACCCAATTTCTTTTTTCTTATCAACTTCTTCTTCCTCAATAACTACCTTACTCTGAAAAGCAAGTTCAACTAGCGGTTCTTCAAATTCTTTCAACCTTTCCTCATGAGTTTGAAGAGATACAATCCGTTCAGTTAAAGATTGATTGTTTACATCTTTTGCTTCTTCAATTGCAACAGCAACAGAAGCATACCTTTTTATAAGAGTTCTCAATATTTTGATAACCACCTTTTTCTCTCTTACTCTATCACCATAACACCTTTTTTGATTTACTAAAGTTGTTACTCTTGTAATATATGTGTTGATGTCTTCAGTGTCTCTCATCTTCACATTGTTAAACTCTTGCCAAATATTATGAAGTTTGATAGAGATTACCTTGGAGGATACTTGGAATTCTGATTTGAGGATGTCCCAAGCTTCTTTTGATGTCGTGGCTCCCATAATTCGTGGAAATATACATCTCCTAACACCTTGTTGATTAAAAAGAAATGCCTTAGCATCTTTCTTTTCGTTCTCATAGAATTCAGCAATTTGGGTTGGCTCCCAGCCCTCTATGGGAGTGGCATTAGTGGGTTGAAGCTATCCAGTTTGCACAATTCTCCATAAGCCTTGGGATACAAAGAGTGTCTTCATTTGAACTCCCCAAAAATTGAATGCCTCACCTTCGAATATGGGAACTCCACTTGGTGAAAATAGGAAATTTTGAGGGGAATGGTTGCTTGATGATGCCATATGATGATAAAAGAAATCAAGAACAAATAGAGCAACAAGAGAATTACAACCTAATGGCAAAGAGCAAATCACACTACACAGGAACACCTGGGAACCTATCGCTCTGATACCATGTATAAAAAATGAAGAAAGGGGAGAGAGAGAAGCTCGAGCGCGCAATGGATCACATTTCTTCAAAATGTTTCTTCAAACTTAAAACTTGACCCAACAGATCATTAGATGGGCATATATATATATATATATATATATATATATATATATATATATATAGCCTCAGACAAAAGACCTTAAAGTGATAGAATATTACAACTTGATTTGGCTGCCACCATTAAATAACATACAAAAACCATATCTATTAATTATTTAGATCAACGTTAGCCTTTAGGTGGTCAACCCATGCTTGCATGAATAGACTTATCTATTAATTATTTAGATCAACTTTAGCCTTTAGGAGGTTATGCCCATGCTTTGGAGGCCATGATTTGACTTGTCAAACAAAGCAGGTAAAGGCTTATTTCAAACACCCTCCCATAAGCCAAACTCTGCTTCAAAAATTTATTTTTTTCCATAGCTGTTGTTGGATCTTGTTGGAAGGAGGTAGGAGGATGCTGTCGGGTAGGCAAAGTGGGACATAACTCAACGCGCCACTGGGGATATTCCATTTTCATTTCCGGTTCCACTCATCATGGTCACCCTTGACTCTGCACTCCAAACGACGCCTGCTCCACGACAAGATGAAACCACCCACACATTACCTCTCTAGGTAGAACTTGAGAGACAAAGCCCAAACGAGCTACCTGGGAATTCGTATTTTATCAGTTCCTCTTTTGGACATAACCATGATGAGATTTGATTTCACAAGGACTTCACCGACGAGATCGACCAACCAACTCAACCTAGCTCTGATACCATGTAAAAAATAATGGGGGAAGGTAGCCGACAGTACCGCTAGATTTTGATATATGCTAAAACTGAGTTACAACTTCTTGATTTTTCACACTCCCAAAAAACTCTGCTCTTACCTTTATATATAGGAAAGAGAGTGGTACAAGATCATTACACACAAAACTTAAATAATTTAAAAAACTGACAGCACACACAAAACCACAAAGATAAAGCTTTGATATCCTCCTTTCGGTGGCATTGGAACTCTACCAGAAAACTGCTTGAATAGCTGCAGGAGAGGCAAATCTACATAGAGCATCTTTCAATCTGCCCCATGCTGCTGCAGCAAAACCGGATAGATCAACCTTGATTAAGTCTAACAGTTTTTAGGAGAGAGAAAGAGAGATAAATATCTGAGAGAGTGGAAGAGAGAGAGAGTGAAAGTGAGATGTGAAAGAGTGGAGAGAAAGAGAGATCTATGGAGAAAGAGAGAGGGATACGTGGAGAGACGTAGAGAGGGAGGTGGAGGAGCATCGTCGGAGCTGTGCTTGCCGTGATGAGCGGTGCCGAGGGAGGAGATCTCAAGGTGGCCGGCCATGGGGAGCTCGCCAGAGTTAGAGAAGCTCGTAGAGGAGAGGGTTTGCCGGATCTTGAATCGCTGGCCGGACTTGGAGCTTCACCGGAGCTTGGAGGGGAGCCCGTCCATGGAGAAAAAAGGGGGAGACTGGTTTCATCGGGAGAAAAAGGAGATGGATAGCAAACCTAAAACTGAGATATATATATATATATACCTTTTGAGAAACTGTTCAGTATGAGCTCGCACGTAGCCATCGTGCAAGCATAAATAGTTCTTTTTTTTATTGGGGCCCATGCCTTCGCCTTCTCTCCAACTCAAAATCGAAAAAATTCCCCCCCTCCGATGAAACTCGCGTCTCCCGCCTTCTCAAACCCCTCCCGATCTTCTTCTCCCCGACGACCACCGCAAAAGTTAGGGGCCAACCTCAGATCTACTGTAACTTCCGCCATTATCATTCTTAAACCCTCCGTCCCGCAGGTATCAGTTTTACCGACTTTCTTCTCCTCTTCTTTGTAGCCCTGTAACAGTTATGGATTCATGGAGTATGCTATTTTGTATTCTTTTAGCCCTGTAACGGTTAGTAAAATTTTCAATTTCAAGCTCCTTACCAAAATTTTGACGTAAACAGTCATTTTTCATTCCATTTCAGTGATTGATAACCTAAATTGATTCATCAAGACGCCGCGCTCTTCCATTTTTTAGTCTTGATGAACTGTTATTTTGTATAGCAATCCTTTTACAAATGCATTTTTATTTGATGTGTTTTACAGTATTTTACCGCTGTAGTTTTAATAGGTTTTACAGTCCTTTTACAGTTGTATGTAATTACACCCATTGTAAAGTCTTTTTACATTTTTTGTTATCACTGTATTTTTGTAGTGCTACAGTCAAGTTACAGCTGTATTGGTATTAGGTTTTACATTCCTTTTACATCTACATATAATTACACCCATATAATCTATTTCGAGCTTGTAATGCCCTGTTACAGTCATTTTCCTCTTAACATTATGTGTTCTCCTATATAATTTATTATGAACTTTTATTTTGCTCAATCCTTTAACATCTGCATTTTTATTAGTTGTGTTGTTGTGCTGTTACAGTCAAGTTACAGCTGTATTGTTATCAGATTTTACAGTCCTTTTACAACTGTATTTTACCATAGTCATTTTAATGTCATGTTACAGTCTTTTTCCTCCTAACATTATATGTTTTCCCATATAATCTATTATGAACTTTTATTTTGCTCAATCCTTTAACATCTGCATTTTTATTAGTTGTGTTGTTGTGCTGTTACAGTCAAGTTACAGCTGTATTGTTATCAGATTTTACAGTCATTTTACAGCTGTATTTTACCATAGCCATGTTAATGTCATGTTACAGTCTTTTTCCTCCTAACATTATGTGTTCTCTCATATAATATATTATGAACTTTTATTTTGCTCAATCCTTTAACATCTGTATGTTTATTAATTGTGTTGTTGTGCTGTTATAGTCAAGTTACAGTTGTATTGTTATCAAATTTTATAGTCCTTTTACTGCTGTATTTTACCATAGCCATTTTAATGTCATGTTACAGTCTTTTTCCTCCTAACATTATGTGATCTCCCATATAATCTATTATGAACTTTTATTTTGCTCAATCCTTTAACATCTGCATTTTTATTATTTGTGTTGTTGTGTTGTTACAATCAAGTTATAGATGTATTGTTATCAGATTTTACTGTCCTTTTACAGCTGTATTTTACCACAGCCATTTTAATTTCATGTTACAGTCATTTTCCTCCTAACATTATGTGTTCTCCCATATAATCTTTTATGAACTTTTATTTTGCTCAATCCTTTAACATCAACATTTTTATTAGCTATGTTGTTGTACTGTTACAGTCAAGTTACAACTGTATTGTTATCAGATTTTATAGTCTTGTTACAGCTGTATTTTACCACATCCTTTTTAATGTCCTATAATAGACTATTAATAGTCGTATCTTTACATCCCTTTTCCAGAGAATGACTGGGAGCCAATATCATAGTTCCTGGTGTGCTGTGTCCACATTCAAATCCAACGCCCGTTCATTATTGGATGTCCTATCAGCCGAGTCAAAGTCCTTCCATGAGGATGCCAAAGTGCTACCATTTTTCCGAATGTCAAGTCTTCCTCAAAACATTCCGTTATTGTATTTTCTTGTGCGGTGTTACAATAGTGACAAGAAAGCTTTCTTAATAGGTAATTATTACCTGCGGTTGACAGTGAATGAGGTAGCTATGATTCTGGGGCTCCCAAATAGAGGCCGTGTTTTGAAGTTTGCTAGACTCCCCTTGTCGGACCTAACTCACAAACACATAACTGATGAACTATAAAGGCTTTCTGTTAAAGAGTTTTCTCCTACGTTGGAGAGCAGGAGAGTAGACGCATTAGTTAAATACCTTTTAGTTATTTTTCTTTTTTCCTTTGAAGGGTCTAAACAAGGTCGCCAAGCTCACTATTTTTAGAGAGTACAATTGGCCAATGGCCGCCCATAATTTTTTGCAGTTGCAGTTGGTCGATCTAAGTAGGATGAGTGTATTACAAGAAGAAGGTGCCAATTTGGGCTACTTCGAAGGTTGCACGATGGTGTTACTGGTAAGAGATCCTATTTTGCAAACCTTTTTAGAGTCAAATGCCTAAAGAATTCTTTGTGTAGGTGTGCTTCTACGAGCACACGAAGGTCCAGTTCGCTATTGATGATGTTGCCATGCCAAGAATAATTTGTTGGTCTCCAAAGGTTAGTTATAGTGCAAAGTATTGCTTCAACCTGCAAGGACAACTCAGACTAACATCACAAGTAAGTTCAACAATTTTAGTTGTTAATGATGCTCAGGTTTATTTTTTTAAGCTTGAGAAGCTAATATCAAATATGGTTTGTTTTACGTGAATACCAAATTCCAGAAGATTGGAGCATGTGAGAGGACCCTACTCAGACTGGAAGAAGAAGATTCTGATTTTGAGAGTCTCCAAAAAAAGGGAAGAAAAGATAGTGAAGATTTGGAGGAGATTGGGTTACATAAGTTGGAGAAGGGGGAGAAAGAGAAGGTAAAGTTAAAAAAACATTGAGAAGGCCAACTTGAGAAAGTTGAGGAGGGAGATTGAGAAGCGCAAGAGGAAGTTGGAAGTGAAGGACAACTGCAAATTTCTCTAGAGAAAAGAAGGGTGGAGAGGTATGGAGACTCGATTACGGGGGTTTGTTAAGGAGCAAGTGACGTCTCAAATTGACTCCCTACGAGTGGAAGTTATGAGAAATTTAGAGTCACTTAGTAGGCTATGTGAGTCAGGTTTTAAATCTCTGCAAGGCTAACACAAATCTGGTTCCTGTCCCTCTTCCCCCAATGACACTTGGGTTCCACCTACACAATTCACACAAACCAAATCAGAAGTTGAGTTGACCTTGGTGGAGCCTACCTATAAAACCCCTATTTTTCCAGCATTTATTTAATCCTCTTGGTGACATCATAATGACGTAAGGGCGTTCATTAGCGTGGAGTTGGCGGCGCGTCATCGTTAGTGCGTTTTCGCGTCCGTTTGGTCGAGTCGGCCAAGTTTCAGAATTCTTGTCAAAATTGGAAAATCCCGCATTAGGAAATTTGATTAATTAATTTTAGGCGTGTCCGTCAAATTTCGTTGCTATTCGAGCAATTTTTGAGTCTCGGCATTTTTTTTGAAGATTTGTGGATTTATTATTCGCTATGCCTTGGAAAATTTTAATTTGAGAACGGCTAGTCGATTTTTGGTTTTGACTTCCTCGTTGAGTTTGTAGCGCCGGCTTTCGCCTTTGGCTCATTTTTCGTTCGAATCGGTGTGCTTTTAGCCGTTCGTAATAGCTATTATTATGATAGATATACATATATATATATAATAATGTATATAGTACTAATCCTATTAACTGACTCAGCTAATAAGGTCTATAAAATAATATTTCTCTTCTTGGTAGTCTAACCCACTACCTTAAATTACGATTAAATGGTCATTTTTCTTTCATCTTCTCCAAGATGCTATATCCCTTCTTCCAAGAATCCCCAAACCAGAGAGTTGAGAGCAGAGGAGAGCTTTTCTCCGTGATCCTTTTGGCCGCCATCTCGAGAGCCCTGGTGCTCTTCTTCTTTGTCAGAGCTTAGCTTTGGAAAGCTCTCGGCGAGCTCTTCATGTTCGTGTGCTTCTTGCCGCACTTCCGTTGGAATCAGGAGGAATTAAGGCAAGTGGTGGTTTGCTTCCCCTTTGATCTCTCTTGATCTTCTTAAATTCTTGTTTCTTTGATTTTTTCTTCATTTTTGTTAGCCAATTAACCCCCCTTAAATTTAGCTTTATATATATTTATACTTTGGTGCCTAAAAACCTAAGTTTGAAGTAACTTTCTTTAATTCTTTGTCCTATAGCTAAAAGCCCTTGTCTGAATTCTATCAAATTTCTTGTTTTATACTTGTGTCCTCATTCCCAACTTTAGTGTGGAGTTTATTTCTCCTGAAATGGTCTAGATCTTTGTTCCGGAGTTTAAATTTGAGTTCTGGAAGAGTTACGTTCAGGTAGTTTTGATTTGAGTTTTGGTTGAGCTACCGCCCGGCGCTAGCGCTACTACCGGCGCTAGCATTCCTTTGATATCTTCTCGTCAATATCGCCTCGTCTATATCATTTCCACGATATTGTCTTCCTTTTCGACGATATTATCTTCCTTTTTGACAATATAAAATCCAAGCGAATAAAGCTACCGTTAGCGTTACCGCCTGCTCTAGCGTCTCATCGATATCGCCATGTCGGTATCATCTTGTTGACATTGTTGTCTTTGTCTCGACGATATTGTCTTTGTCTCAAAGACATTGTTGTCTCCGTCTCGATGTTAGGTCTCCTTCCTGATGATAATCCGCAAGACGATAAAGCTACCGTCCGGCGCTAGTGTTAGCGCCGGTGCTAATTTCCTGAAGCCTATTTTCTCTGCCTTTTGAAGACTGGGGTGTTTTACCTAATTTCAAGTCTGGCATGATGCCAGTAGGCTATTTAATTATTCTTTTAGAAGGCTATTAATTATTTATGATGTGCGGGGATGTGAGCATTAGTAGAATGAACCACCGTCGCAGTGCCTTGTATTTGTGGATCATTTACCCGGGCTCTGTGTGCTTTGGACAAATGGTTCATGTTGGAATATGAGCCTCCGCCTCAGTACCTTGTTTTTGCCCGGTGTTATTGATGACCTTTTTTGAGCTGATCAGTCTCATCTATTTATTAATAATATTATTATTATAATAAATACAGTCTTTCTTAGCCAAATGTATGGCTATGAGATGGATTTTTATTACGCCCGAAGTAAGGTATCTCTTTGTTGTCTTTCTTGATCAGATATGCATGTTATGTATATGTTTCTTTTATTTTAGCTGCCTCTTGCGCATCCTCTTGTTGAGGCATTCTTTTCTTTTGAATGCCTCAGGCTCAGAGCAGTAGTAGCTACAGAGCTTGGGCTGGTTTCTCCAGGCCACAGTCGTTGCAGCAAGTGAGGTAGCTATTGTGTTGTCTCGGTTAGACTTGTAATTTATTTCTATGGGTTCATGTCAGTTTGTTGACGCCCATAGTTTGTGTTAGACTACCTACTGGAATTTCTACTGATATTTGCTAGTCATTTATATGCTTGCTCCCTGAAGATGTTTTATGATATGATGCATGTTAGGTATTTTAAATATAAAAGCTGCATTCTAGTTTGGTCTCATATCATCTCTTTCAATTGAATGTCATTCTATTTTAAGGTTTATAAAACTCCTTTCTTTACTTACACTAAATGTAGAAACTCGCATATCATTAGCATGCACTATTGGGTCCTCATGCTCATGTAGGATGACAAGAAATAAATTAAGTATTTTTTCCCTGTAGATAGATATATTTTCTTACTTGTGGACTAGACGATCCATTGGAATCGAGGGACATGGTTTCTTAAGCTCTAAAATTAAATAAAGTTTTCAAGCATAAAATATATGTTTTTCTACCATCAATAAGAGGAGGGTTGGTTCTGCCTGAACGCCTGTAGTTGTCCCCAGCATGGCGTGGCATCACGGCACGTATTTTCTCTTACTCTGTTATTAGGCAAATATTGAGAAAATGCGGGTTGTGACAGTTGGTATTAGAGCTAGGTTCGTTCAGTTGGTTGTTGGACGGGTTAGTCGAACAACCATCTATTTTAAAATTCTGTTTCATTGCATACACACACTGATATGTCATCAGTATGTCTTGATGGAAGCATGAACACTACACTCATAAGCATGACAAGAAGTATACAGGGCATACTATGTAGTATGAGATGCATAATATGTGGTTGTATATGGATCTTCATAGGAAGCAACATATGACTGTTATGTATTATGGGATGCATAACAATCATCACATAAATGCCCATTCGATTTTTTATTTTTTGTTACATGCGATATTATGTAGTATGGGATGCATAATATGATAGTTTATATAGGTGTAGTCAATAATACCTAGAGGGGGGGGGGGGGTGCATAGGTTTTACTTATTTTCTTTATATAATCCTAATGTATCTAGCTGCAGAAAACTCAATCACAGAAAGCACACAAGGATTTATAGAGGTTCCTCAAGACAGGGTGTCTTGAGTAGTCCTCTTTCCCCCTTCACCTTTCTAACAGTGAGTTAGACAAGGCCACAAACTCCAATCTCAGCTCCTTGATCTTACACCACAAGTTCCTCATAACTTCTCAGATTAAGAGTGATCCTACCTCAGGCACATCATCCCTACACTCAGGCTCAGCATCCCTACACCTCAGGCACAGCAGCCCTACACTCAGGCTCAGCAGCCCTACACCTCAGGCACATCAGCCCTACACCTCAGAGTTATGTAACTCCTACCACTCAGAAATCACACAGATTTCCTACCTCAGACCTATCAAGAAGTCCTACCACTCAAGCTGTCAACACAGCTTTACACACAGGCTCAACAACCTTTCACTCAGGCAACAATGCCTTCCAAGGATATAAGAGTGTTTGTACTAAATACAGAAGATAAAAGGATTTCTCTCAGGTCTTCTGTTTTCTTTCTTCAGATCTGAAGGACAGCAGCTTCATATTTGAATCACCTTGATCTTCTCCTTCAACAAAGAAGAAGATCAACTTGCCCTTCTTGAGTTGGTACAGGAAGAGCTAACTAATCTCCTTCAGAAGATTAACTTCAGCTCCAGAGAACAACTTCAACTGGCTGAAACGTGAATGCTCGATTTCGGCTTGCAACAAAAGCTTTTCAATGGAACAGTGCTTATTGTTGTGCCCTAGCTTTTGCTTTTATACCTCCAGAAGGCTTCAACGGCTATTTCGATCCTCCTGACACAGTATGGGGTAGATTGGATTTGCTTTTCCCTTTTTATTTTCGCTTATGCCAAAAGCAGATCCCGTCAGCGCATTTGAATCTGTCTCAGCGGTTGGGCTGAGACAGCTTCCAGTCTCAGCGGTTACTCCAGTCTCCTTCTCAGTGGATCCGCTGAGACGACTCCTCGTCTCAGCGGTTTTGACCCTTCGTCTCAGCAGTTCTGCTGAGACAGATCTTCATCTCCTTGTAGATGATTTCTTCTCATCTAAGGGCATGTTTGGCCCTTCCTTTTGAGTCACCTGTGCCTGTATATCCTACACAAGTATAGCTTTGTTAAATACAATATGTCCTTAGCATTGAGAGTGATGCCTCTTCAAATCAAGGTAATATTGAGGGCAATATACCCAACAATCTCACACTATTTGAAGAAGGCAGAACATCCCCAATGATAAGGTCCATTAACAATAAAAATTATATCACAGAAAAATGATCTCACAGAAAAATGATCTGTGAAGCATAGGACCTATCTCCCTCTTGCTAATATCCTAAGCATAGGTTCTTACTTAGCAATGGCTCTTGCTCCCCCTTTCTGGTTTCTTCAACTAATTTTCCCATTAGGGATTGGGAGGCAACATCTATAGATCCCTTTGGATCAACTTATAGGTCAACCTATACAATCTTGGCATTTGCCATCTCCCCCTCAACCTGAGCAGGGAGTTTGCTCCCCCTTAATTGGTGAGCAATTTCTATAATAACTGAACCTGTTCAAATTGAACAGCCCATTCTATCTCCTGAATACTAAAGATAAAGGTACAGAGTACATATAGCAATAGTAACAAACACAACATTATGATCAAAAGATGAAATATCATTTCAATTTAAATGTTCAGTACAGATATTTCAAACAATACAACTGATGATTAAAAAAATATTTCAAGGCATGGTCTTCTTAGATGGACCCTGGGAAGAGCATTCTCCATCTGTGGACTTCCTCTTCCTAGCTTCATCAGCAGCCTTGATCTTCTCCTTTACTTTGAAGTATAGAAGAGGCTTGGGAAGATATCTTGTGGGAATCCTTACAGGAGTTTCCCTTCTCACCAAGCTTTCTTTGAGAATCCTTTCCCTTAAGGATTCCCTCTCACGGTGCTTATTCCATTCAGCAGCTGAGTAGACATGGTCAATGTACTTCATTTGATTGCCATGGCTCACCCAAGTGTTGACAACAATTGTGTCCAACTCCATATTGTCATCTTCATAGAGTGGATCCTCTAATCTTTCAATTCTTTTCTGGGCCATATATTCTTCAGCAGTTTGAATGCCCTCTGCCCTACTCCTCTTTGCTGCTCTCTCAGCAGCAATCAGATTTGATTGACTTTGGAAGTCAAAGTCTTCATTTCTGCAAGGGTTCAAGATTGGAAGATTCAAAGCAATTCTTGTTCCTTGCAGCACTTTTAAGCTTGAGTCCCACTGATTATCAGTAACCTTTCTAACCATTGTAAGGATATTTTCTTAAATAGCACTGGAAGCATTGTTGACCACTTCCACCACTTGCTTGCTGGCTTCTGCTTGATTGGAGAGTATCAGTTTGTGGGCAGACTCCATGTTGTTATACAGTTGTATGTGAGCTCCTTCCAGCTTAAAATGTAGATTGGTAATCTTCTCCTCCCCTTCTTTGCTATTTTCCACTATCTTCTTCTCTATTTCAGAGTGTTGATGTATTATGGATTGGGAGAGAGTTTGAAAAGTGCTATCCACATCATCCAAAATACTTTCCTTGACCTTGTAAATGTGGGTCATGACATGGCTGCTAGATGTGTTAGCCACTTGTGCCATCCTTGCAACTACATTCTTCGAGACATTTTGGTTTTTGTAAAGATGATTCTTGACATGTGTGATGTCTTTGGTGGAGACCCGTTGATGATCAGCAATTTTCTTTAGTACAGTGTGCTGAGCAGCAACTGTGCTTTTGGCCATTTCAAACCATCTTGTCATTTGCAGGAGGATATGATCTAATGCAGTTTTTACATCATTAACCTGGGCATTCAGCTCAGTTTTCACTGCAGCCACTCTTGACTCCATTATTTGCTCACTGGCCTGGATCTCCTGAGTCAATGCAGCTCTTGCTGCATATAACTCATCCCTTATCTGAGCAGAGACATCATGGACCTTTTCAGCAACTATCTCTTTCATAGACAACATCTGACCCTCAATCATGGTTTGTATTGAGTTTAGCAGGTCAGATGTGTCCAGAACAGCAACTGGCCTTTCCTGGGCCAATTCCTTTTCAACCACCTCTTCAGCTCTACTATGAGTAATATCCCTTCCATCATCAGGGATCTGCTCCCCCTCAGATGGGGCATTAGGTTTACCTTGAAGATTTGGAGGGGTTGGTTCCTGTTGATGTTCCCCTCCCCCACTAGCATACCCACCTCCACCTTCATAGGCAGGGCTATGCTCCCCCTCACTTGGGGCATCCATAGATGGAGATTTTTGTCTAAGGTCACCTGAAAAATGATTGATGAGTTAAACACCTAGACTATACTATTGTTAGAGAGGAGAGGCCTAACTAAAATCCTAACCATGGATAGGTGAATTGGGAAATTCATCTTCAGCTTGAGGAACAGCTGGAGCAGTATTCATCTGAGTTGGCTCAGGATTGGGTTCAACTCTTCCTTGGGGCTCCTCATCTCTTCTTGTCCTGGGAACATCTTCATTATCTATATTCATTGGGCTGCTGGCAGATCTAAGGTCAGACCCATGAATGTCCTCATTGTCTGACCCATCTGATTTTGAGGATGAATCAGATTTTTGCTGGGATGACATTTTCTTCTTTGCCTTTGCCACAGATGGCTGGCTCATAGGGAGCACTCTGGAGAATCTATCCAGAGTCTTAATGTCCATTCTTTTGAGATAATGGAGATTTGACCCCTTTGAATTTGCAAAAGTCTCGGAATAACTATTCTGTAGGTACAGAGATAGTATCCTTCCCATATTGGAGGCATGTAGACATTCCTTCATCCTTTGAAAAACAACTTCCCCATGAGGTTTTCTTGGACAAAATTATCCTAGTCATTAGTTCAAACATGAACTGTGATATAGTGTCATGTGAACCTGGCTTGCATAGGATGGCTTTGCCCACTATGTCAGACAACAACTTCCCCTGTTGATTGAAGAACTTCCTCCGTAGACAACTAGTTTTAGCATCACTGTACCCTGTCCATTTTAGGGCAGTCTGCTTATCCTTTTCAGGTATCTCCTCCTCTTCATTTTTACTGCAGGGAGTTAATTTCAGTCCCTTCTCCAGCCTTTTGGCTGTTATCTTAAAATCTCAGTTCCTATCTTGGTCTTCAGGATGGTTTGGAAGGAGATAATTTGACATTGCTGAACCATTCCAGAACTTCAGTTCTGAGAATGCAGCAGGGTTCAGACAGCATATGCTCCAGACCTTGAGCTTCCATCAGCTGAGTCACTTGTCTTATTTCTTCTGAGGCATGAGAGAATCCATCTCTGACAATTTCATAGCCCTCTAGGAGATCTTTTGAACTTTTTGGCGCCATGGAAGCAGAAAATCGAGGCGCTGAGACGGGAGAGAAGATGAATCATCTCGGCGGCTAAGGGTTTGACTTTGTGGTGTGTTTTAAGTTAGTGTATCTATTTATAGGGTTTCAGTTTCGTTTTTATTAACCCTAGGTTTTTAGACTTAATTACCTTATTGTGTTAAGGAATTTTGGGTTAATTAACGATTGATTATAAGATTTCATATTGAACATACCCCGTCTCAGCGGTTCAGCTGAGGCGGAGACCTAGGCCGCTGGGACAGTGAACTGTCAACCGCTGGGACAGGTTGCTCGTCTCAGCGGTTCAGCTGGGATTTTTCCCAGCTGATTCAGCTGAACATGCTTCTGCAGTTTAGCTGATCATAAGGTTTAGACCTAATGTAGATATTTTGGCTGAAGAAATGTCCTAGTCATGTCACTAAGTTGTAATGTATAATAATGTAAAGTTTTATAATTCACAATTCAGAATCAACAATAGTGACAACTACTACTCATACATTTAGGACTATTCCATACTAAGCATGCCAAGATCAATTTTGAAAGCATTGAATTTAGATTCATCCAGTGGCTTTGTAAAGATATCAGCTACTTGTTTGTCAGTGGGGACAAATTCAAGACAGATATCTTTACATTCTACATGTTCTCTAATAAAATGATATCTAATCTCTATATGCTTAGTCCTGCTATGAGAGACAGGATTTTTAGCAATAGAGATTGCACTGGATGAATCACAATACAAAGGAGATTCCCTTACCTTGAGGTTGTAATCCTCCAACTGATGCTGTGTCCAAAGGAGTTGTGCATAACAGCTACCTGCAGCAATGTATTCAGACTCATCTGTGGATATTGTCATACTGGTTTGTTTCTTGCTGCTCCAAGATATCAATCTTCTCCCTAGGATTTGACAAGTACCACTTGTACTCTTCCTGTCTTCATTGCAACCTGCAAAATCTGCATCTGAAAAGCCTGTTAGTTCAAAGTCATTGTTCTTAGGGTACCAAAGGCCAAGATGCAAGCTGCCCTTAAGGTATCTCAAAATCCTCTTCACAGAGGTGTAGTGAGATTCCTTAGGACAGGCTTGATACCTAGCACAAACACATGTAGAATACATAATGTCTGGCCTACTAGCAGTCAAGTACAATAGGGATCCAATGATACATCTATACATGGGCTCATCAAAGTCCTTTCCCTTTTCATCCTTGTCTAATGATACATTGGACCCCATGGGTGTTCTCATGGTGGAGGCTAATTCCATCCCAAATTTTTTGGTGAGCTCCTTAGTGTACTTGGTCTGGGAGATGAAAATTCCATCATTAGACTATTTCACTTGGAGCCCAAGGAAATATTTGAGCTCACCCATACTGCTCATTTCAAACTCTCCCTGCATTAGATTGACAAATCTCTTGCAGAGGTTGTCATTAGTAGACCCAAAGATTATGTCATCAACATAAATTTGGACTAAAAGACACTTGCCCCTTGTTTCCCTAAGAAACAATGTGCTATCAATCTTTCCACTCATGAACTTGTTCTTGAGGAGAAAGTTGGACAAAGTCTCATACCAAGCTCTTAGAGCTTGCTTGAGACCATATAATGCTTTCTTAAGAAAGTAAACATGAGAAGTTAGGGTTGGATGCACAAAACCTGAAGGTTGTTCAACATATACCTCTTCCTTCAAGTCTCCATTAAGGAAGGCTGATTTGACATCCATCTGGTAGACTTTGAACCCCTTGTGGGCAGCATAGGCAAGGAATAGCCTAATTGCTTCCAACCTTGCAACTGGTGCAAAGGTTTGATCAAAGTCTATACCTTCCTCTTGCCTGTATCCTTTGGCAACTAATCTGGCCTTGTTCTTGATGATTGTACCATTCTCATCAAGCTTGTTCCTGTATACCCATTTGGTGCCAATCACATTGTGTCCCTGAGATCTTGGCACCAGCTTCCATACTTTGCATCTCTTGAATTGTAGGAGCTCTTCTAGCATGGCTTCAATCCAGAAGATATCTTGATTGGCCTCTTCAAACTTCTTGGGCTCCATTTGAGAAAGGAAGCTCATGAATAGTGCTTCATCCTGAGCTCTGCTTCTTGTCAATATGCCTTGGGCATGATCTCCAATTATTTGATCTCTTGGATGATCTCTCAGGTGCCTTGCAATAGCTGGAAGAGGGTCCTCCGGTGTCTGTGTTTGTTCCACTGGTTCAGCTGTGACTTCTCCATCTTGTACCTCTTCTTCTTCAGGAATTGCAGTAGCTGTTTGTGTTTTGCTGCTGCTGGGCTTATCTTGGACAGTCAGCTCATGCAACCCTTCTTCATTTCCTGTCAAAATAGAAGAGCTAGACCATTCTTTGTAGAGAAGGCTGGTCTTATCAAACACAACATGCATAGATTCTTCTACAACATGAGTTTTCTTGTTATAAACTCTATAAGCTCTACTATGTGAGCTATACCCAACAAGAACCCCCGCATTGCATTTTTCTGCAAACTTTGTTAATTGAGATTTTCCATTATTTAGAATGTAGCATTTGCAACCAAAGATTCTAAAGTAAGAAATTGTAGGTTGTTTGCCTTTCAGAATCTCATAAGGGGTTTTCCCAAGGACCTTATTGATGGAGGCTCTATTGAGAACATAACAGGCTGTATTGACTGCCTCAGCCAAGAAGTATTCTGGGAGTGAGGAGTCACTAAGCAGTGTTCTCCCAGCTTCTATCAAGGTCCTATTCCTCCTCTCAACCACACCATTTTGCTGTGGAGTCCTTGGGGAGGAGAACTCTTGGGTGATACCAAATTCTTGACAAAATTTTGTCATGGCTTCAGATTGAAATTCTGTGCCATGGTCAGTTCTTGTCCTGACCACAGTACATAGTAGATCATTCTGAATAGCCTTGACATAATTAATAAAGACATGTAGGGTATCTGACTTCTTCTTAAGGAAGAATACCCATGTATACTTTGAATGATCATCTACAATTACCAAGGTATACAACTTCCCACCAAGGCTCTGAATTGGCAAAGGACCAAACAAGTCCATGTGCAATAGGTATAAACACCTTTCAGTATCCTTGGAGCCAATACTTTTAAAGGTGGTCCTAGTTTGCTTACCCATTTGGCAAGCATGACAGGGACCACTTTTAACACATTTTAGTTTAGGACTATTTCTAACAAGGTTTTTAGAAAATAATCTATACATTGTCTTATAGTTAATGTGGGCAAGTCTCTTGTGCCATTAGACACAAAGAGACTCACTTTCATTAGCTACAAGACACACATAAGAGATAGAATAATTGCAAATGAAGTCTAAGCAATAAACATTTCTACTCCTAGTGCCTGAGAGAATGGTCTCCAAGTCATTAGACTTTTTGATCAAGCACTTGTCATTGTGGAATTCAATGATATAGCCTAAGTCACATAGTTGGCTTATGCTTATAAGGTTGTGTTTCAACCCATCAACATAAGCTACCCTTGTGATTGAGACTATGCCATTTGAAATCATACCATATCCTTTGGTGACTCCCTTTTCAGATCCACCAAAGATAACTTTGGGTCTATTCTTCACTGTATGGTAATCCTTTAGAAGATCCTTAGTTCCTATCATGTGCCTTGAGCACCCACTGTCAAAGTACCATATTTGGTTGAGACTGGTACTTGAACTAACCTGCAACATAGAATTTACTGTACCTTAGGACCCCAACTGATTTTGGGTCCTAGGTTCAGGTTAACACCATAGGGCATATTCTTAGAAAGGGCTGGTTTGGCTTGAGGTTCAATACTTTCCTTTGGCACATTGGGGCCGTGCCAACAATCAATTGCAAAGTGTCCTACTTTGCCACAGCACCAACACTCATATATATTATATCTCCTCTTCTGAATAATCCTAGAAGATGAAGCTTCTTGTTTTTGTTCAGTAGGGGATGCAGCTGCTGTTTTCTTTTTCTTATCAGTAAAGGCATGGCTTTTTACCTTCCTATAATCAGTCAAGGCAACCTGTTTTTGTTTGACATCAACACCCTTTAGCTTGGCAGCTAAACATGTGTGGATGGCAGCAGAAACTAGGCTTTTTGGCTTGGTTATAGGACAATAAACAACCATGGACTTTGCTGAACAATGTTTAGAATTGACAACCTTAGTTATCTTGAGTGAAGGGGCTGAGGTTACAAAAACAAAGGGTTCATGATGGGCCATTTGAATTTCCTCATGCAGAGCCTTGAAGGCACTCAAGCCTAAATCCTTTCTATTTCCATTGCTGTGAGCATTCTTGCTCAAGTTATAGGAACTTCCATTTAATAAGTGACCATGAACACTTTCTTGGCCATACTTGTTTGAGGGCATCAAGACTTTCACAAAGGAGGTCTTAGATTCTTTTGAGTCCTTGACCGTTCCCTTAGTGTTGCTAGTAGTTGCCTCCTTTTTGAAACCAACACCTCTCATGTCATGGGAGTTGAAGGTGTCAATAATAGGCAACACTGTCTTGGGCTTGGAGAACTTAGCCACTAGCATGCTCTCCTTGAGGAGCTTTTCTTCAAGATCCTTGATGATCTTGTTCTTGTGGCTTATGGTGCCCACATGGATCCTTTCTTGCAGAAAGCTGCATCTCATTTGAGAGCAGTTTCCCAAACAGTGTATGGGTAGGGTTTTCTCCAAGTCTTGCCCCTTCCCTGATTGCCCATATTTTAGTGTCCCAATCTCTAGTTAAAGATCTAAGGAACTTGTCATTGAGTTCATAATCTGTGAACACCCTTCCATAGGTTCTTAGTTCATTTACAATCCTAAATAACCTTTCATAGCACATGGAGATATTCTCCTGGCTCAGCTGTCTGAAGGCTTCAAACTCCTGATTGAGGAGTGACTTTCTATCATCCCTCACTTCAGCTGTTCCCTCCATATAAACAACCAATGTGTCCCACATTTTCTTGGCAGTTTGGCAGTGTACCAAGTTCTGAAATATAGTATCATCAATGGCATTTACTATTATGTTTTGGGCTCTCTTGTCCATAGTGTACAATGCTATCTCATCATTGGTCAGCTCAGAAAATACCTTAAGTATTTTTCTAGTAGGGTCAATAGTGGAGACTTTCTCAAAGGTATAAGGACCATTTTTGATAGTCAAAAAGATCCTTGGGTCTGAGGCTTCCATGAATAGCCTTACCCTTTGCTTCCATATACCAAAGTTTTCTTTGGAGCATATGGGCAACTTCATTATCCCCAACTCCTTCTTCATTCCACTGTTGGACATTGGATTTCAGATTTGACTACTCCTGTATAGGATCTGATCAGACTGTTAAGTCCTTTTGATCAACCTCCCTCTGATACCACTTGATAGTTTATATAGGTGTAGTCAATAATACCTAGAGGGGGGAGGGGTGAATAGGTTTTACTTATTTTATTTATATAATCCTAATGTATCTAGCTGCAGAAAACTCAATCACAGAAAGCACACAAGGATTTATAGAGGTTCCTCAAGACAGGGTATCTTGAGTAGTCCTCTTTCCCCCTTCACCTTTCTAACAGTGAGTTAGACAAGGCCACAAACTCCAATCTCAGCTCCTTGAGCTTACACCACAAGTTACTCAGAACTTCTCAGATCAAGAGTGATCCTACCTCAAGCACAGCAGCCCTACACTCAGGCTCAGCAGCCCTACACCTCAGGCACAACAACCCTACACTCAGGCTCAGCAGCCCTACACCTCAGGCATAGCATCCCTACACCTCAGAGTTATGTAACTCCTACCACTCAGAAATCACACAGATTTCCTACCTCAGACCTATCAAGAAGTCCTACCACTCAAGCTGTCAACACAGCTTTACACACAGGCTCAACAACCTTTCACTCAGGAAATAATGCCTTCCAAGGATATAAGAGTGTTTGTACTAAATACATAAGATAAAAGGATTACTCTCAGGTCTTCTGTTTTCTTTCTTCAGATCTGAAGGACAACAGCTTCAGATTTGAATCACCTTGATCTTCTCCTTCAGCAAAGCAGAAGATCAACTTGCCCTTCTTGAGTTGGTACAGGAAGAGCTAACTAATCTCCTTCAGAAGATTAACTTCAGCTCCAGAGAACAACTTCAACTGGCTGAAACGTGAATGCTCGATTTTGGCCTGCAACAAAAGCTTTTCAATGGAATAGTGCTTGTTGTTGTGCCCTAGCTTTTGCTTTTATACCTCCAGAAGGCTTCAACGGCTATTTTGATCCTCCTAACACAGTATGAGGCAGATTGGAGTTGCTTTTCCCTTTTTATTTTCGCTTGCGCCAAAAGCAGATCCCGTCAGCGCATTTAAATCTGTCTCAGCGGTTGGGCTGAGACAGCTTCCAGTCTCAGCGGTTTCTCTAGTCTCCTTCTCAGTGGATCCGCTGAGATGGCTCCTCGTCTCAGCGGTTTTGACCCTTCGTCTCAGCGGTTCTGCTGAGACAGATCTTCTTCTCCTTGTAGATGATTTCTTCTCATCTAAGGGCATGTTTGGCCCTTCCTTTTGAGTCACCTGTGCCTGTATATTTTACACAAGTATAGCTTTGTTAAATACAATATGTCCTTAGCATTGAGAGTGATGCCTCTTCAAATCAAGGTAATATTAAGGGCAATATACCCAACATAATATTTCATGTGTACGTCGCTCATAACATGCATTAAGGCTTTTATTAGAATGCATAGCACAACATATACATCATAGCATAGCATCAACACACGTGCCAAGTTAAAGACCTAAATGATGACATATGTACACACATGATTTAAAAGGAAGATGTAAATAATTCATGCATTCATATATCATGCACAAGGGTCAAGGGATGATGGTATATCATCCTAAGTTAAGATAACATCATTTCATGAATTCCCAGAGGAAAGTAGCAGCAAGAGGAAGTATCTACACATTTCTGTTTTGGTTTGAGTTAAATAATTCTAGTAGTCTTGCGGATGTATGTCACGCAAAGTGTTAATGTGGTGATCGTTTATATTCATAGAAGATGGCACCAAAGCATTACCCGTTGAGGTCGACACCCCAGTCAGATAGTGAGTCTTCAGGTGCACGTAGTGAGGCAGTGATTGAGGAGATGCTTTAGAATAATGAGTTGCCGATAAGGCAAATGGTCGCGATGCAGACTCAGATTCAGACATTGTTGACTACCACTTTAGCGCAGTAGCATAGGGTGCAAGATCAGACTGCACCTGACCCTCCTGCTCCTCTTGTGTCTCCTACTCAGTTGCCTCCAGAGATGAATTTTATCTCTCATTTTCAGCTTCTAGGTCCTCCTACCTACGATGGGAAAGCTAATTTTATGGTCTTGGATGATTGGATTATGGCTATAGAGGAGTTGTTTTATTATTTTGAGATTTCTGTGAACCAGAAGGTGATGGTGCTCGCTTACCCGTTAAAGGGCATTGCTAAAGGTTGGTGGATCTGAAAGAAAAGACCCTCGCTGGGGGTGCTCATGAGAAGAGTTCAAGGTGATGCTGCGGAAGAAGTTCCTGCCTTCTGTCAAGCAAGATAGGTTGATGAATAATTTTGTGCATTTGAAGCAGCGACAACTTTCAGATGGCGAATAGGAGATAGAGTTCAGCAAGTTGAGCAGGTTTGCTCCAGAGTTGGTCTCCACTGAGGCAGGTAGAGTTAAACACTTTCTAGGTGGTCTTAGGAGTTATATCCAACAGTTAGCCAGTGCTTACGGGTCTGAAAGTTATGCGGAAGCTGCCTTAAAAGTAGAGGCTATTGATAATGTGAAAAATCGTGGGTTGATGATAAGGAAGGACAAGAGAAAGGTTGACGATAGTGGAAGCTCTCGGGCAGCTGACCCTGCTTCGAATACGGGGAGCAAGGAGGTGTGTTGCCTATGGACACCCAGGCCATCCGTTTGAAAAGTGTTTCAAGAGATTGGGTGATCAGAAGCAGTCTCAGGTGCAGGCGATCCAGGGTGCACCTAAGGGAGACCTTACTTGCACCTTTTGTAGAAGAGGGGGCACGATGTTGCCAGTTGTTGAACAAAAGTTAAGATTTGTTTTCAATGTGGTTAGAAGGGGCATTTGAGGTCTAAGTGCCCGCAATCCCAGCCCGTAATTCAGGCTGTCCCACTGCATGCTTTACCTCCATCACCGCAGCTTTTGGATAAGGGAAAGGTGAAACTGAATATGCTGACCAAGGAGGAGGCTCAATCGTCTACCCAGGTATCTCAGGTTAGATTCTGACCTAGTTGATAAATTATAATTATGGATTCAAAATTCCATTATATCAGTTAGGTGTGATTTTATAGGCAAGTTTAAGGCGTAGAATCAGGTGCTACTCACTCCTTTGTGTCCAGGAGTTTTGTAGACCGCCATCGTTGGGCTCTCGATCAGTTAGATGATCCTCTTAAGGTCAAGTTCCCCTCAGGAAATCTGGTGGTGTCAAATCAGGGTATTCAGAAATGCCCTATTGTTTTAGAAGGTTTCCTAGCGTATGCTGATCTGAATGTGCTAGATTTGGAAGATTTTGAAGTAATCTTGGGCATGGATTGGTTGTCCAGTTATGATGCTGTCATCCAATGCAAGGTTAAGCGTTTGGACTTTAGGGGGTGCAATGGCCAACCCATGAGCGTGTATGGCTTGCTGCATCAAGACTCCTCAGTTATCTATGTGGTTCGTGCTCGTCAATTCTTAGAGTCTGGCTGTGAGTCTTATCTTGTTTCTATTTCTATTTTGGAAACCTCTCTTGGTGTGCCGCATGTCGAGGAAATTTCTGTGGTACGAGAGTTTCAAGATGTTTTTCCTTCTAGTCTTCCCGGACCTCCTCCCGAGAGAGAGGTGGAGTTTGTTATAGATCTCAAGCCAGGTACTCATCCTATTGCGAAGGCACCTTACCGAATGGCGCCGCGTGAGTTAGAGGAATTGCGCATTCAGTTGGATGAGTTGTTACAGTGTGGCTTTATCAGGCCTAGTTCTTCACCCTGGGGTGCTCCCGTCTTGTTTGTGAAGAAGAAGGATGGTTCGATGAGATTGTGTATGGATTATCGAGAGTTGAACAAGGTGAGCATCAAGAACAGGTATTCGTTGCCTCAGATTGATGATTTGTTTGACCAGTTGCGTGGTAGATCGGTGTTCTCAAAGATTGACCTCCATTCAGGCTATCATTAGTTGATGATCCGTGAGTCGAATGTTCCGCGGACTGCCTTTCGTTCCAGATATGGTCACTGTGAATTCTTGGTGATGTCCTTTGGATTGACAAATGCAACCTCTGCTTTCATGGACATGATGAGTAGAGTATTCAAGATTTATCTAGATCAGTTTGTGGTTGTATTCATTGATGATGTGCTAGTGTATTCTCGGAGTGCTTCAGAGCATGCTTGGCACTTGCGTCTGGTTCTTTCGACTTTGAGAGAGCATAAGTTGTATGCAAAGTTGAGCAAGTGCGAGTTTTGGCTTTCTCAGGTATCTTTTCTGGGCCTTGTGGTGAACAAGGATCGTATATCTGTGGACCCAGCAAGGATTGATGTAGTTTTGGATTGGAAGAGGCCTTCAACGCCTAAGGAGTTAATGAGCTTCTTAGGGTTCGCAGGGTACTATAGGAGATTCATTCAAGGACTTTCAGTTTTGTCTGCACCGTTGACCAAGCTTACGCAGAAGAGCGCAACTTTTGTTTGGAGCGATGCCTGCGAGGAAGCATTTCAGGAGCTAAAGAAGAGGTTGTGTTCTGCTCCAATTTTGGCTTTGCCTACTGAAGGAGTAGAGTACGTTATTTATGTGGATGCTTCACGAGTAGGACTCGGTTGCGTTTTGATGCAGGATGGCAAAGTGATCGCGTATGGATCGAGATAATTGAAGGTCCATGAGAAGAAATACCCTACGCATGATTTAGATTTTGCAGCCGTGATTTATGCCTTGAAGCGTTGGAGACATCATTTTTATGGAGTGTCATGCAAGATTTATTCGGACTAAAAAAGAGTTTGATATATGTCTTCTCTCAGAAGGAGCTTAACTTACGTCAGTGTAGGTGGATGGAATATGTTGCAGATTATGAATTTGATATCTTATATCATCTAGGAAAAGCTAATGTAGTGGAGGATGCCTTGAGTAAAAGTATGCTTTTGTCTTTGACATTTTTGTGCAGTCTTTGGTGTAGGAGTTCTATTTGATGAATATAATAGTGAAGCCTAATGTTGGGTCATCTAGTGTTGAAGCCGAAGAGCCTTCATGGATTACCCTTGTGAGATGGCATCAAAAAGATGATCTAGATTTACAGCACCTTCGAGGTAGGACCGAGAAGGGTGAGTTGCTAGATTTCTCTATTGATGAAGAAGGTACCTTGAAGTACTGAGGTAGGTTCTGCATTCCCGCTGTTGAAGAGATTCGAGTAAAGATTTGTGATGAAGCTCATGATTCTAGCCTTGCCTACCACCCTGGTTCTACGAAGATGTATCGCGATTTGAAGCAAATTTTTTGGTGGTCAGGTATGAAGAATGATATCGCGAAGTTCATGTCTAAGTGTTATTCTTGTCAGCGTGTCAAGGCAGATCATAAGAGTCTTGGAGGTAACTTGATGCCTTTGGATACCCCAACTTGGAAATGTGAGAGTATTTCTATAGATTTCAATACCGGTCTACCGAAGTCTCCCCGAGGGTATGATGCGGTGTGGGTGATCGTTGATAGATTGACCAAGTGTGCTCAATTCGTGCTTATAAGATTGGCTATTCTATGGAAAAGATTGCATCGCTTTATTTGCAAGAAGTTGTTAGATTGAATGGTGTGCCGGTGAGCATTGTGTCAGACCGGGATTCCATTTATATGTCTCGTTTTTGGCAGAGTTTGCTAGGAGCCTTAGGCACCAATCTCAGATATTCTAACGCTTATCATCAACAAACTAATGGGCAGACGGAAAAGGTAAATCAAATCGTGGAGGATATGATTAGATGTTATGTTCTGGATCATGGAGGGGCTTGGGATGAGCATCTGGGGCTCATGGGATTTGCTTACAATAATTGTTATCAGGAGAGCTTACAGATGGCCCCCTTCGAAGCCTTGTATGGGAGGCGTTGTCGGACTCCCCTGTTTTGGGCCGAGGTAGGAGAGAGACCGTTGTTAGGTCTAGAGGGCCTAGAAGAGATGAGCATTGCTGTGACTCAGATTTGTGAGAAGCTTTGTTTGGTGCAGGAGCGTTATAAAAGTATGCCAATCGGCGAAGGGTTGATCTGGAGTTTACAATCGGGGACATGGTTTTCTTGAAGGTTTCTCTGATGCCAGGTGTTAAGAGATTTGGAAAGAACTATAAGTTGGATCCCAGGTATGTGGGACCTTTCCAGATTGTCGAGTGCATCAGAGTGTCTGCGTATAGGCTGGAATTACCTGCTTCCTTCCCTGGTGTTCATCATGTGTTCCATGTGAGCCAGTTGCGAAAGTGTGTGCTTAATGACCGGCATGTCCTAGACTCTGTACCGCAGTTGCAACCCAATCTGTCGTTTGTTGAGGAGCCTGTTTGTAGAATCACAAGATCAGGTTTTGCGCCGGAAGACGATTCCTATGGTAAAAATTCTCTGGAGAAATGAAGATGTCAGGAGCGCAACCTAGGAGCTGGAATCAGTGATGAAGGAATCTTATCCTCATCTGTTCGTCCGATCCTCTTTGGTGAGTGTTCCTCCCTAGTGAATTCTAATTTATTCCTTTTTGCCTAGTTTCATTTTGTGTTGCAAAGTTTCGGGGCGAAACTTTCTTTTAGGAGGGGTGACTGTAATGCCCTTGTTTTTTCGGCAATTATTTAATTCTCTTGGTGACGTCATAATGACGTAAGGGCGTTCGTTAGCGCGGAGTTGGCGGCGCGGCGCCGTTAGTGCATTTTCGCGTCCGTTCGGTCAAGTCAGCCAAGTTCCGGAATTCTTGCTGAAATTGGAAAATCTCGCGTTAGGAAATTTGATTAATTAATTTTAGGCATGTCCGTCAAATTTCGTTGCTATCCGAGCAATTTTTGAGTCTCGGCATTTTTTTGAAGATTTGTGGATTTATTGTTCGCCGTAAGCCTTGGAAAATTTTAACTCGAGAACGGCTAGTCGGTTTTTGGTTTTGACTTCGCCGTTGAGTTCGTAGCGTCGGCTTTCGCCTTTAGCGCATTTTTCATTCGAATCGGTGTGCTTTTAGCCATTCGTAATAGCTATTATTATGATATATATATATAATATAGTATATAGTTATAATCCTATTAACTAACTCATCTAATAAGGTCGATAAAATAATTTTTCTCTTCTTGGTTGTCTAACCCACTACCTTAAATTATGACTTAAATGGTCATTTTTCTTTCATCTTCTCCAGGATTCTATATCCCTTCTTCCAAGAATCCCAAACCAGAGAGTTGAGAGAGGAGGAGAGCTTTTATCCGTGATCCTTCTGGCCTCCATCTCGAGAGCCCTGGTGCTCTTCTTCATCGTCGGAGCTTAGCTTTGGAAAGCTCTCAGCGAGCTCTTCGTGTTCGTGTGCTTCTTGCCACACCTTCGTTTTGAATTGGGAGGAATTAAGGCAAGTGGTGTTTTGCTTCCCCTTTGATCTCTCTTGATCTTCTTAAATTCTTGTTTCTTTGATTTTTTCTTCATTTTTGTTAGCCAATTACCCCCTAAATTTAGCTTTATATGTAATTATACTTTGGTGTCTAAAAACCTAAGTTTGAAGTAACTTTCTTTAATTCTTTTTGCTGACCTATAGACAAAGACCTATGTCTTTGTCCTATAGTTAAAAGCCCTTTTCTGAATTCTGTCAAATTTCTTGTTTTATACATGTGTCCTCATTCCCAACCTCAGTGTGGAGTTTATTTCTCCTGAAATGGTCTAGATCTTTGTTCTGGAGTTTAAATTTGAGTTCTCAAAGAGTTACGTTCAGGTAGTTTTGATTTGAATTCTGGTTGAGCTACTGCCCGGCGCTAGCGCTACCGGCGGCGCTAGCGCTACCGCCGGCGCTAGCATCCCTATGATATCGTCTCATCAATATCGCCTCGTCTATATTGTCTCGATGATATTGTCTTCCTTTTCGACGACATAAACACCAAGCCAATAAGGCTACCGCTAAAACTAGTGCTACCGCCGGCGCTAGCGTCTCATCGATATCGCCATGTCGGTATCATCTCGTTGACATCGTTGTCTTTGTCTCGATGACATTATCTCTGTCTCGACGTCATTATTGTCTCTGTCTCAACTTTATGGTCTCCTTCCCGACGATAAAGCCACCGCTCGACGCTAGTGCTAGCGCCGACGCTAGCTTCATGTAGCCTATTTTCTCTGCCTTTTGAATACTGCGGTGTTTCACCTAATTTCAAGTCTGGCATGATGCCAATATGCTATTTAATTATTCATTTATAAGGCTATTGATTATTTATGATGTGTGGGGCTATGAGCGTTAGTGGAATGAACCACCGTCGCAGTGCCTTGTGTTTGTTGAACATACACCCGGGCTCTGTGTGCTTTGGACTGATGGTTTGTGTTGGACTATGTGTCTCCGCCTCAGTACCTTGATTTTGCCCGGCGTTATTGATGACCTTTTTTGAGCTGATCAGCCTCATCTATTTTTTAATATTATTATTATATAATAAATACCGTCTTTCTTTGCCAAATTTATGGCTATGAGATGTATTTTTATTGCGCCCGAAGTAAGGTTTCTCTTTGTTGTCTTTCTTGATCAGATATGCATGTTATGTATATGTTTCTTTTATTTTAGCTGCCTCTTGCGCATCCTTTTGCTTAGGCGTTCTTTTATTTTGAATGTCTAAGACTCGGAGCAGTAGTAGTTAGAGAGCTTGGGCTGGTTTCTCCAGGTCGCGGTCGTTGCAGCAGGTGAGGTAGCTGTTGTGTTGTCTCGGTTAGAATTGTGCTTTATTTCTATAGGTTCATGTCAGTTTGTTGACGCCCATAGTTTGTGTTAGACTACCTGCTGGCTTTTCTGCTGATATTTGCTAGTCATTTATATGCTTGCTCCCTGGGGATGTTTTATGATAGAATGCATGTTAGGTATTTTAAATATAAAAGCTGCATTCTAGTTTGGTCTCATATCATCTCTTTCAATTGAATGTCATTCTATTTTAAGGTTTATAAAACTACTTTCTTTACTTACACTAAATGTAGAAACTCGCATATCATTAGCATGCACTATTGGGTCCTCATGCTCATGTAGGATGACAAGAAATAAATTAAGTATTTTTCCGCTGCAGATAGATATATTTTCTTACTTGTGGAGTACATGATCCACTAAAATCGAGGGACACATTTTCTTAAGCTCTAAAATTACATAAAGTTTTCAATCATAAAATATATGTTTTTCTACCCTCAATAAGTGGAGGGTTGGTTCTGCCTGAACTCCTGCAGTTGTTCCCTGCACGGCGTGGCATCACGACACGTATTTTCTCTTACTCTGATATTATGCAAATATTGAGAAAATGCGGGTTGTGACACTACCAAAGGCCCCAAAACCACTGTTATACAAATTAGACCGTCAACAACGTCTGGGTTCAATAGTGATGAAAAGCTCAATAGTTTAATTAGGTATGTAAAGAAGAGAGAAGGTCGTAAGAAGAAGAAAATATGTACCCCAGCCAAGAACATCAAGGACTACAAGAGCAAAGTATTTATAACTGCACGACTACGTGATATTATCGAATTTGTTCTCGCTAATTTTTTGGAGAGGTAATTAAGGCGTCTTTTTTACTTTCTTTAATGTTTGTACGTTTTATAATGTGGAGTTTTTGAAATTTCAATAATAGTACTATTTTCTATAGTGGAAATATTTTATTGACAAGACTATTAGTCGATGAGCTTTTGGGTGAGGGATGGTAGAGGATACGCATCTAAATACTTATGCACTCGTCCTTTGCGCGCAGAGGAAGCAGGCATTGACAAAAATGAAAAGTTTATTATGCGTATCACCGGATTATGCTGTAAGCACTTTTGGCACACGTAAACAAATTTTTTCGAATTGATTTTAACCCAGTTAACTAATTTTAATGCTTGTATGTCATATCAAAGAGGGTAGGTGGGAGTACTACGACTCTCCCTTACTAGCCGACATCGTGCAACATTACCCTCATTGGTATGTAGGTTTGCAGCGCGTTATACTTTAACATTTTTTATTAATCTAACTTGTTACCACTGGTATTCCGTTCTTGTAGGTTTCAACATTATATGAGGATATCAGTGATGTCATGCCTCCTGATTTTCTAAGCTGGCCAATAACTGACTTTCTCTGTATACCAATGCAACAGAATGGGAATTTTTGCGGTGTTTATGTCATCAACTTCATGGAGGTTGTTCTATCTACAAAAACAATATCTTGGGTTGGTTGCCAGAGGTGGCAGGATGACATGCCGAAATTTCGGGCTGAAATTGCAGCCGCAATTTTTAAAACATTTTCTCCTTTAATTTGTGCTAATATTTCTTAAGATATTAGTTGTGACTGAATGAATGCCAGAGGTTGCCAGAGGTGGCAGTATAACATTAGTTGTGACTAGTGTTGTTTATTTTTAAAGATAATTGTCTTAATTTTGATGTACTGAGTGAAGGAGTGCCATAATCGTTAATTTGTATAACATTTCATTATTTTGATGTTCTGATGGGTGGCGGTATAACATGTTCTGATAGTTGTGAATTTAATGATCTGGTGCTCAACTTAATGAAAACTTACAACTAAAGACATTTGCATGAATTCACCTCAAGGTTTAAATACATTCGGTATACCAGAAAAGTTAAACGACATATCCAAACCAAAATCATCGGGTAAATCTAAGGCATTTTGATTGTCCGTTTGAGAAGAAGGTTGCTCGTTAGTAAAGCCATAAATGGAGTTGAACTCCTTCACCTTTGGAGGTTGGTCATCAATAGATTTTTTTTTCTTTTTTTCTTCACATATGCACTTTTTCCTGTTTAAAAAGAAATTTGAATTTCACTTTTCGTAAACAATTAGATCTGAAAAAGGGGGCTTATCAACATGATTATTGGTAAATTCATAAACAATAACTTTCGTTGTTTTATGATTGATTTCTCCCAGTGGTCCTTCATGCGCGCGCTAGGAGCACCTTTAGGCCTCTTCACATTCGGATTCCTAACAGAATTGGAACTTACGTGGTCATTCTCCCTCAAAAAACCCTTCTTCTGATGCACGTCCTAGTCCACCATATCATTAGTTATCTTCGAAAAATCATTCATAACGCTTACAACATGTTCCGTTGCAATTTTGCAATTCTCAATCCAGGTTGCTAAATCATAGTTAAAGCGCATCAAGTGGTTTCTAAATATCATATTTGACTCGTGTTCGGCCATGGTTGGGTTATTGGGTTGGTAAATGTCAATCTTTGCATTACGAGTGAACCTTTTAAGTACATATTTAGGGTTTATCTGGCTTACATTATGAATATTGTATATTCTCAGGATATGTTGACATAATATACCTTTAGTCTCAAAACCCATGCATGAACATTCTGCATCCATGGTTGCATTGTTAAAGTTCACAAACCATCTCTTTTCTTCTTCATCACTTACCTTCGTCATGTATACTATGTGTTGGTCATCATATCTCGTTGCATCTACAATACTAACTTCAACAACTCCTTCCATGAATGATTTCTCAAAAAATGAAAAAAAATCTTACATGTGTATAGCTTTGACAAATGTTTCAATAGATAACAATTTTTGAACCTCGTGTTGATAGCACCGTGCTTGCATTTAAAGTTTTCATCATGCCGTTTCTACGCCACGATGAAACCAGCTTCTCCAAACCCATAAAACACTATACAAGTGTACTTGCAGTCTTCGAACTTCCATGCAAACAATTGTTATCTGATTCGCTTCTTTAGGTTGATAAAATGCCGAGATCCAAAATATCTTTGTTGAAGGCTGTAGACCACTTCTTCTTGACAGTATATAAATCACCCAACCATATATTTTCCTGTAGATTTCCTCTCTTCACCATCTCAATCCAACCTCTTTCGAACTCCTCTTCGCCATCACATTTGCTGATGCTTTGATAAAAAAGGACCAAACAATTTTGTCTTGGTTGAAGCAACGGACTTTCGAGGGCGCTTTCTTCGATATGTGCCATTGACACAGACAGTGGCGGCTGGTACTAAATACCCTTTGAAGAGCTACGACCATGGCTTGATCTTGGTCAGAGAAAATAGTAATTGGTTGCTTACCACCAACCAATTTTGGAAAGGTCTTGAACACCCAACAAAACAATTCTATGGTTTCTTCAGCTATGAAAGCACCGCCAACAAAAATATTCTGCCAATGATTGTTCACGGCGATGAAAGGGGCGCAAGCAAGATTATATTTATTCAGTCTATACGTCGTGTCAAAAATAAGAACATCGTCGAAACAGTCGTAATCTATCTTGTTATGCCCATCCATCCAGAAGAGACTAGTCAACCTTTTCAACTCATTTGTTTGTACCTCATACGATAACATATTGTCTTCCAATTGTTTCCCTTGCAGTATCCTTAGCATGCTTGAGGCATCGCCACTTTCTATTAACGCTCTTCTTTCTCGTTGAACAAAGTTGAAGGCATCAGACTTACTGAACCCAATATTTTAAACACCGTTGGCTTCTTCAGAAAGGAAGTTATATGCATCCACCGCTTTAATTACGGCTCCGGTCATATTCTTCATTAAGTTACCTTGCATTTCTGATATGCTTCTATTGGACCTCAATAAATGCTTCTCGTTCTCGATTGCTAGTGGATGATTATGCTACTCGACAAACTCCATTACTGTCCAATTCTTGTTATCTGTACTAGTGTGAAAGACAATGCATGCTAGGCATCCAGTGCGCGTTTCTAATTTGTGGTACTTCTTTGGCGAAAGCCTTGCAATCTTAACACCCTCTTTGACACACCTATATTCTCGCATTTTAATAATTCGTATATAAGTCCAGTATGCTAGGTGTTGTTTACGAACACTTAATCTAGTTGGTGGACATAATTATAATACATTGTGTACACCTTATCCTCCGAGTGCACAATGAGGAAAACAACTGTAGCCTTCTGCGCCTACACTAAAATAATGATGTAATACAACAGGAATTACAGAACATGATCCAACTAGAATTTCAGGAAACATTACAGTCGTAATATAATACTAAAATATGACTGTAAAGATCTAGAATAATTACAGTTGGATATACATTCTAAATTATAGTCGGATTTCCTTACATTTTCATCAACTTTCTCGGACGCCATCGAGAGTTGTTCTTCTAAAATCTTCCAGGAGATGGTAGCTACCAATGGGACAAGTTCAGAAGAGTAAAAACAGCTGATAAGAGCCAAAATAAACTAAATATTCTACCGTAGAATGTGTATCATGAACGCCGAACTGGGAGGAAGCTCTCAGAACTGGAAGAACCTTGCTCTGGTGCCGCGAAGCCTGGGAGGAAGTTCAAAGCAAGGCTGGGGGAAGTTCAGAGCAGCTTGCGGGAAAAAAGATTGGCCTTAACACCACACAAGAGGAGGCTGAACCGAAGCTACAACAGTATACCAGCTCGAGCGGAAAGGAAGTTCGAAGAAAATCTTACGATGTGAAGAGAGGAACCCCCACACTACTAAGCAAGGAGGAAGCTTGGATGGGTTTCGTTGTCGAAAAGAGCGAAGCGAAAATATAGCTTTTTCATTCCGGGAAGAAGGCAAAGGCGTGGGCCCACTCGAAAAAAGAACTATTTAACTCGCACGATGGCTACGTGCGAGGTCGCACTAAACATTTTCTCATATATATACAGGAAATATCTCATTTGCGGGCAAACCTTAGGTGCGGGCATACAGGCGTATGGGCAGGCAGTGTTGGGGGTTCAGATGGGTCCAAATCGAAAAGTAGTAAACATGAAAGTTGTAGATCTCGCCGAGCCGAACAACTTTCATGTTGACCACTTTTTGTTTTGAAGCTGTTTTAAACCTCAAATGCGAGCCCGAAAATCATATTTTCGGAGGTGTACTGTAGCAATCTCGCCGCCCCAGATTTGCGAGCCCCAAATCGAGGGTCAAAACAACTCCCAATCAAAAAGTGATCAAAATGAAAGTTGTTCGTCTAGACGAGATCTACAACTTTCATGCTCATCACTTTTGATTTGGAGCCTCCTTGCCCCTTTCCTGTATGCCCGCACACCCGCATAGTAGCAAATCCCCATATATATATAGTTAGAATATATATTATATAATAAATAACCATTTTCAAAAAGACCGGGCCCGGCCCGAAAAAAGTCTGGCTAGGCCTGGCAAGGAAAAGCCCAGCCCGGGCCAAGGCCGGGCTTGGGGGCCTTACAGGGCCCCCATATCAGCCGGTTGCCCGGCCCGGTGCCCGGGCCGGGCAAAGCCTGGACCCAACACGTGGGCCGGCGGGAAATCTCTCCTCTTGGCGGGATTTCCATTGAAATCCCTCCACTGGCTTGATTTAGGCGGGATTTTAATCCCTCTGATTAGGCGGGATTAATAGGCAGGATTAAAATCCCACCATATTTAGGCGGGATTAAAATCCCGCCTATTGGGAAATCAGGCGGGCCCGGGCCCGGTCTAGGCCGTCCTGGAGGGCCTTATCAGGCCCTCTATTTGAGAGAGGGCCCGAACCCGGCTCGACCCAGTTCAAACTAAGCACGGCCCGAGCCCGTGTGGCAAGAAGCCCGGGCCCGATCGGCCCGGTCCCAGCCCGACCCGATCGGGCTTTTTGAACAGGACTAATAATAATATGTTATTATTACTAATACTATTCAAACATTCGTACATTGCCCTAGAAGACTCAGAATTTGTCCCTGAATGGCTCACTACGACCGTCTCATTGACACGCATCCAACGAAATGATCCGAGGGAACAGAGTCTGTTTGCTCATTTTACGCTTATTAGGGCATTTACGACCTAATTTTGCATGGCATAACTCGAGGCAACCATTTTGGTCAACTTCATATATTTGCATTGAATGCGACGAACTGAATATCATTGAAATCGTAATGGTCTTACGCGAAACACCCCAGTTTCCCAATGTTGTGAAGGTAAGAATTATGTAGCAGAAAACGCCCAGCGGTAGGTGCCGCCACCTACTGCTGGCAGTAACTTTATCGTCTAGATGAGCCACGTATCGGTTGGAAAGTTCATGTCATCCAGACACTAACGCCGAGAGGTAGGTACTACCGTTGGCAGAATCTTTATCGTCTAGATGAGCCCCGTATCAGCCAGTAATGCTTGTGTTGTCTAGAAAGTAATGTCGGGCGGTAGGTGCTACTGCTGGCGGTAGACTTCAAGCCAATATTACCGAGTCAAGGTGATCATATGGACGCAGACATGAAGGAGTTACAGTCGCTACCGCCGGGTGGTACCGCTACCGCCTGGCGGTACAGCTACCGCCGCGCGGTAGCTTGCAGAAACAGATCCGTCCAGATCGGGTTTACAACTGTCCAATCCGCATGAAAAGCAGATCTGACGGCTGGAGCTTGTTCAAATTGTTGGAAATTTTCCCGTAAAGTGGACTAGGTTCGCCGAGACGTCTCGATGAAGTCGTGCGCAAAAATTAGAGCCTATTTAGACTCTCGCAAGCGCGCGTTCATTCAGTCGCGCGATCGATCAAAGCCTGTGATATATGTGCGAGTTCGTCTCATTATTTTGGGCGCGAAGTCGGTCTCATCCTAGGCATAATCTGATGGATATAAAAAATTCAATTAATTTTGGAAGTTACCTTTTGGTTTGAGGAATTAAATATCTTTAATTCCTCATTTGGTAACTTCCTTTTGGTTTTATTTTTGGCTTTTCCTATTAAAGGCCAAGTAAGATTTTCTTATTCCATCCTTAATCGGTGAACTAGGGTGAGATCCAGTTTTCTTCACTCTGCTTCCCTCGTGAAACCGCTCCTCCCTCTTCTCTCTCATTCTTCTTGCATACAAGCGGCAAGGGCTGATCGGATCTTCACTGCTGGCTAGGATCGCCAATAGATCCGGGAGTAGTGAGAGGGCGCTGCAACACCATCTTCATCACCGACGCTTAGGGGCTTCACCACTGGATTGATCGGATCTTCACCGCCGGCTAGGATCGCCATTTCATTTCTCCTTCCACTCGGATCTAGGGATAGGATCCGCATGCAAAACTTGGAGGTTGCAGGTATTCATTTCCATACTTATAGCAATTTGAAATGTTGATCAACATTCAGATCTGCACATTCTTTTGGGTCAAAATTGCTGAGATAAATTAGATACCCTTTATTTGATTTGACCTATAAGTTGAACCTGTCAGTTAATAATTATATTACAGTGATTAAGCTTTAGATCAAATCATTTTGGAGTGTTCACTAACTATGTTCCGATCAAGAGGTGTTAAAACTTGCATATTATAGAATTCAGTTTATGCAATTATTTATATATATCCTTTGTGCTAATTGTTCGCTTTGTAGAGAATTTCTAGACACTCTTGTATGCTAGAGGTTTCTTCCAAAGCGACGGATTTCATAAAGAACAACACGTCTCAACTATTGCAAATTTCCGCCATCATGAAGCACGAATAGGAATCCAAGAACGGTATAAAATAATTCTGCACTTCAGTTAAATTACCGTTCTATTTCAGTTTTACAATATTTGTGTGTCTCTCAATTTGTGAACTCATTTAGAAAACACTGTCTGCGATTTAAAATTCGACTTGAGATAAATAATTTTTGAGTAAGAACGATCCTTGTATATTGCGTTGTCGCCGCATTCAGCAAATTAATTATCCTTAATTTTCGATAATATATTTACGCAGCGACGCACACACACCTTAAGTTTTCCAACAGTTGGTATCAGAGCGGTTTTATTTCATAATTATTTGTCTCCTTAATTATTTGGAATTTTAAATTTTCTAATTGAATCAACTGAGAACACCAAATAAAACCCAATTTATTTTGAGGGAAATAAAAATACGGAACTATTTTAAAAAGTGCATTTATCGAAACAATCTAAGACAGTCACGTGTCTTCTAGAGATTATTAAGTGCCCACAAATCATTCCTATGAAAACACGACATTAAGTTTAGAGCAATATTCAGATATCCCGGTATGAAAGAGTCTCGTGGATTGATAAGAAATGTATCCGCCAAAGTGGCCTTTTAAAGTCGATTTATGAGATTAAGGTTTCACATGTTTTAGGGAGTTCTCTGAGACTCGTGCACAATCATTCTCCCAAAGGAGGTGCTTGCGCAATAGGTTCAGAGGGATACACTCGAACATTTGGACCGTAGCACGGGTTCTTGTAATCTATACACCCAATGGTGGTAGATTTATGAAAAGCTTAAGTGTAATTGTTGCTAGTTCGCGTGTGAAGAATTACTAATTGTGTGGCGCAAAGTCTGCCCAAAGGTGTTGCCCACTGACGCATCTGGATTCTTCGCCTAGTGTGCTATTTAGGATTTTTAGCCACTGTTGCTTGATGCGCGAATCTAGCACACCACTATAGGCGGTAGCAAGACCGCGGCACGAAACAACAGTATATCGATTGTTCAAGTAATATAAAATGCGTAGTGAATCCCCGAGTATCGAATCTCAAAGGAACACAGTAAGGTGGAGTTCACTTTCGAGGAAGGACTTGAGATTGATGTCCTTGCGAGCGGATGGGTTGCGGGAGGTTTGGTTATGGTTTATAGGAAACAAAATAAAAGTAACATAAATTAACACTACTATACAGGCAGCTATGCACTGCTTCATCGGGCGGATGGAAACTATGCAGGCCGCTATGCACTACTTCGCAAGGTGGATGAACGAGTAAGCAAGTGGATGAGGTGAGAGAAATTGCGGAAAGGAGTGAGGGCCGTTAGCACCTCTTGGCTATGTGAATGGATTATACGGGCCGTTAACACCACTTTGCTGCGCGGATGGACGAGAAAGCTTGCAGATGAAGTGGGTCGGCACTGGCGGAATGAGGGTCGCAAACACCTCATCACAAATCTCATACCTAGCAATTGCTAGTGCAGCAAACCCAAACACTCACACCACAATTACCACAAGAGCTCACCTCAAGCACTCATATAAGAATAATAACATTGCATAACAATGAAATGAAGATTAAATCAACTGTAGAGTGCAAACATCATTAAATAAAGAAGATTACACTAACAACAATAGTCCAAGAGGAGAAAAATGCAAGTGATGGAACCGAATCTGGAGGCTCGTTATAGATTCATGGTAGGAATCGTTGGGTTGTCAATCTGCGTCCTAGCTCAGTCCCAACTATCTTCTGGGGTAGAGGAGGGTTGTCACTTCTGTAACAACCCGGCCCAACCACCACACTGAAGGGCTGGCAACCCGGCTCACAGGCCGGTCCATCTCCACCCCAGTGGGCTGGCTGCCACGGTTGATGGGCCAGCTGGCAACCCGGCTCACAGGCCGGTCCATCTCCGCCCGCTTTTTTTTCAAGGGCTGCAGCTTAGTTGGTGATGAGAACTGTTGAAGGTTTCTCATCAAGGGTGGCGGGGGATCGAGACCCGCCATCAACAACGCACTGTGCTGAGAAACAGGCCAGGGATGCGTTGGGGTGTATGGGCTGCAACCCTTATAAAAACGGGCGGAGATGGACCGGCCTATGAGCCGGGTTGCAGCCCTTCAGTGTGGTGGTTGGGCCGGGTTGTTACAAAAAAGTGCACTTTTTTGTAACAACCCGGCCCAACCACCACGCTGAAGGGCTGGCAACCCGACTCACAGGCCGGTCCATCTCCACCCCAGTGGGCTGGCTGCCGCGGTTGACGGGCCGGCTGCAGCTCAGTTGGTGATGAGAACTGTTGAAGGTTTCTCAACAAGGGTGGCGGGGGATCGAGACCCGCCATCAACAACGCACTGTGCTGAGAAACAGGCCAGGGATGCGTTGGGGTGTATGGGCTGCAGCCCTTGTAAAAAAGCGAGCGGAGATGGACCGGCCTGTGAGCCGGGTTGCCAGCCGGCCCATCAACCGCGACAGCCAGCCCACTGGGGTGGAGATGGACTGGCCTGTGAGCCGGGTTGCCAGCCCTTCAGTGTGGTGGTTGGGTCGGGTTGTTACAACTTCCTCCCAATTGACCCGTCTTCTGCAGTATATTATAATCCGGCCACGTCCAATGCAAAGAACTCCTTGCTTAGCGATGAAGATTAGTGTAGAATCCTCTCTTTGAAGTGCTTGGATGATGCGAGGTGGCTGAGAGGATACTTTGGCTCAAGATTTTAGCCAAGAATGTTCCCGGAGCACCTCTGTAACGCCCCTAATTTTTTTTCGTTAATTATTTTTACGTGCCCGCTGTGACGTAATTTTGGCTTAAGGGCGTTATGTCAGCTCGTCTGGTAGTGTTTCGAGCTTTAGCTTGGTTAAGGCTTGTGATTTAGGTCAAGCGTGCGAGATTTCGCGTCGTTTCGAGTTAAAGTGAAGATTTTGAGTGGATATCAAGATTTTAGCTTCGGAAGGCTTTATCCGGAGTTTGGCTCATCGGAATTGAATTCCGACTCCGCCGTTGGATTCGTAGCGCCGTGTTTTAGTTAATGTTCGAATTTCGTAGAAATCCGAGGTGTTTTGATCGCCCTCGCAGTTTTAAGTAGATTGGAGGATTAATTAATTATTTAAATAATAAATTAGGTTTATATATAAGCCTAAAATCCTTCCCTTCCCTATTCATCTCCTTCCTCGATCAAAATCAGCCGCCGGAGGTTAGGGCGAGAGCGGAGCTTCGTGGAGCCTTCAACCGGCGACTCCTAGGGCTGTAGTGGTCGGAATCGAGTTTGGTTTGAAGATTTGGAAAGCTCTCGGCGAGATCTTCGTTCTAGCGGTAAGATTTTCTCGTTTCGTGGAGTTTTAAGAGATTCGGTAGTGACCTAACTCCTTCCTTTGATCCGAAAGGTTTCAGGTTTTGTGCTCGGGTGAGTTCTTGGCTGGATCCTTAGCTTTCGGAGCGGAGATCTTCGAGTTTGCAAGGTTTAAGGCAAGTGGTTTCTTCCTCTTTCTCTCTTGATTCTTTTGACGGTTGGTTTGCTCGTTTTGAGCTCTTGTCATGCTGTTTAGCAAGAGTTTGTGTGTTTGGTGTAGTAACTTATGATCTAGAACCTTCCCTTGATTTTTCTCCTCCTCAACCTTACCCTAATATCAAGTTTTTCCCCTTGTTCTTGCGGTGGCTCGAGACATACCTGTCTCTGTCTTTGGGGATGTCTCGAGACATAGTTGATGTCTCGAGACATACTTGTCTCTGTCTTTGTGGATGTCTCGAGACATAGCTGATGTCTCGAGACATACCTGTCTCTGTCTTCGAGGATGTCTCGAGACATAGCTGATGTCTCGAGACATACCTGTCTCTGTCTTTGGGGATGTCTCGAGACATAGCTGATGTCTCGAGACATACCTGTCTCTGCAGCTTTGGATGTCTCGAGACATAAGGGATGTCTCGAGACATAGCTGTCTCTGGCCCTTTCATGTCTCGAGAGATTTCTCTTCTCTCGAGAAATTGCACTTCTCTCGAGAAATTGCCCTTCTCTCGAGAAACCCTTTTATCTCTCGAGAAGTTCCTTGTAGTTTTCAAGACGTCCTAAATTCTACTGTGTTTTTGTGTGATGTCTCGAGACATACCTGTCTCTGTCTTTGGGGATGTCGCGAGACCACCGCCAGGGGCGCTGCCCCTTGGACCCCGTTAGGGGCTCTGCCCCTAAGACCCCGCCAGGGGCGCGGCCCCTTGGAACCCCGCCAGGTGCGCATGTGATTTCGTTGCGATTTCCATGTTTTAAATCGTGTGTTCTCTCTAGTGCACCAGGATGATTGCCAGTGTCCCTTCGGTGCTCCTGATCTTTGAACCCTCTTGCTTGTATTCTTTTACTGGTCGTGGTCTGATAACATTCGAGTTTACCCTTAAATCGTTGTGATCGGTGTACCTTGCCTTGACCCTAAATCTTAGGGCCTTCCAGTGATTATCCTTTCGGGTAGCGTCCCGTGTTTAATTAAAAATTTAAGTAATAAGAACTACTGTCTTTAGCCTTACACCGTAGTGGTGTTTGGAGGACAGTGGGGGAAAATGTTATAGCCTTGCACGGTAGTCGTGTTTGGATGGTTGGGTCTAGTAGCACCCCCCCCCCCCCCCCCCCCCCCACCTGGTTTTGGGCTTTGGGTAGCGGAGTTAGTTAACCGCTCCCGTTTAATTGAGCTGATCAGTCTCTTTATTCAATGAAACTAAATAAATGAATGTGTTTGTTCCTCTTTTGGTATTTAGTGCACTTAATGCTGGTTGGTTCATTGTTTAGAGCTTCTCTTCCGGTAAATTTTGGCTTGGGTTGGTACCCCTTATGCCTTGTTTGTTTTTCTGCTAATCTTCTGCCACTTGTAATTCCTTGCTGAGGCGTTCTTTGTTTTATTGAATGCCTCAGGTTCAGAGCCGTAGCGGCTAGTGGTGTTGCCTGGAGTTCAGAGTTTGTAGCTGCTCACCCCGCTGTTGCGAGGTAGTTGTGTTTAGTTGCTTCTTGTGCTCAGACATACTAGTTGGTGCCAATGGGTTAGTGTCAGGTGTTGACGCCCATTGTGCCCCTTTTTATACCTTATAGTTTACTTGTCAGTTTATGCCACTACTTATAGAACTTGTGTATCTTACTCTCTGGGAATGATTTATACTAGGTGCACTATAGTTATAAAATGGTTTTTCTTCATCCTCATTGCATTCTTTCTAACTAAAACCCTTAACTTTAAAGCCGTCTGAAGGTATTTTCTACTCTTACAGTACGCCTAGTTATGTGCATATCATTTACTTCATGCCCCGTCGTTTGCATACATATAGGACTTTCAGTAAACTAAATCAAGTACTTTCCGCTGCAATTATATATACTTTCTCGGTGGACTAGTTGATCCACGAACTGAGAGACACAGTTCTTATCTCAAAACCCCTAATAAATGATTTCAATGATGACTTATCATATAATCATGTTTGTTTAGTAAATTAATAGGTTCCCGCCTGAGCGTCTACAGTTGTCTCCTGTATGACGTGGCATCATGACGTGTATTTTCTCGTACTCTGATATTCTTAAATTCGGAGAAAATGCGGGTTGTGACAACCTCCAAATGGTGGGAGGTGATGGAACGACAGAAAAGGGCAGAGCAACTCTTGGCGCGAAAGAGCAGATGGATCTGGTCTAGGGCGAAGTCTCCAGCTTTTATAGAAAAATAGTTAGAATTTGGTCACGCACGGTCGAACGCATGACCGTGCGTGTACCGTGCGATATTAATTGCCCAGGAAGCCCAGGAAGCCCAGGAAGACAAAGCAGAGCGCCCGTGCAATTTTACTCACGCCCGTTCGAAACCGACCATGCGTAAAAATGTACAGGAAAATCCAGAGCACCTGGAAAATAGGCCAGCAAGGAGAGATCGTGCGTTTCCTTTGCGCATGGTTGAATCCAACCCTACGTGAAGCAAACATACGAGCGATAATTACATAAATATTCTGACACAAACACGGGCTCGTGCGATTTTACTCATGCACGGGCAAACTGCCGTGCGCAAACAAAATGCACGAGCGGGTGCAGATCACCATTTTAAGCAACAGATCAAAGCGCACGGCCGCACCGATCGTTAGTCAAGGAAAGACATGACCATGTGATTCATGCATATATGAAATCTGGGCAAAATAGAGATCTGCCCACCTGCACAGCAAATCCAAACATTGGGAACACACCTCAAGCACAAGCATAATATCATAAAAAGAATGGGGAGCAAAATTTACTTACCCCCAACAATAAAGCGTGCAGTTGCACACCACCGCGGGCCTAAATAGTGCACTATATGAAGAAATGTATTTAAGTGAAATATAAGTAATAATAAACTATAAGTGAAGTTCATGTGCGTGAAAATGAGCCTAGATGAGTCTGAAAAACCCTATAAAAATTGGACTCATCACACCCCCAGACTTACCTGTTTGCACGTCCAGAGCAAACCATTCTATGCAAATGGGGAAAACAACTAGCTAGCAATGAAATTAAGACACAGAGTACCATGCGAAGTCGCATGTTCAAGTGCGCAGAAATACAACAGAAAAGATTTCTAATTATACAAGATAGTTTGTAAATTTCTAATAGAGTTAATAACTATTACTACTACTCAAAATGTGAATCACAGTGAATCGTTCGGTCATGCATAGGGAGAAAATAGACTGATCACTAAGATACACTTTGTCAAAGATCGGGGTTCGAAACAACCTCCACTGAAATCCATCAGCATCAGTGACCATAAGCTCACCCGTTCACACTCTCTCCACGACACTAGATCGGTTCACTGCGCGAGTCAGTAGGACTTTAGGTTTTTATTGGGCTTGGGTCACGGTGAGGTAAGCAACGGTAAACAAGAAGGCTAAAATGCACCTAACCCAAATGAGCACCCAAAGAAACTATCCACGCACCATAAAACACGTGAGTGCACCACACCCCCAGACTTGGACTTTGCAACATGGGTGTGTGCACTACCTACTCCCAACACAAATATTTACAAAATTTTCAATTTAACTTTTTCATAACAATCTTTTATTTTTCTTTTCTTTCATTCTTCTTTTTCTTTCTTTTCTTTTTCAGCAAATTTTTAATAAACACACCCAATGTTTCCACTATAAATATTACCACATCAACACCGCAACATAAAGATATAATACAAACTAAAGCTCGTACATGGGTGTGCGATTAGGCATGGCTTGTAAAGGCTTTGGTGAAATAAAGGTGTAGTTGAATCAAGAGGAAGGGGTAGGCACGAAGGGGCTAGCGAGTGTAGAAGATGGGAATGGAACAAAAGCTCAACCGGGCCAAAATGATGGCCTACATCACACTTGCGCAACTGAACTAACTGTATAACCATGCTTCAAGAATCACTTGGGGCAAGTTCTTAACCACCGAGAAAGATTATCCTTCCCTCCGATTCGAACAATACAAACCTAGTAACCGTCTACACACATCCCTACGCTACCATTTGATTCACATCGGATTCAACAAATTTTGAGTATAATAAACAATATTTACGCAAATAAAAAATAAAAAACTATAAGCATAAAGAAAAATTAATTCTACACTGATTTCTACGCGAGTACTCGACTAGAATACTACAGGAGTCAACATTTTACTCCGTCTCACAATACTAAGGCAACACAATACTTTTTCCAAATCACACAAAAGAAATGAGTTCAACTCGCGATGCGCTAATGGTTAAGCACGCGCTCAAGTGGGTGTTATGGTGTGCGGTGACTGAAACAAAAAGTACTTCTAGTATGCTATGCCATGTGCACGTGCAGTGGGTAACACTCAATTGTGTTTCTCCCTCCCCCAAACATAATCTATGCAACAAAAGTAAATGATGGACATTACGAATAAAAAGAGATGAAGAGGGAAGAGGTTACCCATGCTCAGAAACGAGCATACCAGAAGATTGGCGTGCAAATCCAGGTCAAAGCTGCAGCATCCGCCATCCAGAAGAAGTACCTGCAGGGGTGAGCTCCGCCAAAACAACAGAAAATAGAAAAGCTAAAACGAAATACAACTAACTAAACCAAACTAGATAAAATAAAAATGCAGGAAAAAGTAAGATAACTACTGGGGTTATTATCCTCCCAGCACGACTTATTTAGCATTTTAACAGTTCTAGCTATTCGGTCTATGAAAAGAAAAGTGAATAGGTAAATGTTCCATTATCCATTTCGGTAACGGGTATCGATATAGAGATAAAACAAATACCCATCTACCTAAATATTCATACCTGCTCCTCACAGGTAGAGGGAAGAGAATGTAAAAGGAGGAGGAATCCTCACTCATCTCACCAAAAATATCCTTGCCCTGTGAGGTGTCGTCATCAGGGAGGAAGCAGGAGGAGAAGTCCATTGATGGAGCTTCCGCAATGGAGATGGGATCAACTTCCTTACATACAAAGATGCTCTCATCAATGACTTGAATCCAAGTCCTCAAGGAGTCCCTGTGAAGAATCAACCTGCATAGGCTCAGACTCAGAAGAAGGGGGGGGGGGGGTCAGGAAATTATGGAGAAGAATGACATAAATAATCAAAAATCAGAGCATGATCCAAGCATAGATCACTGTCGGTATCATATGAGTCATAGCGAGGGGAATCCGAGAGCTCGAGGTCCTCGGTGTTGATTTGGACCTCCTCATCTGATAAGGAAGTGCAAACCTCCTCAGCAGAAAGGGTTTCCTCCTCATCCTTCCTCGGTGCATCATCGTGTTTCAAGGAGTCACACTCCCCATCGGAGAGAATAACATCCTCATCCCACTTTGGCGCAGCCTCAGGCTTCGAATCAACTTCCCTAAACCCTAACAACATCAACCAACTCACCAAAAATAGGTGTAGAGAGTTCTTGCAAAGAAAGCGGAGAAACAGAGGTAATAACATCATCATAGAAAATGTGCACAGGTTCCTCCGGCGGTGAATCCAAAAGAAGGGATGAATGCTCCAGGAGGGAGCTCTACACTATGTCGTCACACCGATCAACAGAAAGTCTGATGGTGATATCCGCAGCAGTCCCCCATAGACAAGGTGGTACTACGAATATATCATCAGAATTAGAATGAGCACCCAAATGAGAGGTGGATTGAATGATAAGAACATCAGCTTCATCATCCTCCTTCAACTGGCACTGAAATTCTGCACAATCTTTCAATGCGTGCTCGGTGCTATGACAACACAAACACCATTTTCCATTACTCCTCAGGCCAGACGGGGCCGAAGAGGAATATAAAAACTGTAAATGGTGTGAAGAAGAGTGACCATAAGACTTGGGTATGGTGTATGAAGTATCGTAATAGGACGGTGTTCCATACACCGGGCCTCGAGAATTATGCCCACTATCTCCAGCGGGGCATTTATCACTAGAATGATTATAATCTCCACAACATCTACAACAGATATTAAAAGCAGAAAACATGGTGTAGCGGGGGAGAATTCACCAACAGATAAAATTTCTTTGCAAGAATTAACTACACATAAGAAATAATAATAAAAATGAATGTCTACTTTAGATAAATCACAAAATAGATAAGGAATAAAGAAATTTAAAACGACAAATTCTAAGAACTAAAACAAAGATGAAAATGGTATAAACAAAGGGAAAAGAACATTATCTCTCAGCTCTCTCTCTCAAGAAACTCACACGACTGTGTTCCCCGACAATGATGCCAAAAACTTGATATGCGAATCAAGCACACCGCTATAGGGGGTAGCAAGACTGCAGCACAAAATGGTAGTGTACCGATCGTTCATGTAATATAAAATGAGGAGTGAATCCCCGAGTATAGAATCTCAAAGGAACACAGTAAGGTGGAGTTTACTTTTGAGGAAGGACTTGAGATTGAAGTCCTTGTGAGCGGATGGGTTGCGGGAGGTTTGGTTTTGGTTTATAGGAAACAAAATAAAAGTAACCTAAATTAACACTACTATGCAGAACGCTATGCACTGCTTCGCCGGGCGAATGAAAACTATGCAGACCGCTATGTACTGATTCGCATGGCGGATGGACGAGTAGGCAAGCGAATGAGGTGAGAGTAACTGTGGAAAGTAGTAAGGGCCGTTAGCACCTCTTGGCTAGGCGGATGGATTATTCGGTCTGTTAGCACCGCTTCGCTGCGTGGATGGACGAGAAGGCGTGCGGATGAAGTGGGTCACACTAGCAGAATGAGGGTCGCAAGCACCTCGTCACAAATCTCACACCTAGCAATTGCTAGTGTAGCAAACCCAAACACTCACGCCACAATTAGCATAATAGCTCACCTCAAGCACTCATATAAGAATAATAACATTTCATAACAGTGAAATGAAGATTAAACCAACTGTTGAGTGTAAACATCTTCAAATAATGAAGATTACACTAACAACTATAGTCCAAGAGGAGAAAAAATGCAAGAGATACAGCCAAATCCGGAGGCTCGTTGTAGATTCAAGGTAGGAATCGTTGAGTTGTCAATCCGCGTCTTAGCTCGGTCCCAACTATCTTTCGTGGTAGAGGAGGGTTGTCACTTCCTCCCAATAGACCCATCTTCTCCAGTATATTACAGTTCGGCCACATCCAATGCAAAGAACTCCTTGCTTGGCGATGAAGATGAGTGTAGAATCCTCTCCTTGAAGTGCTTGGATGATGCGAGGTGGCTGAGAGGATACTCCAGCTCAAGATTTTAGCCAAGAATGTGTCCGGAGCACCTCCAAATGGTGGGCGGTGATGGAACAGCAAAAAAGGGCGGAGCAGCAATTCTTGGCTCGAAGGAGCAGATGGATCTGGTCTAGGGCAAAGTCTGCAACTTTTATAGTAAAAAAGTCAGAATTTGGTCACATATAGTCGAATGAAAGACCGTGCGTGTACCGTGCGATATTAATTGCCCAGGAAGCCCCGGAAGACGAAGTAGAGCGCACGTGCGATTTTACTCATGCACGATCGAAATTGACTGTGCGTAAAAATGCACGGGCAAATCCAGAGCACCTGGAAAATAGGCCAACAAGGAGAGATTGTGTGTTTCCTTCGCGCACGGTTGAATCCAACATGCGTGAAGCAAACACATGGGCGATAATTACATAAATATTCGGACATAAACATGGGCTCGTGCAATTTTACTCACCTATGGGCAAACTGCCCGTGTGGAAACAAAACGCACGAGTGGGGCAGATTGCCATTTTAAGCAATAGATGAAAGTGCACGGTCGCACCGATCGTGCATCAAGGAAACAAACAACCATGTGATTCATACAGATATGAAATTTGGGAAAAATAGAGATCTACCCACTTGCACAGCAAATCCAAACACTAGGAGCACACCTCCAGCACAAGCATAATAACATAAAAAGAATGGGGAGCACAATGTGCTTACCCCCAACAATAAAGCATGCAATTGCACGCCACCGCGTGCCTAAACAGTGCACTTCATGAAGAAATGTGTTCAAGTGAAATATAAGCAATAATAAACTAAATGTGAAGTGCATGTGCATAAAAACGAGCCCAGATGAGTCCAAAAAACCCTATATAAATTGGACTCATCATTGCTCTATTAGTCTGATCCGTTTTATTTTCTCTTTACTTTCAGTCAACTTTACAATCCATAATAATAGGCGACCATAGAGAAGCTCACTGGGTCAAATTTCAAGAGATGGAAGTCTCACATAATGTTCTCCCTTCATATGGCTGATATTGAGATGGCCATGAGTACCGATCAGTCTACAGAGCTCACAACGACCAACACTCAAGCTGATAAAGACCATTATGCTGCCTGGAATAAGTCTAACAAAATATGTTTGTTGACTATGAAGCGTTCCATCCCGGAGAACTTTCTGAGTGGTCTGCCTGATGCCATCATCGCTAGGGATTTTCTGACTGTCGTGGGGCAGAGATATAAGGTGTCTTCAAATGCTAAGATCGGGATGCTGATACAGGACCTTTTCTCCATGAGGTATTCGGGAGGAGGCGATGTCCGTGATTACATACTATATATGGTCTACTTTCAGACCAAATTGTAGGAGATGGAGATCAGTCTCCCTGAAGCGTTGATAGTGCATCAAGCACTCAACACCCTCCCTGCAGAGTTCAGGATACTGAAGATGACCTACAACTCCAAAGATGAGGCGTGGAAGATAAATGACTTAATAACACACTGTGCTGCTAAAGAGGAGAAGCTCAAGAATGAGAAGACTCATACTGCTCTTCTTGTCTCCAAGCCCGCATTTAAGAAAACTAGGAAGAAGAAGTCCAAAGCTCCTTTCAAATCTCCTGACATGCCCGCTTCCACTAGTAAGGCATTAATGGAAAGAAGCCTCTAAGTTGTTTCTTCTGTAAGAAGAAGGGACACATGAAAAATGAGTGCCTAAAATTTAAGTGTTGGATGGGGAAGCGTTGTTTTGCACCTTCAGGTAGTCCCCCAGCCCTTGTCCTTTGTGAATCCAATTTAATTGAAGCCCCGTCAAGTTCCTGGTGGCTCGATAGTGGATCAACTAATCATGTTGCTTACACACTACAAGGGTTCATCAAAAGGAGGAGGCCAAGTAAGGGTGAGTGCAGACTGACAATTGGCAATAATGTTGAAGTGGAGGTGGAGTTCATAGGAGATGTTCGTTTAGTCCTTTCTTCTAGATTTTTACTTTTGTTGAGAGACATTTTCTATATTCCTTTGTTTAGAAGGAACTTGATTTATGTATCTGCTTTAGATAAACTACATTTTGGCTTTAACATTAATGCTGGTTTTATTGATATTTCTTATGTATCGCGAATTATAGGCCATTGTTCATTATCTAGCGGATTATATAGTTTATGTCTTTCTCCTACGAACATTTATGCTACTTCCTATATTATAGAAAATATTGCCAGTAAAAGACCTCTAATTAAGGAACAGTCATTTATGCTTTGACATAAAAGATTAAGTCATATATCTAGGGAAATAGTTGAAAGATTAATTAAGGAAAATATTCTCCCTACCCTTGACTTCAGTGACCTAGAGACATATGTTGACTGCTGCAGAGGTAAGATGAACAAGATTAAAAGGAAAGGCTCAACTCATAGTTCAGATCTGTTGGAGGTTATTCATACGGACATTAGTGGACCTTATTCATCTATCCACTGTAAGAACACTTTCTCCATTACCTTCATTGATGACTACTCCCATTTTGAATATTTGTACTTAATTAAAGAAAAATCTGAATCTCTTGACATGTTCAAGCTTTTCAAGACTGAGGTTGAAAAGCAAATAGGGAAAGTCATCAAGATTGTTAGGTCTGACAGAGGTTGTGAGTATTTTGGTAGACATGATGAACCTCCAGGCAACATAAAGGTCTGTTTGCCAGATACTTGGAGAGCTGCAACATTGTTGCCCAGTACTCCATGTCGGGTAGTCCTGAGCAAAATGGTGTGGCCGAAAGGCGTAATCGCACCCATAAGGAAATGATGAGGAACATGATGAGTAGGATGAATCTTCCTGAGTTTTTGTGGGGTGAGGCACTTAAAACTGCGGTTTTTATCCTCAATAGAGTTCCTTCAAAGTCAGTACCCAAAACATCATTTGAGTTGTGGACTGGTAGGCGACCCATCCTTAATCATTTGCGAGTTTGGGGTTGTCCTGCAAAAGTCCACCTTTATGATCCATCAGAGAGTAAAATTGCCCCTAGGTCTTGTCATTGCTTTTTCATAGGGTACCCAGATCATTCGAAGGGATTTAGGTTTTATTCCCTTTTAGGAGGACCCAGAATAGTAGAATCACAAACAACTAAATTTTTGGAATTAGATGTTGCTGACGAACCGAGTTGCTCTCACCCAGGTAGCAAAGTCGATAAAATCGTGCCTATTAATTTATCCGTTCCATTGGTAGGATATCCTATCGTGTCTGAACCCGTGACAGAGCACGTAGAGGCTGTGGATCCTGTTTTACCACTGATCCCTGTTGAGGTTCCTCCATAAGCTTAGGAGGTTCATCCACCTGTTAGGAGATCTATTTCGCAGAGAAGACCAGTGATTTCCACTGACTATGGAGTTTACTTGGGTGAGAGGGATTTTGATATTGGTCATGTAGTTGACCTTGTTGGGTATTGTGTCCACAATCACCTTGATTTGAAGATGTCCCCTAGTAAACTAAAATGAATTGTATTTGCATTTGATGACTTTTGTTTAGATGTGTTATGACAGGCCTTAATGCTAAGTGCGTACCAAAGTCAGGTTGCAATGGATCACCAAACACAGTTCTAGACAATGTAATCCCTCATTGTATAGAACAAAGTGTTGGTCCATGTGTAATCTCTCTTTTGGGGTGCACTTCATATACTCATAACTGAAGGCTTTCAAGGTTGAGGAGTGGAGCAGGTTTTCAGAAGAAAAGAAAAATTCTGCTGAGTCAATTCGTCGAGATGACTCGGGTCATTCCGACGAATCCCGACGAATCCAGACAGAAGACCTTTGTCTTGGTTTAGAAGAAAATTCTGCAGCTAAGTCCATTCGTCGAGATGACTCGGGTCATTCCGACGAATCCCGACGAATGCTGACAGAGGCCATTTTGGCTGAGTTGTGAAGAAAATTCTGTAGCCAAGTCCATTCATCGAGATGACTCGGGTCATTCCGACGAATCCCGACGAATGCTGACAGAGGTCATTTTGGCTGAGTTATGAAGAAATTTATGCAGCTAAGTCAATTCGTCGGATGTTCACGTGAAGTCTCGACGAATGACGGAAAGATGGATTTCAAATCTTTGTTTCGTTTTCGACAATTAGGGTTAGCCACCATGATCAGTACACGTGTCGCCTCTCCCTTCTTTGTCGCACTAGTCGTTGAAGTCCTCCCTATAAATAAATCCTTATTTTAGGGCAAGGGGCTCTTCTTAATTTTTGATCAAAACATCTCTCTTCAGCCGATAGTTCAGAAAAGGCAAAAAGTCGATCTCCTTTCTCTTTTGCTGAACAAGATTTCTGAGACCTAACATTTGCTGCTCAAGATCCTTTCTCTATTGTTGTTAGAGATTTCTCAGAAGAAGGCCTTTGATCTTATTGTTGCTCTCTTTATTGAAGATTCTTTCAAGTAAGTCAAAGGTCCTATTCAGATCTGGTTAGCCAAGTCTTCTCTCTTCCACTTCTTTCAAGTGCCAAGCTTTCTTTCAAGGTTAAGAAGAAGACTCAGTTTGCAAGATCTGAAGTTAATCTCTTTAGAGGTTAAGAAGAAGTATTTTTTTGTTTCAATATTTTCTTTTGTAGGAGTTTTCACTCCGAGATTATTTGTAGGAGTTGTTTACTCCGAGGTGTAGGAGTTGTTATACTCCGAGTTGTAGGAGTGGTATACTCCGAGTTGTAGGAGTTTGGACTCCGAGGTATAAGATTAGTTATAATCTGAGATTGGTGAAGTAGCCGAGTCTAGCCTCGTAGTGCTAGATAGGCGAGGCGGGAAAGAGGACTACCCACATCGGGGAACCTCTATAAAATCCTTGTGTCTGTGCTGTGTTTGATTGTTTGCTTTTCTGTGTTAAATTTTTTAATTCCGCATAAAGACATAGAATCCACCTATTCACCCCCCTCTAGGTGATTTAGGCCGCAACTAGATACTTTCAATTGGTATCAGAGGGAGGTTGTTCGCTATAAGGCTAACACCTTGAACAAGACTCCTCATCTAGTTGCTAAAGCAAATATGTCTGGAATGGATAAGGCCAAGGATTCCGTCAAGTTGCCAGTCTGCACCAAAGAGAACTTTCCTATGTGGAAGGAAAGAGTAAGATTCTACATGGAAGCTGCCGACCCAAGAATATTTCAGATCGTGGAAGAAGGTCCCCATATTCCGATTAAACCATCTTCAATAAACTCCACCATCATGATCCCGAAGAAGATGTTGGAACTAAACAAAGATGAGATCGCTCTAGTGGCCCTAGACAAGAAAGCAAAGAATATCATAGCAGGTGCAGTTGATGATTCAATGTTGCAAAATCTGCTTCACTGCAAATCTGCTAAAGAAATGTGGTATTCACTAGTCGTTCTGATGGAAGGGACCGAAGAAGTGAGGGATGACCGAAGATCATTGCTGAACCAAGAATACGAAGCATTCAAGCAAGATCCAAGAGACTCCATTTCTGACACCTACGAGAAGTTCTTCAAGATCGTAAATGGTCTTAGGAACTATGATAGAGAATTCACAACTGGCGAACTAAATGACAAATTTCTGAGATCCCTGACGAAAGAATGGGACACCAAGGTTATAGCCATCAGAGAATTCGGAAAGTTCGGAACCACGGAGCCACAAATGTTGTTTGGTAAGCTCCTGTCCCATGAGTTGAAGCTAAATTCCCGCAAAGCTGAAGAAGAGGGGGTCAGGGCCTCTGGAAGGGAGAAGTCCTCTGCCCTAAAAGCTGAAAGCTCAAGAAAGAGCAAGGCTCTCCCACCTGCCAGGAGACCATCTTCTGATGAGGATGAGTCTGATGCCAGCCCCTCAGGTTCAGAGATGTCTGATGGAGAATTTTCTCTTCTCTCCAAGCAATTCAAAAGACTTCTGAATAAAATAAAGCAGAAGAGAGGCCAATCCACTGCATTTGATCACAGAAGATCAAGACGTGATGGTGATCATCACAAGAAGGACTACTATAATGACAGGTATAAATCTAAACCGAACAAATTTGATTCTACTGACATTATTTGTTATTGCTACAATAAGCCAGGACACGTAATAGCCGAGTGTCCATACAAAAAGAAAGAAGGATCAAAGAAGGAAGAAAAGAGATCCTTTAAAGGAAAGAAGAAAGAAAAGAGCCTCCTCCCCAAAAAGGCCAAGACTCTGAGCGACAGTGACTCTGATGCGTCAAGCTCAGATGAAGAAGCCTTCTTTGGGATAATGGCACATCTAGACGAAGAAATAGGCGACTCCTCTTATAAGGGGAAGGTAAACTCTCATACCCCTCTGTCTGCTTCTGAAGATGAGACTGCATCCATAGCAAATGAAGGCTACTCCTCAGAGGAGGACTCTAAGTTAATAACTCAGTATGAAGCCCTTGTGAAAGGATTTGACAAGTGCCGCAAGGTCGTCAAGTCCAAGTCAAAAGAAATTGAATCTCTCAAGACAGTGGAATTAGCTTTGAGGGAGGAAGTTGAACAACTAACTCCTCTCAAAGATGAAATCCAACTCTTGAAAGACGAACTGAAAAGCTCCACTGAGTTGTTGAATCTAAAGGAGAAAACTATAAATGAACTAGAAGATAAGTTGAAGGCGGAAAGGAAGCTCGTAGAAAGCTTCTCGAAGCCTAAGACTATTCTTCCATTCATTGATAGGTTTTCTGCTCCTGCGAAGGGTAGTGGAATTGGTCATAAGGCTGAAAGTAGTAAGGCTGCTGAGAAGAGAGCCGTGAAAGGGAAGGGAACTGCCAATCAAAGTCAACCTTCATTCAGGAAGGTCATTTTTCCATCAAACCCGTTTGACTTTGATTCATCCTACGGTCATCTTGCTAGGCCAACACATGTTGAACCTAGTAATAGATATCAAGGATGGATCTTTCCCCGAAACTTTGACAACTCTCCATTCAAAGCTCCTCATGAAGAAATAATCCTCAAAGATCATGGTCCATTTGTTCACGGATCAGCTCACAAGAAAGCACCAAAAATTAAAATGATTGCACCCAAATCTGTTGAGAAGAAGTTGGAGCCATGTGTGTGCTGTCACCATGAGGCCCCCACTTCTAAGAAAACTTCCACTAAGAAAGTCACTCCTGTTGCACCTCCCATTCAAAAGGCAAAACAGGAGACAAAGAGAAGGTACAATCGATTCGATTGTTGGTGTTGTGGCAAGGTTGGTCACTTTGCCATAGATTGTTGGTTTAATCCGAGAAATGTCACGACTCCACGGATTAACAATGCAAGAATGACCCCTCGCAATGTTAACATTCCAAGTGGTGGTCATCTAACAAGAAGCCAAGGACCCAAATCGGTTTGGGTTCCTAAGGGCAATTGATTATTGATTGCAGGTATGTCCAAAGGCCAATTCAAATCCAATATGGTACTTGGACAGTGGATGTTCACGGCACATGACCGGAACAAGAAGCCTACTACAAGAGTATACCCCGATGAAAGATGGTCCAAAAGTTATTTTTGGCGGATCTGATCGGGGAATCACAAAAGGCTACGGTATGATCACAAATGGTAAAGTCTCTTTCACAGATGTGGCTTATGTTAAAGGATTACAACATAATCTCATTAGCATAAGTCAACTTTGTGACAAAAGCTATATGGTAGAATTCTACAAGGACAAGTGCTTGATAAAGTCGTCTGATACATCAGAAACTATTTTAACAGGCACTCGGACTAGAAATATTTTTTGCTTAAATTTTCTATGTTTAGACTCTTCTACACCAGTGTGCTTTTTAGCAAAAGATAGTGCATCTCTTTGTGACCAGTGGCACAAGAGACCAGCACATATAAATTTCAAAACTATAAATATGTTATTTTCCCACAACTTAGTTCGTGATGCTCCTGATGTTAAGTGCATTAAAGAGAGACCTTGTCACGCATGCCAAATGGGCAAGCAGACGAGAGCTAGCTTTAAGAGCATTATTGGCAAAGAATCTACCAGATGTTTATATCTACTTCATATGGACTTATTTGGTCCCATGCCAATTCGGAGTTTAGGGGGTAAGTCTTATACGTTGGTCATTGTCGATGATTACTCACGTTTTGCTTGGGTATTATTTCTGAAACACAAGTCAGACACCTATGATTCTTTCACCTCATTCGTTAGGCAAATTCAGAATGAATTAGAATGTTCTGTGGTCAAAATCAGAAGTGACCATGGTACAGAATTCAAGTCTGGGGCCATGACTGAATTTTGTGAAAGCCTAGGTATCTTTCATGAGTTTTCCTCTCCCCGTACTCCACAACAGAATGGAGTAGCTGAAAGAAAGAATAGAACGCTCATAGAGGCCTGCAGAACAATGTTGAGTGATTCTTCACTACCAGAGTACTTTTGGGCTGAAGGCATCAACACTGCTTGCCTCGTGCAAAACAGAGCACTAATCAACAAAAATTATCATAAGACTCCCTATGAACTTCTGAAAGGCAAGAAACCAACTCTGTCTTATTTTAGAATCTTTGGCAGTAAATGCTTCGTGCTTAACAATGGAAAATATTATAAAACTAAGTTTAGTGAAAAATGCTTTGAAGGTATTTTTGTAGGTTATAGTAGCCATAGTAAGGCATATAGGATTTTCAACAAGAAAACCCTGGTTGTAGAAGAAACTTACAATGTTATATTTGATGAGACGAGTATTGATGAGTCCCGATTATATACACATATATGGACTCATCTGGGTCGTTTATCTAGTCATTCCACTGCACTTTAGCCTTGTTTTAGCTTATATTTGTTATCACTTGCTATGTGCACTTCTAGGCCCATTTTGGTGTTATTTCGTATCTTTCTTTGTTATTAGTTTTCTTGCGATGTTAAGTCCCACTTTCAGTGGCTAGACTGGTGTCGTACGCTGGAACAGGTGTCGTGCAGGTGTTTCTGGTGCAATTCTGCACAGGAACACTGCGCACGATCACCGGTTCTATTGCGCACGACCACTGGTCGTGCGCCACTGATCGTGTGCACTTAACCCTTTTTTATGAGTTCTGTTTGGTGCAGTGCGCACGACCATCTACGCTAGTGCGCACGACCAACGGTCGTGCGCCACTGTTCGTGCGCGCTTATCATCAATTTCATGAGTTCTGTTTCAACCAGTGCGCACGACCACCTACGATAGTGCGCACGACCACCGGTCGTGCGCCACTGGTCGTGCAAACATGTTATTTCATAATTTCTGTCTTTGCAGGTTCCGTCCAGGCAGAGCGCACGATCACCGAATTCTAGTGCGCACGACCACTGGTCGTGCGCCACTGACCGTGCGCACTGTTTATTCCAGCGCCTATAAATCGACCTGCTCGCGATTTAGGTCAGATCTTCCGCATTTTTCCGCCGTTCTTCCGCCGTTCCGTGCCAGTTTCGCCCCTCCACCGCCGCCCACCATCTGGAGGTGCTCCGGGCTTGTTCTTCACGCCAATCTCGAGCCGGAGTTTCCTCTCGGCCTCCTCCTTCATCCAAGAGCTTCAAAGAGAGATCTAGCCGCCATCTCCATCGAGCAAGAGGAAGTTTGCAACCTCTACCGGATCGTGACACGAAGAAGACGGGTCCATTGGAGAGTCGTGACAGCTCTCTCTACCCCGGACGTAGTTGCGGACCGAGCTTGGACGCGGATTGACAACCCGGCGATTCCAACCGTGAATCTACAACGAGACTTCGGATTCGGTCGATTTCTTGCCTTATTCTTCTCTTTTTGATGTATATGTAGCTAGATCTAATCATGATGATGAAGTGGCACTTGAATTAGTTATATTTACATATATATTTCATGTCTATGTGATTGTGTAATTTATCTATTTGAGTTGCTTGAGGTGCGCCGCCGTCCATTTCCATTCCGCCGTCACGTTCGTGTGCCGCACTAGCAATTGCTAGTGGCGTGCTTGTCGAAGAGGTGCTTGCGACCCTCACTCCGCTAGCCTACTCGTCCATCCGCCTACCGAAGCGTGGCATCGCGGCCTGTATCCCATCCCGCCTAACGAAGCAGTGCGCTCAAGGCCTGCACAGTTCGATTCCGCTTGCCTACTCGTCCATCCGCCCTTTCGACGCAGCGCGCTCAAGGCCTGCCTAGTCTCCATCCCGCCAAGCGAAGCATTGCATAGCGGCATTGCATAGGAGTAGTTGATAGCTTTTATTTTATTTTCAAAAGCCAACCCAACTCCCCCGCATTCCATCCGATTTAAGGACTTCAATCTCAAGTCCTTCCTCGAAACCTAACTCCACCTTACTGTGTTCCTCAAGAGACCGACACTCAGGGATTTTCCCCATTATTATTACTTGCGCGACCGGTGCACTTGCCGAATCATCGCATCAAGTTTTTGGCGCCATTGCCGGGGAACACAGTCGTGTGAGTTTTCTTGAGAGGGAAAGCCGAGAGATAGTAGTTCTTCCAGTGTGTATAGCCGCTTTATTATTTTTGTTTGCCTTTTAATTATCTTTTGTTTGTTTTTATTTTTTCTCCCCTATTTTAAAGTTTTAGGCAAGTTTTATTCAAGGAGTTTTTCTAGTTGTGTAGATTTCCTTGCAAAGAATTTCAGTTTCTGTTTATCTGCTTTGAATTTTGAAAATGTCGTCATGGGATATTTCACCTAGCTTTAATGATAAGATGGTTTATTATATAGACCAAATGAATGAGTTGAATGCTAGGCAGTGTAGGAACATTGTTTGCTTGTTGTGTCGAGGAGAGGGTCATGAATTGAAGGACTGTCCTAGTCTTTTCAAGCCTGACCGCCACCCCTCCACTCAGGACAACATTGTCCCTATCGCTCATTCTTTACCCATGGAGGCAATTGTGCCCTCTACCCCTGAGCTTGTCTCGTGCACGGACTCCTCACTCCCTGTTTATGGCTTCACTCCCAGTGATGATGATCACTCATCTGTTAGCCAACAAGGAGAGGAATGGGAGCTCCTTGATGCACCTGAGTATGATGAGGAAAGTATTCTTTCCATCGGGGAGGCTTTAGCAGATCTTTTTGCGGAGGAACCGAATATTTTTGTCCCTCCAGTTTCTTTGCAAGATTTTTCTACACATATTCTTTATGATCCTATCGAAGTAAAGGAGCTGGGTGATGCTTCTGACTCGGAGGGTGCTCCAAAGTGGGATGAGGATGTCACTTTCCCTGAGGGGGAGAATGAATACTTTGAACACGATGATGCACCTTGGTGGGATGAGGAGGATACTCTCTCTGATGAGGAGGTTTGCACTTCTTCATGGGACGAGGAGGTCCAAATCACCACTGAGGCTCCTGAGTTCTCAAGTCCCCCTTGCTATTATATTTACGATGATGATAGTGATCTACCCTTGGATCCTGCCGGGAGTGAGACCGGGATCACTCCCCCGATTGATGTTTATTTATGTTCTTCGTCTTCTTTATTTCTTGATCCCCTTTCTTCATCTGAGCCTGTGCAGGTTGAGTCTTCACAGGTACATCAGGAGGACTTGGAGCATGATGCTCAAGTAATTGATGAGTGTATCCTCATATGTGAGGAGGTTTATTCCCCCTCCGTTGAGGAAGCTCCACTCATTGCCTTTTCCTCCTGCTGCCTCCCTGGTGACGATACCTTGCTAGGCAAGGATGTGTTTTGTGAGATGAGTGAGGACCAGGCCTCCTCCTTTTCTTACATTCTCTACCCTCTACCTGTGAGGAGCAGGTATTTATATTTAGGTAGAGGGGTGACTGCTCTGTCTCTGTATCGGTACCCGCTACCGATGCGCATATTAGAACAGTTACCTGTGCATTTTCTTTTTCATAGGCCCATTAGCTAGAACCGTTTTAATTTAGAATAAGTCGTGCTGGGATGACAATAACCCCAGTAGTTATCTTTCTTTTCTGCATTTTTATTTCTTCTAATCATGTTTAGTTAGCTGTAGTTTATTTTAGTTTGTCATTGTTCTTTTGTTTTTGCGGAGCTGACCCCTGCAGGTATCTTTTTCTGGATGGCGGATGCTGCAGTTTTGTCTTAGCTTACACGCCAATCTTCTGGTGTGCTCATTTTTGAGCACTGGGTACTCTCTTTCCCTAGCCTTTTCTGATTTTCATGTCATATATTTTGTGGATTGTTTAGTTTAAGTCTGGGGGAGAGTAGTTTTGTTTACCCGCTCACGTGCACTATTGCACTGCATGCTAGAAGATTTCATTTAACATGTTTTGTTTATTTTCTTTGCACACCACAGCACCCACTTGAGCGCGTACTCATCTGTATGCAAGCTCTGTAGTGAATTTAATTCTTCTGCTTATGTGGGAAAATCTAGGTGATGGCTTAGGACTATGTAGCAGAGTAAAATGTTGACTCCCGTAGTGCTCCTAGTCGAGTGCTCGGTTGCATAGAAATTTGTGTAGATTAGACTTCTTTTTATATTTATGGTTTTATCTTTTTCTATTAGTGTAAATGTTGTTTACTCTACTCAAATGGTGAATCTAGTGGAATCAAACGGTAGCGTAGGGATGTGTGTAAACGATAGCTAGACTCGTATTGCTTGAGTCGGGAGAAAGGAGAATCTTTCTCGGTGGCTAGAACTTGCCCCAAGCGATTCTTGAAGCATTGGCATAGGATAGTTCTAGTGCGTGAGAATGACGTAGGCCATTATTTTGGCCCGGTTGAACTTTTCATTTCATGCCTATCGTCTACCCTTGTTAGCCCCTTTGTGCCTACCCTTTTCTTGATTCAGCTCCACATTTATCTCACCAAAGCCTAAAAGCCTAGCCTAGTCGCACACCCAAATCTGAGCTTTAGTTGTAGTCTCATTTACATTTTGGGGGGGTGTTGATTATGGTGTCTATTTTGTGAATCTGTGGATGTGCTCATTTGAAAATTTTGCTGAAAGAAAAAAAAAAGACGAAAAAGAAAGATAGAAAGAAAAATGAAAAAAAAGAGAAGAAAGAAAAATGAGTTTTATTGAAAAATCATGTAGAAATATTATGTATTGGGAGTAGGCGGTGCACACACCTATGATGCAAAAGTCCAAGTCTGGGGGTGTGGTGCACTTGCATTCGATTTTGGTGCGCGGGTAGTTATTTTTAAAGCTCATTTGGGTTATGTGCTTAAGCCATTTTGTTTATCATTGTTTACCTCACCGTAACCCAAGCCCCATCTCTAACCTAAAGTCCTACCGACTCGCGCTATGAACCAATCTAGTGTCGTGGAGAGAATGTGTCCGGGCAAGCCTATGGTCACCGACACCGATGGATTTCGGTGGAGTTTATCCGGCACCCCAATCTTGAGCAATGCTCATCTCAGCGTTTAGTTTACTTTCTCCATATGCATGACCGAACGATTCACCGTAGTTCACCATTTTGAGTAGTTGTAATATGCTTTTACTCTTTTAGAAATATATAAACTGTTTATATTATCAGAAATCTTCTCTACTATTCTTCTTATGCACGCGAGCATGCGACTTCGCATGGTACTCTGTATTGTAGTTTTAAGCCATCTACTTTTCTTTCCCCGTTCGCATGGAATTTGTTTGCTCGGGACGCGCAAACAGGTAAGTCTGGGGGTGTGATGAGTCCCGATTATATACACATATATGGACTCATCTGGGTCGTTTATCTAGTCATTCCACTGCACTTTAGCCTTGTTTTAGCTTATATTTGTTATCACTTGCTATGTGCACTTCTAGGCCCATTTTGGTGTTATTTCGTATCTTTCTTTGTTATTAGTTTTCTTGCGATGTTAAGTCCCACTTTCAGTGGCTAGACTGGTGTCGTACGCTGGAACAGGTGTCGTGCAGGTGTTTCTGGTGCAATTCTGCACAGGAACACTGCGCACGATCACCGGTTCTATTGCGCACGACCACTGGTCGTGCGCCACTGATCGTGTGCACTTAACCCTTTTTTATGAGTTCTGTTTGGTGCAGTGCGCACGACCATCTACGCTAGTGCGCACGACCACCGGTCGTGCGCCACTGTTCGTGCGCGCTTATCATCAATTTCATGAGTTCTGTTTCAACCAGTGCGCACGACCACCTACGATAGTGCGCACGACCACCGGTCGTGCGCCACTGGTCGTGCAAACATGTTATTTCATAATTTCTGTCTTTGCAGGTTCCGTCTAGGCAGAGCGCACGATCACCGAATTCTAGTGCGCACGACCACTGGTCGTGCGCCACTGACCGTGCGCACTGTTTATTCCAGCGCCTATAAATCGACCTGCTCGCGATTTAGGTCAGATCTTCCGCATTTTTCCGCCGTTCTTCCGCCGTTCCGCGCCAGTTTCGCCCCTCCACCGCCGCCCACCATCTGGAGGTGCTTCAGGCTTGTTCTTCACGCCAATCTCGAGCCGGAGTTTCCTCTCGGCCTCCTCCTTCATCCAAGAGCTTCAAAGAGAGATCTAGCCGCCATCTCCATCGAGCAAGAGGAAGTTTGCAACCTCTACCGGATCGTGACACGAAGAAGACGTGTCCATTGGAGAGTCGTGACAGCTCTCTCTACCCCGGACGTAGTTGCAGACCGAGCTTGGACGCGGATTGACAACCCGGCGATTCCAACCGTGAATCTACAACGAGACTTCGGATTCGGTCGATTTCTTGCCTTATTCTTCTCTTTTTGATGTATATGTAGCTAGATCTAATCATGATGATGAAGTGGCACTTGAATTAGTTATATTTACATATATATTTCATGTCTATGTGATTGTGTAATTTATCTATTTGAGTTGCTTGAGGTGCGCCGCCGTCCATTTCCATTCCGCCGTCACGTTCGTGTGCCGCACTAGCAATTGCTAGTGGCGTGCTTGTCGAAGAGGTGCTTGCGACCCTCACTCCGCTAGCCTACTCGTCCATCCGCCTACCGAAGCGTGGCATCGCGGCCTGTATCCCATCCCGCCTAACGAAGCAGTGTGCTCAAGGCCTGCACAGTTCGATTCCGCTTGCCTACTCGTCCATCCGCCCTTTCGACGCAGCGCGCTCAAGGCCTGCCTAGTCTCCATCCCGCCAAGCGAAGCATTGCATAGCGTCATTGCATAGGAGTAGTTGATAGCTTTTATTTTATTTTCAAAAGCCAACCCAACTCCCCCGCATTCCATCCGATTTAAGGACTTCAATCTCAAGTCCTTCCTCGAAACCTAACTCCACCTTACTGTGTTCCTCAAGAGACCGACACTCAGGGATTTTCCCCATTATTATTACTTGCGCGACCGGTGCACTTGCCGAATCATCGCATCAAGTATGCTTCAAAGCAGCTCTTCTAGTGTCTTTGTTGAAGATGCAGATGCAAGGTTCAAAGAACTACACTCAGAAGAAGTGGTAAAGGAAGACGTTCCACAATCTATTGAAGTAAATGCTCCCTCTACATGTGAGGATGATGACCCTCTGGAAGATGAAGATGTACCTGAAGTGCAGGAACCTCATGGTCATCTAAATGTTGGAATGATCAGACATTTGAGAGATCATCCAGCTGATCAAATCATCGGAGATCCTTCAAGCAGAGTTCTAACGAGAAGAGGTACAACTAACGAAGCTTTACATTTAAGTTTTCTTTCACAGATTGAGCCGAAGAAGTTTGAAGAAGCAAACACCGATCCCTCCTGGATCCTTGCTATGCAAGAGGAGCTCAACCAATTCAAGAGATGTAAAGTTTGGAAGTTGGTACCTATACCCAAAGGACCAAATGTGATTGGAACCAAATGGATTTACCGGAACAAGCTTGATGAAAAGGGCATCATCATCAAGAACAAAGCAAGACTGGTTGCTCAAGGGTACCGGCAAGAAGAAGGGATTGACTTTGATCAGACCTTCGCACCAGTAGCAAGACTTGAAGCGATCAGATTATTTCTGGCTTATGCTGCATATAAGGGCTTTAAGGTTTTCCAGATGGATGTAAAGTCCGCCTTTCTGAATGGAGACCTTAAAGAGGAAGTTTATGTAGCTCAGCCTCCAGGTTTTGTAGATCCTAACTTTTCTGATCATGTATATTATTTACATAAAGCCTTGTATGGTCTCAAACAGGCCCCTCATGCCTGGTATGAGACATTGTCTAAGTTTCTCCTTGAGAACAAATTCACAAGAGGAACAATAGACAAGACATTGTTTCTTAGGGAAGTAAAAGGCGAGATTTTACTAGTGCAAATCTATGTCGACGATATTATATTTGGCTCTACTGATGACAAACTCTCCAAAAAGTTTTCTAACTTGATGCAAGGTAAGTTTGAAATGAGCAGTATGGGAGAGCTGAAATATTTCTTAGGACTCCAGGTGCACCAATCTGAAGATGGAATCTTCATCTCTCAGACGAAGTTCACCAAAGAGCTGCTTAAGAAATTTGGAATGGAGAGTGCAACCTCAATGAGGACTCCAATGGGCTCAAGTATGTCTCTGGACAAGGATGAGAAAGGGAAACCTTTTGATGAAACCAAGTACAGAAGCATAATTGGGTCCTTGCTCTATCTCACTGCTACTAGGCCTGATATAATATTCTCAACATGTGTTTGTGCCAGGTATCAGGTGAACTGTAAGGAATCTCATTATGCCGCTGCAAAGAGGATTTTGAGATACCTTAAGGGTAGACCAAATCTCGTCTTATGGTACCCAAGAAGCAATGATTTTGAACTAATTGGCTTTTCAGACGTTGATTTTGCAGGAAGCAAAGATGATAGGAAGAGCACTTTGGGAACTTGCCAGTTCTTAGGAAAACGGCTCGTCTCCTGGAGCAGCAAGAAGCAAAATTGCGTTGCAATATCGACTGCTGAATCGGAGTATATCTCTGCCGGCAGTTGCTGTGCACAACTTTTGTGGATGAAAAATCAGCTTGAGGACTATAATTTAAAGCTCTCAGAAATCCCGATGTTCTGTGACTCCTCAAGTGCTATTGCCATAGCAAATAATCCCGTCTCTCACAGCCGAACGAAGCATATTGAGCTTCGCTACCACTTCATCCGGGAACATGTTGAGAGTAAGGACATAAATTTGTTATATGTTAATACTGACAAACAAATTGCAGATATCTTTACGAAGCCTATGGACGAAACCAAATTCAATTTCTTCAAAATGGAACTTGGAATGCTTAACAAGGACTCTTGAAGTTGGGACTGTTGAGATTTCACGAAATTGCACGAGATTTCACTTGTTAACTCAGAAAACTTCATGAAGTTTCACGGGTTTTCACGGGACAAATATTACTCATCTCAATTCATCTCCCGTGGAATCATCTCCCTATTAAATACGATTTTATCGTCCTTCAGGTACGTACTCTACTTCAATTTATATATATATAAAAATCAAAGAAAACATCACGATTTCACGAGAACCTCCGTGAAACCCTACCCAACCGTTCGTCTCCTTCTTTCGCGATTCCTTTGTTTCTCTTCCGCGGCTTCGACGACATCAATGGCGCCCAAAGCTTCTGGTGGTTTGCAGTCAGGGGGAGAGTTGGTGAGAGGCGCCTTCCGCTCAGCTTCAGATGAGTTTCGGAACGTGATTTTGATGCTCCATGTCGTCGGGCTCAGTTTTATCTTAGAAGAGCTGGCTAAAATCTTAGAACAGGACATTCTGGAGTTCTATCGAAATGCCAATATCTCAAGTCAAGGTAAGAAGATCAAAAGCTCTGTTAGGTCTTGCAAAATCATTTTGAAGGCTAGTGGTATCAACCGATCATTGAGGATGCCTGAAGTTGAATCAGAAGAGTTGTCTGTTGAAGATATTTTCAGAGCCAGAAGATTCTGTGGCATTCTTGATCAAAGCTCCAAAATCAGAAGAAAGTTCATGAATGAAGGAGGTAAGCTTCTGTGTGATATAATAGGAAAAGTATTATTATGCAAGGTAGGATCTCATGACTACCTCTCTGAAGAAGCTTTCAAAATTCACACCGCTATAATTTGTCGGAAGAATTTCAATTTTGGTGAAGTAATCTTTGAGAAGATTAAAGAAAGTTTTCTTGCTCCAAATTTTGGAAGAATTCTCAATCTGCTTCTCCACTGTAGCAATCCAGATTTTTTTAATCTTGGAAGAGGTATCCCCATCCACCACACAAAGAAGATCAACTCAACCATTTTCTCCAAATGGGAAAGGGTAATTCCCAAGGGCTTAGGGAATGCTGGAGTTAGGGATGCTGTAAGTGATGATGAGGCCCCTCTGCTTGATGAGCATAGATCTATTGAAGCAGGGCAATCATCCAGGGGGAGTGGACTTAGTCCAGCTCCTGCTCAGGGCAGAGATGCACATGTTGAGGGGGAGTTTCCAACCCCAAGAGACATTGGTGCAGGAAGTGGTGCTGCAGAAGATGTTCCTCCAAGTGATGCTGATCAAGTACCTCTTGATCCTGTTGATTTTGTTGTCCCTGATGCTACTCTTGACATGGAGGGCCCAGAGAATGCTGCTGTTTTTGATGAGTCTCCTGAGCTGGAAGATTCAAGGAGATCACCTGCCATGGTTGTTTCTCATTCTGAAGATCATGAAATCTTGCCAGACTCTCCTCATGAGCAATTTGAATCTGGGGAGAAGGGCAGCTTTGGTGCTATGCTGAGGTTGGCTAAGGAGATGTCTCTATTTGAGGGGGAGAAAGACCAGGAAGATATCTTCATGGCTGAATCTGTTCCTCCTGAAGTCTTTCCTTCTGTGCTGCTTTTGCCTCCTCCAGAAGTTCTTGTAGCTAGGAGCACTTCTCCAAGGGCAACTGTGCTTGACAAGTAAGCACAGTCCTCAAGTTTTGTAGCTGATAGAATTTCTCCTGAAGAGGTTGAGACTGGTGATAGCTCTCACTCTTCTTTGCTGAAGTCCATAGCAGGGCTGCTAAAGGTTCAGACTGATCACTTTGATCAGTCTATCAAGCAAGTCTATAAGAAGATTGACTCTGTTGATAGTTCTCTGAAGCAGGAAATGGCTGAGATCAAGCATGACATGGGAAGATTCATGAGTGATCAAGAAGCCTGGATGCTTTCTGCAGGGAAAGCTTTGGATCATACAAATAAAGTTGTTGGGCATGCTCTCAAGAATCTGCATCAGGTTAGTGAAGATGTACTACATTTGACTACTGCTCTCTCTACCCTTAGCTCTGTTGATGATCAAGGAATCACTTACTTGGATGATCAAGTTGAAGCTCAGCTGAAGAGATTATATACCCTCCTGCATGAAGATGTCATAAAGGGGGAGGAGAGTGTGGTATCCAAGTTAGAAGAAAGTGCAAGCAAAATGAATGATTTGAATGAAACTGTAGCTAGTCAAATGCAAGATCTAAAGGAAAACATCTTACAAAATGTTAAGGATGTGAACTGGTATACTCATGAAGCCTAAAGCTGGCTGTTCAAGCAAGTGGCTGGAATGCTTGGGTTCACTGTTGTGGATAAAGGATCAAATTTTCCCTCATCAAGTGCTCCAGGACCCAGGGCTCCTAGTTTCTCTCCAAATCCTGTTGAGGATTCTGTTCGTGCTGATGAAGTCATTCCTGCTTCATCTTATCAAGAATTTTGGGATGATCCATTCCCTGTTCAAGATCCTGACAGCTCACATTTTGCTGAACCCTCTGAGAAGTCATTAAAAAGGAAGCTATTTGCTGATAAGCCATCTGCTAAGAGGTCTAATCCACATAAGAAGATCAGAGAATTTTATGATAGGCCTCCTCCTAGAAACTTCCAAGAAAGTTGGAGCCCCATATCCAAAAGTATTGTTCTCTCTGTTTTTGATAAAGTCAGCAATCAGAATGAAAAAGTCAGTGACCATTATAGCTCAGAAGAATGGAGCAAGTTTGAGAAGAGGACAAATGAAAGAAGAATTCACTTCAAGAATGGTGGATGTAAAGAGTCTGCTCCTGACAAATACTGGCCTAAGCCAAAGGCATTCTTTGAGAGAATGGATTCAGAACTGAAGAAGAAAACTGAGGCAGTGGACAGAATGTTTGCAAAGAAGAAAGGCAAAGGTCATGAATAAGCTGTGCTTATCTGGAATCATGATGTTTTCTTTGCTTATTTATATATATACACATTTCTCTTGTGTTAAGTTAAAACATTCAGTCCTATTCTGTTTTTTTCTTATATATTACTGCCTGGGTTGTGCTTTCTTATTTAGTATTCTTTCTGTGCAATTCAAGTTAGTGTCTAGGGTTATGACATCTTCAAATAGGGGCAGATTGTTGGGTATTGTGTCCACAATCACCTTGATTTGAAGATGTCCCCTAGTAAACTAAAATGAATTGTATTTGTATTTGATGACTTTTGTTTAGATGTGTTATGACAGGCCTTAATGCTAAGTGCTCACCAAAGTCAGGTTGCAATGGATCACCAAACACAGTTCTAGACAATGTAATCCCTCATTGTATAGAACAAAGTGTTGGTCCATGTGTAATCTCTCTTTTGGGGTGCACTTCATATACTCATAACTGAAGGCTTTCAAGGTTGAGGAGTGGAGCAGGTTTTCAGAAGAAAAGAAAACTTCTGCTGAGTCAATTCGTCGAGATGACTCGGGTCATTCCTACGAATCCCGACGAATCCAGACAGAAGACCTTTGTCTTGGTTTAGAAGAAAATTCTGCAGCTAAGTCCATTCGTCGAGATGACTCGGGTCATTCCGACGAATCCCGACGAATGCTGACAGAGGCCATTTTGGCTGAGTTGTGAAGAAAATTCTGTAGCCAAGTCCATTCGTCGAGATGACTCGGGTCATTCCGACGAATCCCGACGAATGCTGACAGAGGTCATTTTGGCTGAGTTATGAAGAAATTTATGCAGCTAAGTCAATTCGTCGGATGTTCACGTGAAGTCTCGACGAATGACGGACAGACGGATTTCAAATCTTTGTTTCGTTTTCGACAATTAGGGTTAGCCACCATGATCAGTACACGTGTCGCCTCTCCCTTCTTTGTCGCACTAGCCGTTGAAGTCCTCCCTATAAATAAATCCTTATTTTAGGGCATGGGGCTCTTCTTAATTTTTGATCAAAACATCTCTCTTCAGCCGACAGTTCAGAAAAGGCAAAAAGTCGATCTCCTTTCTCTTTTGCTGAACAAGATTTCTGAGACCTAACATTTGCTGCTCAGGATCCTTTCTCTATTGTTGTTAGAGATTTCTCAGAAGAAGGCCTTTGATCTTATTGTTGCTCTCTTTATTGAAGATTCTTTCAAGTAAGTCAAAGGGCCTATTCAGATCTGGTTAGCCAAGTCTTCTCTCTTCCACTTCTTTCAAGTGCCAAGCTTTCTTTCAAGGTTAAGAAGAAGACTCAGTTTTCAAGATCTGAAGTTAATCTCTTTAGAGGTTAAGAAAAAGTATTTTTTTTGTTTCAATATTTTCTTTTGTAGGAGTTTTCACTCCGAGATTATTTGTAGGAGTTGTTTACTCCGAGGTGTAGGAGTTGTTTACTCTGAGGTGTAGGAGTTGTTATACTCCGAGTTGTAGGAGTGGTATACTCCGAGTTGTACGAGTTTGGACTCCGAGGTGTAAGATCAGTTATAATCTGAGATTGGTGAAGTAGCCGAGTCTAGCCTCGTAGTGCTAGATAGGCGAGGCGGGAAAGAGGACTACCCACATCGGGGAACCTCTATAAAATACTTGTGTCTGTGCTGTGTTTGATTGTTTGCTTTTCTGTGTTAAATTTTTTAATTCCGCATAAAGACATAGAATCCACCTATTCACCCCCCTCTAGGTGATTTAGGCCGCAACTAGATACTTTCAGACCCAGTGACATTTATTGAGGCTGTATCTAGACCTCAAACTGATCTGTGTTGGGAAGCAATGAAAGTTGAGATGGAGTCTATGAAGCTGCATAAAGTTTGGGAATTAGTTGAGTTGCATAAAGTTGCAAACCCATTGGTTCTAAATGGGTATTTAAGACCAAAAAGGATTCCAAAGGGAAGATTGAGCGGTTTGAGGCCAGACTGGTTGCCAAGGGATTTACACAGAGAGAAGGTATCGATTACAATGAGACCTTTTCTCATGTTTCCTCTAAATAATCTTTCATAGTGATAATGGCGCTTGTATCTTATTATGATTTGGAGTTACACTAGATGGATGTTGAGAACGCATTCTTGAATGGCGATCTTGTCGAAGAAGTTTATATGGTGCAGCCCGAGGGATTCAAGTCCGGTCATAGTGACCAACTTGTATGTAAGCTTAACAAGCCCCTATATGGTCTGAAGAAGGTTTCTAGACAGTGTTAATTGAAATTCGATGAGGTAGTCACTTCATTTGGGTTTGAAGAGAACAAGGCGGACCATTGTATATATCTCAAGATCAGTGGGAGTAAATTTATCTTCTTAATTTTGTATGTTGATGATATTTTACTTGCAAACAGTGATTTCTGATATGAAGGATCATTAGGGATCGATCTCACCATGCATTAGCACTCTCTCAGAGAGCCTATATAGAGCATGTACTTGAGAGATTTAGGAAGCTCGATTGTAAGCCTGTGATGTGCTTGTGATTAAGGGTGACAAGCTTAGCTTGTCACATTGCCCCAGGAACAACATTAAGAGAGAGTCTATGAAGGACATTCCTTATGCTAGTGCGGTAGGCATCTTGATATATGCCCAAGTCTGTACCAGACCAGACATTGCCGTCGCCTTAGGACTTCTAGGAAGATATCAGTTGAACCCAGGACCTTGTCATTGGGTGGCTGTCAAGAAGGTCCTAAGGTATCTGAAGGGGATGAAAGATTTTAAGTTGATCTACCATAAGGTACAAAATCTCGAATTGGTAGGGTATACAGACTCTGGTTTTGCCGGGTGTGAGGATGATAGGAAGTCTACTTCGGGTTACGTATTTAAGTTTGCTAGCGGAGCCATTTCATGAAAGAGTGTCAAGCAGACACTCATTACATCATCCACTATGCACGCTGAGTTTGTCACTCTTTTTGGAGCTTCTACTCATGTTGTGTGGCTTAAGCACTTCATCACTGAGCTAAGGGTCTTTGATTCTATAACTGGACCCATCCGGTTGTACTGTGATAACATTTCTACAATTTTGTTCTCAAAGAATAATACAAGTATCACAGAGTCCAAAGATATGGAAATTAAGTTTCTGGCCATTAAGGAAATGGTTAAGAAAGGTGACATTACAGTGGAGTATATAGGAACAGATGATATGGTAGCCGATCCACTTACTAAGGGACTTTGCCTCAATGTGTTTCAAAAACATGTCTGCAATATGGGGCTAGGAGTCAATTGATATGCTAGATTAGTGGGAGGCTGCGTGAAGCTCCAATTCATACATTTGTTATTTAATTAAGCACTTCATATTTAATAGCTTGATAACACTTATTATGAGAATATTCCTGTTGAGTATCATTAAGTAGCGATACTCATAAGGTGATGTGATATATCACACTTCATTCAAAAGACTCAGAAGAGTGTCAGTCTGAGCATAAGGCTTATGGGCGCTTCAATTATTTTCATTAAACCTTTGTATGTCTATTATGACACATTAAGTGAATTCTTAAGAAAATGACATACATGTTCTTTTGAACACATAAAGGATTTCTCAAAGCATGGTTTGGTGCATTCATTCGAGAAATTTGTTGACCACCAAACTAGGATAACAATTACCTGTGCACACATTCTTCATAATGTTGTCCTAAATTCTAACATCGCTTTGTCTATGTCAATTGAATCTGGAAGCTACTGTGACCATGGAAGGTCTCGTGTTGCTCAATGATGCGGTTGCCTCCATGATTCAGAGTGAAGGATTTGGTTGGACTGGTTTGACGTTGGAGTAGACTCTTAATGTCGCATTCGCTAGTGGTACCCTTAAGTCTAGTGAAGACTTCATATGGAACATCATTAGGTACTGTGAACCTATGTCCAAGTGGGAAAATGTTGTAATTTTCCCGTAAAGTGGACTAGGTTCGCCGAGACGTCCCGATGAAGTCGTGCGCGAAAATTAGAGCCTATTTAGACTCTCGCGAGTGCGCATTAATTGAGTCGCACGATCGATCGAAGATTGTGATTGGTGGGCGAGATCGTCTCATAATTTTGGGCATGAAGTCGGTCTTATACAACCCTGTATTCAGCGAGTGGATCCACGGGGCCCAAGATGTCATTAGGCCTAATATCTTTTAAGAGGCACTACCCCAGGTAAGGGGTCGGGTGAGCCGTCGGACGGGCTCAAGACCGAGGGGCGCAGCCCCAGATTATTCTAAAGAGGGGGGCGAGCAGGGGAGGCGGGCGGCCTCCCGCTCGCCCAGCCCAAGGAGGGCAGAGGGGGCGAGCTAGAGAGGCGAGGCCTCCCGAGCTCGCCCCGCCCCAGCAAGGGGGCGAGCTGGAGAGGGTCCGCCTCCCGGGCTCGCCCCGCCCCAGCAAAGGGGGCGAGCCGGAGAGGGGAGGCCTCCAGTGCTCGCCCCGCCCCAGCAAGGGGGCGAGCCGGAGAGGGTCCACCTCCCGGGCTCACCCCGCCCCAGCAGAGGGGGCAAGCCGGAGAGGGGAGGCCTCCCGGGCTCGCCCTGCCCCAGCAGAGGTGGTGAGCAGGAGAGGGCCCGCCTCCCGGGCTCGCCCCGCCCCAGCAGATGGGGCGCGCAAGAGAGGTGAGGCCTCCCGGGCTCGCCCCGCCCCAACAAGGGGCGAGCCGGAGAGGTGGGTGGCCTCTCGGGCTCACCCCGCCTCAGTAAGGGGGCGAGCGAGGGAGCCGGCCTGCCCCCTGCTCGCCCGACCACATAGGGCGGTCTACGTTTAACATCTCAGAACATCGGGATTTGGCTGTTGGCAGGCCAAACTGGGGAGTATTTTCGTAATCTCGTAGGCCAGAATGTGGATATTAGAAGACCAAGTTCAGAATTCTATAAATATGACCAAGGGGGGCACCATTTGGAGGGGACTTCTCTTTTTGACACTCTCTCCCCTAGTTCTTTGGTGGGTGGAGAGAGCCTCCAAGGGTGCCCCATGCTCAGCATTGGCTTGGGAGGGGAAGCGCTCTAAGATCTTCCGGGTGTGTGGTTTGACCTCCTCTCTGAGCCCTTGGTCTTGTTCCTAGTTTCCTAAGTCTTCAACCTAGAGCTCTCCCTTGGGAGAAGGAAGTGTAAGGTCACCCCCCAACTTGTTGAGGGCCCGAACTCCACAAGAGACCAAGTCTTGGTTTCAACATTTATGGTGCGGTGAGCGTGGATAGTGACCAGTATGGAAAATCTCAAGCTGAGCTCCATGGATGGAGGTGGAGGAGATGGATCCGACCTGGAACACTCGGAGTCGCCGGTGGCTGTGGTGATGATGGAAATGCTTGAAGATTTCAAGCGGGAGGTCCTGCAGACCTTGCAGCTATCTTTTGCCGCGAGAGGTGAAGGCGAGAGAGGAGATGGTCCGGAGGTCCCGACCCAACGGTTGGGCGAGAGCACTCCCGGCCAGCAATCCAGGAAGAAGGTGCCGGCGGAGGTGAGTGGGGAGGCATCCTACCCCCACTCGACCGGTCTCCAAAGATGGGGCGAGTGGGGAGGCAGCTTTCGCCCACTCGCCCAGCCCCAAGGGGGCGAGTGGGGAGGCCTCTTTCCCCTCACTCGCCTAGCCCCAAGGGGGCGAGTGGGGAGGTAGCTTTGCCCCAGCGGAGGGAATGTCTTGTGCTGCCTACGTCATCAATCGGTTGCCTCTTAGTCCCATCAATATGAAGATCCCGCATGAAATGATGTTCAAGGAAAAGCCAAGTGTGGCACACCTTCGGGTGTTTGGTTCCACCTGCTATGTGCACGTTCCAGATGCGCTTCGGACGAAACTTGATGTGAAGGCAAGGAAGCTAGTCTTCGTGGGTTATTATGACCAGAAGAAGGGCTGGAAGTGCATGGATCCGGAGACGTGGAGATTTGTTGTATCTCGTGATGTCGTGATCGACGAGGTGACATCGTACAAGGGAAGTTCTGGTATTGAGCTACCAGAAAGCAGGGTGGAGGAGCCAGAGAAAGCTGTGGAAAATCTTCAGGTGGAGCTACCTGTGTCACCAGGTGGTCCATCAATATCTAGTTCTGAGGCGGAGGCTTCTGGATCAGGAAGCAGGGGGTGCGATGATCCGAGTACGTCTGGAAGGGGAGCTTGGGAAGAAGCAATTGAGGATACGATGAGTCAGGGGAAGGCGTTGCGGAGATCGAAGCGAACAATCATTACCCCTGATCGCTATACAGGAGGAAACATGGTGAGCTTTATCTCATGTTTCTTTGCTGGTCCCTTGGATGAGAGGGAGCCGTCGAGCTTTGAAAAGGCCAAAGGCGTAAAACAGTGGGATTCGGCTATGCAGGAAGAGATGAGTGCTCTTGAGAAGAATGAGACATGGTCTCTGGGGCCCAAGCCCAAGGGCATCACCCCTGTGACATGCAAGTGGGTCTACAAGCTTAAGAAGAAGGCTGACGTCACTATAGAGCGGTACAAGGCTCGCCTTGTGGCTCGGGGGTTCTCGCAGCAATACGGTGAAGACTATGAAGAGACATTCAGTCCGGTGGCAAAAATGACTTCAGTTCGTGTTGTGATTGCCTTGGCGGCATGTTGGGGGTGGAAGATTTGGCAGCTTTACGTAAAGAATGCATTCTTATACAGCGAGATTGACAAGGACATCTTCATGGTCCAGCCGCCAGGGTTCGTATCTGAAGATTTTTTGGAGCATGTCTGCAAGTTGAAGATGGCCCTGTATGGGTTGAAGCAAGCGCCGAGGGCGTGGTATGTAAAGATTGTAGAATATCTCCTATTCTGCGGGTTTGGTGCTTCAGACTCAGAGTCAAGCTTGTTCGTCAAAAAGAGCAGGGAGCTTCAAGTCATCGTGCTGCTATACGTCAACGATATGATCGGGACGGGGAATTCGAAGGAGGAGGTAGCGCAGCTTCAGGCAGAGCTATCCATCAGGTTCGAGATGAAGGATCTGGGCGAGCTTCACCACTTCCTTGGACTATAGGTGCAGAGGAAGGAGAGTGGAGTGCTGGTGTCCCGGGATGGACATGCGCATCGAATCGTGGAGCGGTTCAGCATGAAGGAAGGGAAGTGCATCTCTACACCTCTAGAGAAGGCCTTGAAACTTCGGAAGGATGAGGGGAGGATTTTGGAAGATCCGTTGGTGTTCCGGGCTCTGGTTGGGAGCTTGATCTACTTGACGATTACCAGGCCGGATATTGCGTATGCAGTTGGCAGGGTGAGCCGTTATATGGAGGAACCACGGATGCCTCATCTTCTTGCGGCCAAGAGTATACTGAAGTATGTCAAGGCTACCTTGGATATGGGTCTCCTTTACAGGAGGGATGCGGGCTTCGAGGTGCATGGGTACATGGACGCTGATTACGGGGGAGATTCGGATGATCGGAAGTCGACGTCTGGATACGTCTTCATGGCAGGCCCCATGGTTATATCATGGTGCATCAAGAAGCATGATTCCATGTCGGTCTCAACCACAGAAGCGGGATATAAGGCTTCAGCCTTGGCAGCTCAGGAAGCCATTTGGCTTAGGAGGTTGGTTGGAGACGTCCATAAGGAGGTTCGGGGTCCGACTCTGCTCCGCAGCGACAAGGAGAGTGCTCTCAAACTGGTTACTAATCCAGTTTGTCATGCGAGGACCAAGAATATCGAGATCGAGCATCATTTCATTCATGAGAAGGTGCTGGAGGGGTCTCTTTCGGTCGAGCATGTTCGGAGTCAGGACAACATTGCTGACATCTTCACAAAGGCGCTAGCAAAGGGGCCGTTCACTCGGTTGAGGAGTCTACTTGGGCTATTTTCAACTTCCCACTTCAAGGGGGAGTGTTGAAAATGTTGAAGTGGAAGTTTTGGGAGTTGGCGGTCTGGGAGGGTGATCGCGCGGTCTGGTGAGACCGCACGTCTGGCGATCTGCTCTACGGTCTGACTTGTCTTTAGTCTAGCCGCGGTCTCCTGGCATGACTGCCGTTCTGTGTCCAAGGTGCTGGGGTAAGGCCGCTCGGTCTAGTCTGTGACCACGTGGCGGGCTGTCTATCTCAGGGTTGTGCCGGTCTGGTGTGACCGCACAGGTAGATTCAGGTTTCCAGAAGCCGGTCTTATGGCTATCCAGGTTTCTGGTTGTATTCGCTGGCTAAGGCATCTTAGTAGAGTGGACTCTGTTCGCGGTCTCAGGAGGAGGCTGGCAGGCGAACAGGTTGTGTTCGATGTGGCATTGGCGAACAAGTTGTGTTCGTGGTCTTATTGGCGAACATTGGTGGTGGGCGACTTCATTATGGGAGTGGCGATCTCCCGCGGTCTGTTGTTGAAGTCGGCGATCTCACCTAAGCAGAATTGTCTGTTGCTGATCACGCGAGTTGACTGGTTCTGGTCGCGCGATCTAGAGAGTGGTGATCCTATCTCATAGGGTGGTGACTGGATCAGGTCTCACGCCTATAAATAGGAGCCACTATAGCAGCATTAACAATCGCACCAAGTGTAAGCTGAGCTCGCGTCTAATTCTTGCGGTCTCAATTCTTGTGACCGGTCGGTCTTGCTGATTGAATTTTCCTTGTGCAGCTTCTGCGGATTGTGCGGGTAGCAGCGATCACCTCTTCTTCTGAAAGTGTTCGGGCGGTCTCGCGGCTTGCAGTGTGGGTTGCTGTAGTTCGGGAGAATCAGTGGAGAAGGAGGTCGCAGAAGCTCAGCGGGCGGGAGTGTTGATCGGTGACCGGAAGTGTTTGCGGTCAGGCAGCTTTCAGTGTGATCGGCAAGAAGACCGCGCGATCTGCGGTCTCAGTTATCTTACTTTTTAGCATTGTAATTTTCCCTTTGGTTTTGTGTACTGGCGAAATCATGTCTCGCCATGTATACCTCTCCCTGTAATGAAGATTGTTGTTATCAATAAAGACTTTATTTCCTTCATGTGCTTCTGGTTGTTTGGCTTGTGAACTCTAAGTTGTATGATTACTGCTCACTCCATTAAGATTCGGAAAACTTCACAGTGGCTCTGCTAGCCGGGCTCTCGCTAGTCGGCAGGGTAGGAAGGCCCTATCGAGGAGGCTAAGTGTTTTTCCCCCGAGGTGGCTCCGCTAGCCGGGCTCTCGCTAGCCGGCAGGGTAGGAAGGCCTCTCGGGGAGGTTAAGTGTTTTTCCCTCCAGATGGCTCCGTTAGCCGGGCTCTCGCTAGCCGACACGGTAGGAAGGCCTCTCAGGGATGCTAAGTGTTTTTTCCTCGAGGTGGCTCCGCTAGTCGGGCTCTCGCTAGCCGGCAGGGTAGGAAGGCCTCTCAGGGAGGCTAAGTGTTTTTCCCCAAGATGGCTCCACTAGCCAGGCTCTCGCTAGCCGGTAGGGTAGGAAGGCCTCTCAGGGAGGCTATGTTTTTCCCCCGAGGTGGCTCCGCAAGCCGGGCTCTTGCTAGCCGTTAGGGTAGGAAGGCCTCTCGGGGAGGCTAAGTGTTTTTCCCCTGAGGTGGCTCCGCTAGCCAGGCTCTCGCTTGCCGGCAGGGTAGGAAGGCCTCTCGGGGAGGCTAAGTGTGCTTCCCCCGAGGTGGCTCGGCTAGCCGGGATCTCGTTAGCCGGCAGGGTAGGAAGGCCTCTCAGGGAGACTAAGTGTTTTCCCCCGAGGTGGCTTCGCTAGCCTGGCTCTCGCTAGCCGGCAGGGTAGGAAGGCCTTTGGGGAGGCTGTGTTTTTCCCCCGAGATGGCTCCGCTAGCCGGGCTCTCACTTTTCGATAGGGTAGGAAGGCCTCTCGGGGAGGCTAAGTAGTTTTTCCCCGAGGTGGCTCCGCTAGACGGGCTCTCAGGAAGGCACTCACCGAATAGGCAAGGTTGGACTTTTCTTTCCGAGCGTGAGTCCCGCTCAAAAAGGGCAGGGATTGTGTACAACCCTGTATTCGCCGATGTTGGAGTTACTAGTGTGATCTAGAACTGGTCAAAAATGTAATGTCACTGCCAACGCGATATGAGCCTGCAGGGTCGCACATAAGAGCATGTGGAGAAGTTGGAAGATTGACTGTGTTGGTAAAGGTTACCAAGCACCATATAGAATCGGGGAGGTAAAGCAAATGTTGCTGTCGGAATTCATCAGATATGATTCGTCGGATTCGTCAGAATTCATCGGATCGTTCCTTGGAAACTCGACGAATTATTACAGAGACCCTAAGCTCGGCAAATGTTGCCGTCTGATATGATTCGTCGGATTCGTCGGATTGTTCCGTGGAAACTCGACGAATTATTACAGAGATCCTTAACTTGGCAAATGTTGCCGTCTGATATGATTCGTCAGAATTCGTCGGATTATTTCGTGCAAACTCGACGAATGCTGACAGAAACCTCAAGTTCTTCTGTATGGACTGCGGATAGCGATTTGCCTAGGTCTTTTTATACTTCGGGTATAAATAGGACCGATTTTAAGGGTTCAAGATGCTCTTCTTACGCCTCCTGGAAGAAGACCCGACGGAAGAGTTCCGCCTCACGAACCCTAGCCGATGGAAGTGTTCCGCCGTTTCGCTCGTCTATGCAGACCTCCTCCCGGCGATCGTCGCCGTGATTGTTCTTCCTGGAGCGAACCTAGCAGTTCGTGGAAGTGCAAGGTGCAGTCGTTCTTCTCCCGGCTCGTGTGGATCACTGTAGAGACGTAGACATCATTCTACGTGAGGACTCTCGCATAGCCGCTGACAGGACTCTTCTTCTTGGAGCACCTATGTTGGATTCGATCCAACTCCACTAAGGTAATTTATGCCTAGTAGTTTTCATTACTTCTTGATTCAATGTTCATGGCCGATCCGAATCTTTTTGGGTTGTTTCTCTTTATTTTCGCTGCGCCTACATACGATGTATGGTTGTAGAAAAATCCAAAAGCCGAGTGGATCCATGGGGCCCAAGATGTCATTAGGCCCAATATATTTTAAGAGGCACTGCCCCAGGTAAGGGGAGGCGGGTGAGCCATCGGACGGGCTTAAGATCGAGGGGCGCAGCCCTAGATTATTCAAAAGAGGGGGGAGAACAGGGGAGGCGGGCAGCCTCCCGCTCGCCCATCCCAAGGAGGGCAGAGGGGGCGAGCCGGAGAGGTGAGGCCTCTCGGGCTCGCCATGCCCCAGCAAGGTGGCGAGCCGGAGAGGGTCCGCCTCCCGGGCTCGCCCCGCCCAAGCAGAGGGGGCGAGCCAGAGAGGGAAGGCCTCCCGGGCTCGCCCCGCCCCAACAAGGGGGCAAGCCGGAGATGGTCCGCCTCCCGGGCTCGCCCCGCCCCAGCAGAGGGGGCGAGCCGGAGAGGGGAGGCCTCCCGGGCTCGCCCTGCCCCAGCAAGGGGGCGAGCCGGAGAGGGAAGGCCTCTTAGGCTCGCCCCGCCCTAGTAGAGGGGGCGAACTGGAGAGGGTCCACCTCCCGGGCTCGCCCCGCCCCAGCAGAGGAGGCGAGCCGGAGATGGGAGGCCTCCCGGGCTCGCCCCGCCCCAGCAGGGGGCAAGCCGAAGAGGCGGGCAAACTCCCAGGCTCGCCCCGCCTCAGTAAGGGGGTAAGCGAGGGAGGTTGCCTACCCCCTGCTCGCCCGGCCCCATAGGGCGGTCCACGTTTAACATCTCAGAACAGCGGGATTCGGCTGTTGGCAGGCCAAACTGGGGGATATTTTCATAATCTCGTGGACCAGAATGCGGCTATTGGCAGACCAAGTTCAGAATTCTATAAATAGGACCAAGGGGGCCCCATTTGGAGGGGACTTCTCTTTTGGCCACTCTCTCCCCAAGTTCTTTGGTGGGTGGATAGATCCTCCAAGGGTGCTCCAAGCTCAGCATTGGCTTGGGAGGGGAAGTGCTCTAAGATCTTCCGGGTGTGTGGTGGGACCTCCTCGCTGAGCCCTTGGTCTTGTTCCTAGTTTCCTAAGTCTTCAACCTAAAGCTCTCCCTTGGGAGAAGTAAGCGTGAGGTCACCCCCTAACTTGTTGAGTTCCCGAACTCCACAAGAGACCAAGCCTTGGTTTCAACAGGTCTCATCATAGGCATAATATGATGGATATAAAAAATTCAATTAACTTTGGAAGTTACTTTTGGTTTGAAGAATTAAATATCTTTAATTCCGCATTTGGTAACTCCCTTTTGGTTTTTTTTTGGCTTTTCCTATTAAAGGCCAAGTAAGAATTTTTTATTCCATCCTTAATCGGTGAACTAGGGTGAAATCCAGTTTTCTTCTCTCTGCCTCCCTCGTGAAACCGCTCCTCCCTCTTCTCTCTCATTCTTGTTGCATACAGGCGGCTAGGGCTGATCGGATCTTCACCATCGGCAAGGATCACCAACGGATCCGAGAGTAGTGAGAGGGTGCTGCAACACCATCTTCATCACCAGTATTTAGGGGCTTCGCCGCCGGGCTGATCGGATCTTCACCGCTGGCTAGAATAACAGCTTCATTTCTCCTTCCACTCGAATCTAGGGATAGGATCCACAGGAGAAACTTGGAGATTGCAGGTATTCATTTCCATACTTATAGCAATTTGAAATGTTGATTTAGATTCAGATCTGCTCATTCTCTTGGGTCAAAATTGCTGAGATAAATTACAGATACCCTTTATTTGATTTGACCTGTAAGTTGAACATGTCAGTTAATAATTATATTACAGTGATTAAGCTTTAGATCAAATCATTTTGGAATGTTCACTAACTATGTTCTGATCAAGAGGTGTTAAAACTTTCTTCTTATAGAATTCAGTTTATGCAATTATTTATATATATCGTTTGTTCTAAATGTTCGCTTTGTAGAGAATTTCTAGACACTCTTGTATGCAAGAGGTTTCTTCCAAAGCGGCGAAATTCATAAAGAACAACACGTCTCAACTTTTGCGAATTTCTGCCATCATGAAGCACGAACATGAATCCAAGAACGGTATAAAATAATTCCGCACTTCAGCTAAATTACCGTTCTATTTTAGTTTTACAATATTTCTGTGTCTCTCAATTTGTGCACTCATTTAAAAAACACTGCCTGCGATTTAAAATTCCACTTGAGATAAATAATTTTTGAGTAAGAACGATCCTTGTGTATTGCGTTGTCGCTGCATTCAGCAAAATTAATTATCCTTAATTTTCGATAATATATTTACATAGCGACGCACACACATCTTATTTTCTAACACTAATCCCTTTAAGGATGGCAGGGAGTGATCTTTATGATCATTATTACTTGACCTCTCTCTCTCTCCCCTCAATTGGGAAAATCGAACTAGAGAAAATCTAGAGGAAGAAGAAGACCTTCCATCGTCCATTGAGTGCGACGCTGTTAGGTTCTTTCCATCCGACTTTAATCTTGGATTCATGACGTCAAAGAGATCGACAAGGGTAACGATCCTTCCTCCCGGTCTTAGGACTTGTTTGGTCCTATCATTCCTTTTTCTATGCTTGCATAAGGTTGTCTCTTTCACTAATTAGTGAAGTGTATGACTCCCATTAGTTTTCGGGAACTCCGAGTCGATTGTGTCCATCCCTGACATATATTATATGTATAAATCCGGTAGACGTGCGAACATAGACATTATGTGTGAAGTATACCCGTGGTCGTAGGCCCGTATCAGTGATGCTTAATTTGTAATGTTGCATTTAGGTTAAGCCTAGAATGCGTGATGGAGAATGACTCCGTGAAATGTGTCATTCGTGTTACAGGACTAGAGTTTAAGTTGGCTCTTGAAGTACCTAACAGAAGCCTCATGGTTGTGAGTGGTTGAACACAAACCTTCTCCACAAAATCATAGTGGAGTTGACTTGGACCTCCTACATCATTTCTATTGGCGAATGCTAAGTCCTCTTGTATAGACTGGGTGCGTAGCTCGTGCATTGTAGCACTGGTATGTGTTAAATAGTTGTGTCGAGGAGAAGACATACCCGCATTGTACTGTTTGATCACGATGACTAGAGCACGGGCAAAGCTGAACCAAACCCATTCCATGCAGATCGAAATATGGTCTTAACCTCTGAAATGTCATGTGATCATGGTGCAGGCCGTGGAAGGTTTATTAACCTAGACCGTCAAAATCACTCTTTCCCAAATAAGTTTGCGTAACTTAGGGTGGTGACAGTACACCCGAGTGAGTACACTTAAATAATGACGTGAGTGTATGTAGCATGTGGTTTCGAGTACCCACATTGTGTTGTGATGAATTAATGTTATGTTAGTCTCATGCGGTTTCTTAGGCAGTTGTGGGGATCATCTAGGTGAACCCAACTAACATCATTTGCATACTGGATTCCCCTTTACTTGATGCTCAACCTAGATGATTGATTGTGCTTGATACCTCACCTTGTGTAGAGTATTCGCACTTTCTTTAATATATTACATGTTGCATGTACGGCTTGATTGCTGGTTAGGTGCCCCGCTCCTGAGCCAGCTATAATGGCCAGGGGGTGGGATCGTTACGTAGTTTATGGTCAACTCATTGATGACTCTCATTTACCTCTTATTTGTTGATGGTGCTGGTGCTGGTGAGCCGAGTGGGAAATAGCGGCTAAAGCCCATTACTGAGTTGTCCCTCGAAGGCCAGCCTATTTTACTGCTTTCCATATAGTGCTGACCTGCGCGCCGATGTATGTTTTGGAGTTTTAAAAACATTGGTTGAATGTAAGGGCTTGATGCCTAACTATTTTATGACATTCCTGAGTAGGTGGACATTCTATGTTATTATTTTTATTAAAAGCTTCTGCTTACGCTTTATTATACTCTCATGTAGTTCTTTTCTGGTTATGATCTTATTAATGTCTAGCTAGTGTGTTCAATATGATGTGGGGTCCCGACTGGACCAATTGTTATATTGTATGTACTGGCATGGTGTTACATTCGAGTGTAACATCATTGACCGGAGTCTATTCTGAATAGATTTGCTAAAAAAAACTATTTTAATCATTGTAGCTCAAAATTTGAAGTAAACCAATTGTAATTGGCTCACCTGACCAACAAGGTCACTCTGGTCCCGAATAGTGTCACCAACAAAGGTCAATTGAACCAGTTAGGTCTCCTAGGGGGTTCAATCAGTCTTGTCAGAATTTTGGGATGTTACAAAACAATAAAACAAAGAGAATTTTCGTCCCCGAAAATGTGAGTGGAGTAGGGGGTTTTCTAGATGAGAGAAAAACATACTCTTCATAGACAATTATGGATACTCCATACATAATAGATTCAAGCTCATATATACAACCTTAATCGTTATGATTCATACATAGAATCTAAATTGTATGAACGCTCTTGTCTTGCAAAGTCATACGAACTAATAGTGAGATACACTGTTTCAATAGTAAATACATCAATCTAAGCTGATTAAATTGTAATATAAGTTCAATCACATAAACACTTGAATGTATTCCGCGAGGACGTGGTGTGTACGACATCATGTATGCTACTTATTTATAAAACCACGATGCATCAGGCTACCATTACCAATCTCTCTAGCAGTACAGGTTCCATGAACCAACAAAACTGCCAAACCACTAACTCATTTACACGTTCGGGGCCGAATCTTCAAAACACAAGATCCCTAATACAAGTACCATCAATGATTTCCTTGCATCAATATCTTACCTGCCTGACATGAGTCTCCAATACACATCCTGGAAAATCTTATTAGTTTACAATATCATCACATTATATGCGCATACCACTACATCGACGCAACAACTGTGAATTCATGAGAACGAGAGATTAAATTGATAATATCAACATTCGTCTCAAAATCTATATGTCAGACAAAGTGGATAAGTCAACAAGGCTTCTATTGGAGTTTTGTGTGTATATAAAATATCTTGAGTAAAGTCTACTCATCACTTATTCACACCTTACAGAGTCTGACACACAACTCGTGATTTCACATGGTCTATAATGTAATTGTATGAATTTGTTTCCTTAACAAATCACGTTGCAAAACCTTAGCACTGGCTAACATATCAACTCCACCACCTTGCCGATTAGGTATAAATTGAGCCATATTGGTGAGGTGATCTACTAGGACCTATATAGAGTCATTTCCTGCATGAGATCGAGGTAGACCATGGAAAAAATCCACCAAAATATCTTCAAATTTCCATTATAGTGTTGGTAGAGTTTGCATCAAACCTCACAGACTTCGACACTCTGTCTTCACCATTTGGCAGGTTTGGCAATGCGCTACATAATCCGTGACATCCTTTTTCATTCCGGCCAATACAGAGTACGACACATATCAATATACATTTTAACTGCTCCAGGGTGAAAGAATACCTGGATTGGTGAGCTTCTCAAAATATCTCCTCTCGGATTCCTCCGGTGGAGGGAATAAAGACTTTGTGCTTATTCTGCAGGATGCCATCACATAGATTGAAGTCTTCTTGCACACCATCTGATGAGTAAAAATTATAGCTTTGGCAAAAGTTTTCCGGGTGCGAGTAGAATTCGGCGGGCATTTTCGAGGCATCTTGCGAGTACTCCTACTTTGAGAAACTGACCATTATCCTACTTCGAGGAATAGAAGTAATGGTCTTTCCTTCTTTAGGAGTATCAACGATTACGCCGTGGCGATGACGCCGAAGTCTTTGAAATTTTAATAGAAAAGGAGAGTTTTTGCAAGTCTTTGTATCGTTATTATCCAAACTAGTCATTCGATAAAGGTAAGTATACCTTATCGCATATAGTATAGGATATTTTTAGAAAATTATCAAGGTCGTATTTAGATCCGGGGTCTATCGAGTACTTCTACTTTGAAAAAACGCGCTATTGTTCTATCGGAGGAAACATGAATTAAAACGAGAATTGAAAGTTACAGAAAATGAAATTGCATAATTAAAAGGAAGGAAGTGAAATTTCATAATGAAAGACAGAAGTGCAATCTCTACCCAAATAGGTAGAGGGGAAATAAATGTGTGAGCAAGTTCTACCCAAATGGGTAGACAGGAAATAAATGCGTGAGCGAGTTCTACCCAAACGAGTAGATGTGAAATAAATGCGTGAGCGATAAAGAAAAATAAGCTATTAATGTAAATACATAAACTATTAATAAAACAAAAACAGAAATAAACGAAAACATGAACTAAACGAAAACATAAAACGACAAAAACGGAAAATGACGAAGACAAAAAATAACGAAAGCGGATATTGCGAGAACGAAAATTGCTTTGAAACGAAAATAATCGAAAACATAATATTCGGCTCTAATCTCTACCGCATCAAGGAAGAAAAAATGAAAACTACGATGGCGAATAATTTTGAATAAAAGCGAAAAAATAAATATTACGACAATAAATAAACTTAGCTAAAAATGCAGGAATTGAAATTAAACTAGAAAGCAGAAAATGCATGAATTAAAATTAAACTAGAAAGCAGAAAATGCAGGAATTGAAATTACTGAAATGAAACTAAGTTATGAATTGAAATTATAGGACATAAATACACGAAATAAAAACTAAATTTATTAATTGCCATAATGAAAGGATTATAAGAAATAAAAGATAATTACACTAAGAAATAAAATTACAAAACATAAAAAAGGAAAATAAAAAAGGAACATACAAAAAATGTGGAAAGGATGGCGGAAGATCACCCAAATTTGGGCAATCCAAGAGGAGGAATTGATGAGGGGGTCAGCCTCTATTTATAGGTAAAATTTGGGATTACACGCCCTCGGTCAAGACCGTGACAGAGGGTGTGACCAGGGGTGTGTTGAAGAAGCCGGGACAGTTATCTTGGTTCTGGTAGGTTTGACCGTTCAGGTGCTGAACACGGGCGTGAACCAAATGTCACGGGCGTGACATTGATCGGCGAGCGGCAGCAGCTGGGCGTGATGGCTGGCGCCTTGGCTTTTGGAAGATTTGATGGGTCACATCCTCGGTCACGGGTGTGACCGAGGGCGTGACATGTTGATTCGTCGAGGTAGAAAGCTAGTTCGTCAAGATGGCGCATTCTTCTATCGAGATGAGTACAATACGGGCATGACCAAGTACACGGCCTCGGTCACGGGCGTGACGAGGGCGTGACTTGACCATTCGTCGAAATGACAAGCCGATCGTCGAGAGAGCTGGAAATTGGTACTTGAGAAGACACGCCCTGGGTCACGGGCATGGGCGAGGGCTTGACCTACAAAAAATAGAAATATTAGAAAAAATTAGAAAAATTAAGTTAGAAAAGAAAATATATAAAAACAAGCTAATTATTCATTAATTCAAATATAAATTTACAATTCTAAATAAAAATGTACAAAAAACTATAAAGAAAATAGGTATATTTTACTATTCATCAAATACCCCCACATATAAACTTTTGTTATTCCAGAGCAAAAGTTAGAGATACTTATAAGACACTAATAAAATTTCTAAATTACTAAAATTTTATTTACTCAAAATTTAGCTTGAAATAAACTTTGGAGAATTAAAGAGGCAAATCCTAAATTATGAAAATGATTTAAAGAGAGCGAAAAAGTTTTAACCAACAAGACTTCTTAGGTTAACTAGATAACGACTTAATAATTGCAATCATTAGCACCATAATTAGAATAGAATTATAAAAACTTTAACTTTTTAAAGAAATTCTTCGGAATGAATAAATAAAACCTACTAATTATGCTCTCCCAAATTTTTTAATTTATATCTAGGTTTCAATTTTATTGGCTTAGGGGTAGGGTAAACTTGGTAAGAGAAGAGATTTTAGATTTGGGGGTGATGAATTTTATCCTCTCACCCCACTCAATTTTTTTCTTTTGAATATGCTCAGGGAATGAAATCTTATTCCCATGATAATTTTTTTCAATCTTCAAAAATAACCCAAAATGTATATGTTTAAGGAACAAAAATCTCACTCCCATGCAATATAATCTTGTAATAAAATTGGGTGCCTATGTTTAAGGAATGAAATCTTATTCCCATTGATATAAGATCTCTTAAAATAAAAATACCAAGAAAATGGGGTAAGGAGTAAGTAAAAAATTTCTTGAGTTTATAAATTAAGAAAATTTTGAGAGCAAAATTTAGTAGATTAGAATATTCCTAAAGTTTCAAAATTTTGAAGTAAAAATAATTAAAATCTAAGGATGGTTTGCTAATATAATACAAAATGAAGCTATTTAGGGGTAACAAGAAGTAGTGCTAAAAAATTGCTCTCTACTTAAATTAAAATCATAACGTGCCATTTACAGCTAAATTTCAAAAATTTAAATCTACAAACTATGATAAGAATAAAAGTTTTAGCAAAGCAAAAATAATGAATGATGCTTATAAATAAACTCTAACTAGGCTTGAAAATAACAAAAAACTAAGTAGGAGTTTTATTTTATTTTTGGATTTTTTGCTAAGTTTTTTTATCATTTTTTGGATTTTGATTTTGTTATAAAAATACAAAAGGAAACAAAAGAAAAAATATATAAGTATATAAGTATTTTTTGTTTTTTCTAAGTAAAAATTTTTTTTCATCATTTTTTTAGAATTTTTGAAATATATGTATATTTTGGATTTTGTTATATCAAAATTTATGAATTTTTAAATCTTTTTTAAATTTTTTTGGTATTTTCTAAGATAAAGGTGAGGGGAAAAATTACAAAAGAGGGGGAAAACACCCTCATACTTAAAAGTCAACATTGTCCCCAAAGTTAAAGTTAAGTATGAGTAACACAAATATATATACAAAAGCATAAAAAAGAGGAAAAATAAAAGACAAATAAGAAAATAGCAGGGGAAAGGGAACGCCCCTGATTTGGAGATGGGTTACCAGATTAATACCTGCAAAACACATTTAAAACAAAAACAATATATATATGTTTTGCTTTATATACAAAGCAAAATAAAATAAAAACAAAACAAAAAGAAAATATACAAAGGAAAATAATAAAAAAGACAATAAAGGAATGGAAAACTATTTTGTCATTTTTATGAGTTTTGTAATTTTTTTTTTGTTTTTTTTTCTTTTAACTTATGAAAAGATAGTGTAAACCTTATTTATAAATACAAAAATTATATAAAATAAAACAAAACAAATGAAAGCCACATTATTTTGTGAGCTTTTTAAAGTTTTTTCGTTTTTTGTGATTTTTTTAGATTGCTTAAAGTTTATAAAATAAGAATGAAATTTTTTTGGTATTTTTTGAGGTTTTTAAAATTTTTTGTTTGTTTTTTAAAGAAAAAAAAGATAAGGATAAAATCAATTGGGTTTTCTTTTTTCAAAATATCAACAAAATTCCCTGGCAACGGTGCCAAAAACTTGATTAGTAAAATTTATAGCTTCGGCAAAAGCTTTCCGGGTGCGAGTAGAATTCGACGGGCATTTTCGAGGCGTCTTGCGAGTACTCCTACTTCGAGAAACTAACGATTATCCTACTTCGAGGAATAGAAGTAATGGTCTTTCCTTCTTTAAAATTTTAATATAATGGTGAGTTTTTGCAATTCTTTGTATCGTTATTATCCAAACTACTCATTCAATAAAGGCAAGTATACTTTATCACGTATAAGATAGGATATTTTTAGAAAATTATCAAGGTCATATTTAGATACGGGTCTGTCGAGTACTTCTACTTTGAGGAAACACACCATTGTTCTATCAGAGGAACGTAAATTAAAATGAGAATTGAAAGTTACAGAAAATAAAATTGCATAATTAAAAGACAGGAAATTAAATTGCATAATGAAAGGCAAAAGTGCAATATCTACCAGAATAGGTAGAGGGGAAATAAATGTGTGAGCAAGTTCTACCCAAACGGGAAGACATGAAATAAATGCGTGAGCGAGTTCTACCCAAATGGGTAGACGGGAAATAAATGCCTGAGCGATAAAGAAAACTAAGCTATTAATGGAAATGCATAAGCTATTAATAAAACAAAATAAAAAATAGAAATAAACGAAAACATGAACTAAAAGAAAACATAAAACGACAAAAGCGGAAAATGATGAGGACAGAAAATAACGAAAGCGGATATTGTGAGAACGAAAATTGCTTTGAAATGAAAATAAATGAAAATTACGACGATGAATAATTTCGAATCAAAGCGAAAAAAGAAACCAATATTACGACAATAAATAAACTTAGCTAAAGAACGTAAAAATACGAGAATTGAAATTAAACTAGAAAGCAGAAAATGCAGGAATTGAAATTAAACAAGAGCAGAAAATACAGGAATTGAAATTACTGAAATGAAAATAAGTTATGAATTGAAATTACAGGACATAAATGCACGAAATAAAAACTAAATTTATTTATTGCCATAATGAAAGGATTACAAGAAATAAAAGACAATTACACTAAGAAATAAAATTACAAAACATAAAAAAAGAAAATAAAAAAGGAAAATACAAAAAAAGTTGAAAGGATGGTGGAAGATCACCAAAAATAGGGCAATCCAAGAGGAGGAATTGATGAGGGTGTCAGCCTCTATTTATAGGCAAAACTTGGGATTACACGCCCTCGGGCACGACCGTGATAGAGGGCGTGACTAGGGGTGTGTTGAAGAAGCCAGGACAGCTAGCTTGGTTATGGAAGGCTTGACCGCTGAGGTGGCTGAACACGGGCGTGACCCAAATGTCATGGCCGTGACCTTGATCGGCGAGCGGCAGCAGCTGGACATAACAGCTGGCGTCTTCTGGATGATTTGATGGGTCATGACCTCGGTCACGGGAGTGACATGTTGATTCATCGAGAGAACAGGCTGGTTCGTTGAGATGGCGCAGTCTTCTGTCGAGACGAGTACAACACGGGCGTGACCAAGTACACGGCATCGAGAGAGCTGGAAATTGGTACTTGAGCTGAAATTCCCTTGGTCACGGGCGTGTCCAAGGGCGCGACCTACAAAAAATAGAAATATTAGAAAAAATTATAAAAATTAATTTAGAAAAGAAAATATATAAAAACAAGTTATTTATTCATTAATTCATATATAAAATTTACAATTAAAAATAAAAATGTACAAAAAACTATAAAGAAAATAGGTATATTTTACTATTCATCACCATCTTGTAGCGATTTAATGATCGGATCTGCCCTCGGGTCAATCTTATGGGCTTCACGAATTCGGTCCCAAATATTATATTGAGTTTCCATCCCACACATCTGAGCTTGATATTATATTCGAGTAATTAGGGTGATACTCAGGTCTGATAAGGATTGCAACAATTCTTCAGGTATTGCCTCCATCTAGCTTCCTGCCACTGTGGGTTGACAATTCAGGGCATCGATAACCTTATTGGCCTTACCGGGGGTGGTATTGAAGGGCGAAATCATAATCACAAGAAAATTCTAACCACCGACGTTGACGGAGGTTCAACTCTTTTTGGGTGAAGATATATTTGAGACTTTTGCAATCAGAGAAGATTTAATATTTAATTCTGTATCGGTAGTGCCTCCAAATTTTGATGTCAAGGACTACCATACCAAATTCTAATTCGTGGGCCGGGTAGTTAGGCTCGTGTGGCTTCAATTGTCGAGATGCTAAATAATCACTTTACTGTATTGCATCAGCACAGCTCCCAATCCTTTTAGATATGCGTCAATGTAGATTTGGAATCCCTTGGTTCCATATGGAATTGTAAGGATCAAAATTGAGGTCAAGTGATTCTTTTAGCTCAATGAATGTCGCCTCACTTAGTCTGCTTTGCTTCTACAGTAGATAAGGATGTCATCTATGAAGGAGATAATGAAGTGACCTAAGTACGGTTCGAACACTCTATTCATCAAAGTCATGAATGCGGACTGTGCATTGGTTAACCCAAAAAACATTACCATGAATTCATAATGTCCGTACCGGGAGTTGAATGCAGTTTTTGGTACATACTTCTCCCGGATCCAAAGTTGGTAATAGCCTGATTTCATATCCATCTTGAGAAGACGAAAGCACCTTGTAGTTGGTCGAATAACTCGTCTATTCTTGGTAAGGGACACATATTCCGAACCGTAAGTCGATTTAACTCTCTGTCTAACTCCCCTGGCGGGCCGTGCAGAAGTTAAAATTATGCATGAGACAGAGGGAATACCTTTTAGCGTGATGGACTATTCATTCGAGTTTTGGAGGTTGACCTCCCTGGTCGAGCAATTGATTTGGGCTTGGTGCTCGGCCAGCCAGTCCAACCCCAGAATGATGTCAAAACTGATTATTACTAATATGGCCTCGTAAACTTTGAATTCCATGTTTTCTAGTAAAGCTTAGATTGAACACTTCTCCGTAAAGGTTATATTCAATCCATCCAGAAGTCGAATACGTACTGACATTCTGGCCGATTGGATGACATTGGTCTTTGAAGAAACAAAGTATCGTGATACAAAGGAGTGCGTGGCTCTTGTATTAAATAAGGTTTTGACAGGTTGACCTTTTACCATAAGTAATCCTGGAAAGAGTTATTTATCTTATAACAATGTTTATAACAACCGAGATTACATCAAACTAAAAGATAATCACCACCGAGAAACTATATACCGATAACTATATCCAGAGTTGTTCCTTGCGGTAAGCCCATAACATAAGCCTCCAGAGGTACGTCTCTGACGTTCCTCTACGGCTCTCATCCTCTATCTGCAGCTCCCTGAACATCTCCTAGACAAGACCTCTCCACAGCCTACTGGCAGAAATCCTGGATGTGTATGGGCTGATGGCACATAAAGCAGTTCCTTAAGAAGGGTACATCTCATTGCACTACTGGTGCTGGCTGGGGTGCTGGTCTGTATGGTTGGTGGAAGCGATACTGTCTCCTATCTCAGAACTGTTGTCTGGGAGAAACTACCCTCTCCTGTCCTTGTGGTGCAACTGGTGTATCTATAGGTCACCTCCATCCTTGGGATACCATAATTTGGTCCATCTCTAGTGCAATGACATGGGTGGCGATATTGTGGAATGAAGTCTGTGCTATCCTAATCAGGGCCTGGCGGAGGTCATAACATATACCTTGGTAAAACCTAGTAGCTCTGTCTCTGTCTGTCATCGCCAATATTCTCGCAAAACGAGCTAAGTGGATAAACTCTCTATAGTATTCTAGTATCATCATATCTCCTTGACGAATCTGCAGAAAGCGCTCCTACAGCTCAGCTTGGTCGGCATCCGGTCTTAAGTGTTCTAAAAATGCCTTTGAAACTTCTCCCCATAGAATAATGCTAAGTGGGCATCCTATAAAACTGAAATGAATCGCTACCCGCCACTAGTCGTGGACATATTCCTCAAGTAAGATTATCACCAATGAAACTGCAAAAATGCTTAGGCATCTCATCCCTACTAGAAGTTCCTCGACTCTTTCTACCCACTCTTCTGTCTGCATAGCAGTCTCAAAACCTCGGTAAGTAGAAGGTCTCAACTCTGAGAAGGTCGTTAGCATGTCAGACCTATGAATGAACTGTTGTTGTTGTTGTTGGGCAATAATAGTCTAGAACGTGCCTAGCAAGGTTGTGAGGGTGTGACCCAGCTCCGTCTCTTCAAAGGGAGTAGTAGGAGCAGGTGGTGGAATCATGGAGTGGTACTGGTCACTCGAGGAAGATCTCCCATTTATCGACTCCGATATCTGGAGAAGTGACATGGAAAGAGTCAGAAGTTTGCAAAGTAATGGAATTTGTAGAACTGACTAAAGTGGAAACGAGTGTGTATTGGAGTGTAATGTGCAGCCTAGAATCCTTAAACGACTACCTAAGGGTCCAACATGCTTCCATTGCTTGGTTCGTCCAGAACCAAGAAATGGAGCAAAGGAGTAAGGATTCTAAAGCTGTCATACATAAACAGATCGTAAATGCTTTGATGCAATTGTAGGATCCCCCTCCCCTAACCGCAACTGTGTCAAGTCGGAGACGGGCCTTACCACCCAAGACGACCACCCTATGCTTTCTGAGATGCAATTGTTCCACTCTCCAAGTGTAGAATGATCGCCTTGTCAGGCTTTGGCCAATCATTACATCAGATCAGCAACGCAGAAGCAAATAACAATAACCGAAGCAACAATGTTAACAGGAGTATATATATATGTAACATGTAGTAAGCTAGGAGCAAGATGAACAAACACAGCAGTTGTTGGAACCGAGATTCGGCCCAACGAGGAGTTCGGTCCCCTAAGAAGGGGCAGCTAAAAATTATAGATCCCGTGGAGGAACCTGACTAAAGACTTAGAACTAAATACCAACCCCTGGCTGCAGCGTGGAGGTCCCATCACACACCCAGAAGTTCTTAGAGTGCTTCCCCTCCTAAGACAAAGCTGAAGCCGGGCCCCTTGGAGAGCCCGAGGAGCTAACCAAAGATGTCCTAAGGAAGAAGAAGCCAAAGATCTGGATCCTCTCCAAAGGTGCCCTTCGGGGTCTATATATAGTTTTTCTCTTCTAGTCTACTGATAACATAACTCTGTCTTTTGGTTTTATAAATAACACCCCAAAGTTGTATGCTAACAGCCAAACTCCGCTATTCTGAAGAGCTATCGGCAACCCATCAAGGGTATCTAGGTAAATTCACTTCTAGGCCCCACTAGGCCAGTGGCCTGAGAAGGCACCACTTGCCAGCCTTCCTACGAGCTGGGCTTGCGAGATCTCACTATGTGAGTCCCCCTGGACGGTACCACTCGCTAGTCCCCCCTACCCTCTCGAGTTAATGGGTATTCTACACGTTCCTCGCCTGCTGCCCCCGCATCCTGAAGCCTGGGCGGGAGAGTGCTTGATCAAGAATGCGCTCACCCCTTTTTACCGGTTTGAGTCGCTTATGCGGGGAGGTGAGCCCTCACTTGTCTCGTCGTTGCCAGATGCACCCCAAAGTGGCGAGAATGCACTTGCCTCACCCTCGCACTACACGCATCTCTAGGAAGAGCACCGAAGTCACCTCTCCCTCGTGACTCGCTCGTCACGATTCGTCGAGCCTCTACTTGCTTCGCCTATGCCCGATTCTTAGTTTTACCACTTGGCGAACACTGAGTTGTACAAAAGTAATAACTTGAATGTTATAGTTATTTAAATAGTTAAATTTAAACTCTACAAAATAGCGCACAGTAACGCAGACTTTCATAACTTGCACAACACCCTATGTCGACATAGTTTGACCGCTTCTCTTCTAGTAAGGTAGCGAACCCTGCGGGCCTCACCGATATGGTCATCCATGACAGTGGCCGATCCTGCCACTTCTGGGTGTGGCCGTACCGCACTACCCAGACAATAATATACATCAAGGTGTACTCCTGGATGTGAGCGACATCCGGCGATAACTGTTATCTGACAAACCAGTGGAGGGACCCAGCAGGGCATAAAACATGGTCGAGCTCCCGGGGTGCACTTCTCCCTATTGCCTAGAGTCGTCAACCTTCCCGTACCGGTACTAACGGTCTATGGGCATGAACGACCTGCCACTTTTCACCACAAGCAATTTACAAGCATTTAAATAAAGAAACCAACTAGCACTTTCCGGGTCTGCGGTTACTTGCCTTATTTAACATGAAATAAATCAGGTAGGTAACCGTAGAGCTTGATCGTTCAGCTCAACTTTAGACAAGGAGCATAACAATCGAGGGAGCCTCTTATTTAGGGCTAGCCTTGGAGGAACAAATCATCTCCAAGTTATCCCTAACTAATACTCAACCGGATAAATCGCTCATTTTTGCAGTTCCCTCTCCATATAAGGAGGCAAGTTCAGTTATTCTCTCTGTTCCCAGGAGGCTTCTCCATTCCAAGGAGGTAATTCCATTCATAGAAAGTTTCTCCATTCCAAGGAGGCAACTTCGTTCATAGGAGACTACTCAATTCAAGGAGGCAACTCCGTTCATAGGAGGCTTATCCGTTCCTAGGAGACAAGTTCACAATTTTGCGGTGAGTTCATAGTATTTTACCGTGTTAGGGTCCGCCGGTTTGATTGTATCCAATTATTACTTTTAGTTGCACCATTTTTGGAGAATCATCGGATTACAAGATTTCGATCGAGCCTTATTATAATATCAAGCCTCTTCATTATAAACATTCGATTTAATCATTAAGACTCCAATCTCCGTAAAAGGTTTAACACAAACTCTTTTAACCTCAATTGCTTGCAGTTAGGCGAATCAAGTTTTTGTATTACAACCGATATCAATTCTTCCAATTTAAACCTCTTTTATTCAACAAATACCAAAGATAGTCAGAAATTTAAGAACACTTGGGCGAATCAAGTTCTTGTCTTACAACCGATATAAATTCTTCTGATTTAAACCTCTTTTTTCAACAAATACCAAAGATAGTCAGAAATTTAAGAAACTCGAACCATATATTAGATTTGCCCTAACAGAATTCTCATAATTTTCTCAAATCATTTTAAGCTTGTGTTGGCCTCCAATAAATTATTTGCCTCGAATAAACCCTTATATTAAAATAACAAAAATATTTTTGCAAATAAAAAAATTGCCAAATTTTGAATGATGGTTTATACTGAAACAAGGAGGCTTCCATGATTTTAATAAGAATTATTAGGAGCTCTTTGGAATATTTAAAATAATGAAGAGTCCACAAATTAATTTCTCAAAAATAGATAACCTTTCAATAAATCACCAAACTTTTCTAGTGAGTAAACACCAGACCCACTGTCATCCAAGGATTTTCTAAGATTTTTAATATCAGGTAAAAAGCCTCTGATATTATTAAATCAGTAATTTCTACCTTATTTAAATCTTTAAAAATATCAGGAATGCATAATAAAATCAGATTATTTTTCAGGAGCTATGTTATCCTCTAATAAGCACCATATAAAATTACAGTAGTTTTAATCGAGCAGATATTCCCCTGGAATTTTTATAATGAAGGGAACTATATTAATTAAATCACCAAAATGCTACATAATTGTTAAAAATTCTCAAATGATCACAGAGGGAAAGCTTAATCCTTAATCATCACCTCAAATTTTCCAAAATTTATTTCTCTGAACTAAGGGTCTCTGTTAATTCAACAAACCTCAAATATCACTATATTTTAATTATTAAAAATACTAAATAATGACATACAAATTTCAAAACTTCTTGGAGATGCTTCTCACTGACATGCACAACTTTCATGTTCAATGTTTTGGCATTTGAGCTTCCTATAAGGCCCAAACAAATAACAATTCTATAATGAATAAAAAATATAAAATATAAAAATTCCAAATCCTTTTTCCGGTACGCACCGCCCCCTTTACAGGCTCTTGCCATCGGTGGCTGGCAGCCGGTCGGTCGTGGCTCTACTCCCGGCTGACTCGCCGGGGGCCGGCGCTCCCTCCGGTGGTGGTCTGACGGTCTGGCACCGCCGGGCGCCGTCGAAAAATACCTACAGATTTTTTTCTAGGTATGGTGGCTCCGCAGCGACGCTTGATGAGTCTGATATTTATAGTGTTTTATGGACTCATTCGGGCTAGTTTTTATGCATATGAATTTCACTTTTAGTTCATTATTGCTTATATTTCACTTGAACATATTTCTTCACAAAGTGCACTCTTTGGGCCCATTTTGGTGTGCAATTGCACGCTATATTTGTTGGGGGGTAAGCACATGGTGCTCCCCAACCCTTTTTCTGTATTTGGATTGAGCTTGAAGGGTATTCAAGTTGTATGATTGCTGTTTGGTGCTGTGCAGGTGGGTAGATCATCCTTTAGGCCCATATTTCATGTCTGCATGAATTGCACGGTCGTGCATTTCCTTGACGCATGATCATTCTAACCGTGTGCGTTGATCTATGGCCCAAAATAGCATTCTGGATTTGGTCGTGCATTTTTACGCATGGTCGGCTTTGACTGTGCCTGAGTAAAATGCATGTGCGCCTCTTTTGTCTGAAAAAATTATGTTTTATTTTTTCACACACGGTCATGCGTTTCTAAAACACACGGTCGTGCATAAATAAAATTCTGCAACTTTTCTATTTAAGCTGCGATTTTTAGGTTTTCAGGATCCCAAACTGTTCCCTGATTTCTTCTGTCAGAGGGGTCCGACTGTTCCGTTGTTCTTCTTCCAAGGGAGGGTATCATTCTATAGTGGTTCCCCATCATCCTAAGCTCTAAAGAAGGTGATCTCCACTACATATTAGCCGGATTGCAAGGAAGAGCAAGGGGATTGGCGTGGACAATATAGACACTCGAGAAGATGGGCAAGAGGTTATGTGAGAGTTTCAGAGATCCCAGACGCAACTAATGAATGGATTGTAGGACATGGATTGACAACCCAGTGCATCCCCCCATTTCTACAGCATAGTCTCGATCGTTGTTTGTATCTCTACCCTTATCTTCCTCTTTATGGTTGTATTGTGAGAAATCACCTATACCTTGATGATGAACCTTGCTTGAACCTATTTTAATTGCTATATGCTTTCATTATGCTTTTATGAAAGTTCTTTATGTTTATGCTTGGTGTGTGGAATCACTATAGAATGATATGCATGTGATCTTGGTTGAACTTTGTTAGATGTGAATGCAACCCTCCTTTCTGCAAAGCATTTTCACACCATCGCTTGACTACTCGTCCATCCACATTGTGAAGCGGTGCTAACGGCCCACGTAATCCATCCGCCTAGCCAAGAGGTGCTAACGACCATCAAACCTTTCCGCAGTTACACTCACCTCATCCGCTTGCCTTCTAGTCCATCCGCCTAGCAAAGCAGTGCATAGTGGCCTACACAGTTTCCATCTGCCTGGTGAAGCAACGCATATCGGCCTGCATAGAAGTAGTTTAGTTTCTTTTCTTTTATTTTCCATAAAACAAATCACCCCTACACATTCGCCTAACCTAAAGGACTTCAATCTCAAGTCCTTCCACGAAGGTTAACTCGACCATAATGTGTTCCTTAGAGATTCGATACTTGGGTATTCACTCCCACATTTTATTTTACTTGAACGATCGATAAACTGCCGTTTCGTGCCACAGTCTTGCTACTGCCTATAGCATTGTGTAGGATTCGTTCTTCAAGTTTTTGGTGCCGTTGCCGGGAACACTGTCGTGTGAGTTTTCTGGAGAGAAAGGGGAGAGAAAGAAGCCCTTCCATCGTGTATCGTCATTTTTTTCTTGTTTGTTTGTTTGATTTAAGATACATTTTATTGTTATTATTTCATCATCTCTTGTTTTAAAGTCTTAGGCAAGTTTAGTCCAAGGAGGTTTTAATAGTTTGTGTAAATTTCCTTGCAAGGAATTTCAGTTTCGTTATATCTGCTTTAATTGTTGAAAATGTCTTCATGGGATATTTCTCCTAGCACTTACGACATGATGGTCTATTATATAAACCAAATGAAGGAGTTAAATGCTAGGCAGTGTAGCAACTTTGTTTGCTTGTTGTGTCAAGGAGACGGTCATGAATTGAAGGACTGTCCTAGTCTTTTCAATCCTGACCGCTTCTCCTTCACTCATGACAACATTGTCCCTATCGCTCATTCTTTACCCATGGAGGCAATCGTGCCCTCTACCCCCGAGCTTATTTCATGCATGGACTCCTCACTCCATGTGTATGGCTCCACCCCTAGTGATGATGATAACTCATTTGATAGCCAACATGGAGAGTAATGGGAGCTCCTAGATGCACCTGAGTGTGATGAAGAGAGTTCTATCTCCAGCGGGGAGGTGCTTGCGGATATTTTTACGGAGAAATCTGATTTTTCATTTTCTGATCATGATATTAGATGCATTTCTCTAGTTTCTTTGCATAATTTTTTTACACCTCTATTTTATGATCCTATCAAAGTAAGTGAGAGAGGTGATGACTTGGATCCTAAGGTCGCACCTAGGTGGGATGAGGAGGATACTCTCTCTGATGAGGAGGTTTGCACTTCTTCATGGGATGAGGAGGTCCAAACCACCACTGAGGCCCTTGAGTTCTCAGGTCCCCCTTGTTATGATACTTACGATGATGATGGTGATCAAGCTTAGGAACTTGCTGAGAGTGAGACCGGGACCACTCCTCTGCTTTTAGATTATTTACCTTGGTATTCTCCATTATTTCTTAATCCTCATTCACCATCTGAGCCTGTGCAGGTTGAGTCTTCACAGGTGCTTCAGGAAGACGTGGAGCAGTCTGCTCAGGTCAACGAAGAGTGCATCCTCTCATGCGAGGAGGTTCCCCCTCCTCTTTAGGGGAAGCCTCATTCATTGCCTGCACTTCCTTCTACCTTCCTGAGGATAACACCTTGCTAGGCAAGTGTTGGAACATGGTTTTCCGCATCCCTTTGATTTGAGAATAACAAATCCTACTTGTATTTGATCTTGTTAGCCGTTGTGTTTTTAGCATGCAGGTTTGAACAGATATGACACCAGGTTGCTGCAATATTGGTCTAGTACTATCTACAAGCAGAAAGATTGAAAGATGTCTAACGCCAAGCGTTAGGTCTTAACGTTGGGCATTAGCAATCGATGGGATGGGTTGCTGATCAACGGGATGGCTTGCCGACTGAATAAAAAGAGAAAGAAGCTTAACGCAAGGCGTTAGGACTGAACGCTGGCGTTAACGATCGACAATTATCGCAAGGAGGAATGCAATCGTGATTCAAGGAGCAATTTAGGAATGATTTGACTCAACCCCCGAAGTTAACTCTTAACGCCGGCATTAACTTTTGTTCCCGCCAAGATGCAAAATGAATGGAGGGAAGCTGCCGTGATTGCTGGAGCATTTTGGGAATGATTTGACTCAACGCCCGACGTTAGAGTCAATGCCAGCGTTAAGGTTGCCTAAAATGAAAGATTCCAAAGATGCAGAATCTCCTTCCTGTTTTGAAGATCCGAGCCATCAAGTTATTTCTATACTGAGTCAACGCACGACGTTAACTCTTAACACCGACGTTAGCTTCCAGTCCTATAAAAAGGTGGATTTCATCTTCTCCAGCTACTGATTGCCACAAGCCCTATTCCAGCACTTCAGAAACTCTGAGAGGGCCGTATTTACAGACCAGCACATCTCCCATTCAATTTCAAAAGGAGGAATCGAATGAGGCTTGGATCAACACGCTAACTCAATGAGAAGAATGCACGCTTGGACTTCAACAATCTTCAGCGATTCTTCAAAGTCTCCTTCAGATTACCTCATATGGAGTTTCATATTTGTCTTTTGTATTTGTAATTTTTATTCTATCGTTGTAATCGATTTATGAATTCGCCTCGTGTTGGCGACTAGGTCTGGGTACGACTTAGGGAGGAATTCACCTCATGTTGGAGACTAGGTCTAGAGAGTAGATCTAGGGGGTGCTCGAGGCCTTTCTGGGGATAGGAAGGCTAAAGTGGCTTGAGGCTGTATCTGGGGAGAGATCGGCTAATGCCAACCGGTTTGTGGGGATACAAGTCGGTATAGAAAACAAAAAGAGATTTTACTTTATCGCCTACGATTTCTAGCGTCATAAGAAATCAAGTTTTGTAATCTTATATCTCAAGTTAATAAAATCATGTCTCTCATTTATATCACTTGATTTCTTCTTTGAATTAATCTCTTATCTTTTCTAATATTTCAAAATATAACATAAGTTTTTAAAACCCTTATTCACCCCCCCCCCCTCTAAGGGCTCCTCAAGATCAAACAAGTGGTATCAAAGGTAGGTTATTTTTAATCGGCTTAACAACCAGGAATAATGGCATCTCTTGATCATGATCTCGCTTCTACTAGTGGGGAAAATTTTAATATAAATGAAAAAGTATTATCACCACCTTTATTTGTGGGCAAAAATTATAAAGGGTGGAAAATATTAATGAAAACGTTTCTTAAAGCCTTAGATGAAAAAGTTTGGAATATTACAATTGAAAAGCCACCTAGCATACTAACTAGAAACAAAATTATTTTAAATGCAAAATCTATAAATAGTTTATTTTGTGCGCTAGATCAAAATATTTTCAAACTTATTTATAATTTACCTACCGCATATGAAATTTGAAGTTTTCTTGAAAGAACTTATGATTCTCCTTCTGCAAGTATGGAATAAACGCAAGACTTGGAGAACATATAAGCTTGCACAAAAGTTCAAAAAGGCTCCTCAATTGATGGATCCATGAAAGGCACATCAAGCGGAAGGGATGATGGAAACTCCTGTTTGGATGTGGAAGATGAAAAAGAGAAAGGAACTATATGTTCAAATATCGCATCATCCACAAGCGCTGTAAGGAAATCAAAATCTCTTATTGTGGGTAATTCTATTTCTACATTACAATTGCTACAAATTACAAAGCGCAAAATTAAGAAATTAAAAAATGCTAATTGCAAATTGCGCTTAGAAAATAAAGATTTAAAAACAAAAGTTAATGAAGAATCAAATTTTGAGTTATCTAGGTCTACCCATAGCTCCTTAGTTGAAAACATTACACCTTGCGTAGAATATAATGAATTAAAAGAAAAACATAAGAAACTTGAAAAGGAGTTTATTTTTGTAAAAGAACAAAATGAAAGATTATGTTTAAAAAATTCATCCATGAAAAATGATTGTGCTAAGTGTAAAGACTATAAAATTGAAATTAAAGAGATGGATGAAACATTCGAAGAATTTAGAAATAACTATCAAAATCATATTGACTCTATTGTTTCCACTTTTAAGAATAACACAATTGCTTATAATAAAGCTAGACATAATCTCAAAGTTAAAAACTATGAATTAGAAAATAAAATTAATTTGCTTAAGGAAATTATAAAGAAAAATTCTCAACACATAAATTCAAATTATCAAGCAAAATCCATAGGCAAGTTAAATATGATTTTTCATAATTTATCCAAGCAATACATAGGAAATAAAAAGCAACAAAAGCTTGTAAATGAAATTCCAAAACTTTACCATCATTATCATTTACAACATAATTATTCTCCTAACATAAAATTAAATGCAAACAAATTTCCTTCAAATTATAAATTCAAAAATTATTTTTATCCAAATATTCAAGTAAATGACTATGAAAACTTGAAAACTAAAAATAATATTTGTCCAAGGTATGAATGGAGAACCATACTTAAGAATGACGCACTAATGTCAAAAGAAATTGTCCATTCATCCTTGTCTCCCCAAAAGCAAACACGATGTATTTGGGTACCCAAAGGAACCATCCAACTTGGTCCCCCTTTGGATACCTAAATCTCATATTCATTAGGTATCATACAAATGCATGAAGTAGAAATAATTAAATATGAAATATCATCAACTATACTTCATGATATGCTTAATTTTTTTTTCTTTTTTTAACCATCATGTTATGGTCATTTTGTATAAAATGTGATATGACTTTCACACATTAAGCCACAAATTCATTAATGAATCAAATTGAATGAAATTTAATAAAAGTCATATCATCTCTCAAGTGACCTATCTATATTTTTTATTTTTAACCCTCTAAATCCATTACCTTTAAAAGTCTTATATCATCATTATATATTAAATGCTAAATGCTTATATGATATTATCAAGACTAATAAAATAATTGTCAAAAAAGGATTTAAAAGAAAATTACTGGGTCTTAGGCTAAATGTATAAAATGCTCAAGGGGTTATTATTTATTTAATATCCTTTTGTTATTTGATAGCCTCTAATTTGTTTACTCATAATCATAAAAAAATTGGAATTGAAAATTGCAAAAATCACATGTTTTTAAACAAAAACAAAAAAAATCAAATTTACAAAAATATGTGAGATTTCGACCTAAACTTCAAATGATCATAACTTTTGATCCGCTTGTCAGAATTTTCCCCACAATTGCTTTTCAGAACAAAGTCGAGAAGATCTATGCAATGGAAAATGAGCCTTGCTCGTTTGAGTTCATTTTGACCCTCAAAACTGCCAAAACTTAACTCCGTTTAGAAGTTATCTCAGTTTTTTCTTTTTCGACAATCTTTTGTGTCAAAGGATTGTACATCACATGCTCCTAAGTACCATTCCAATGACCTTAGAATCAACCTTATACCTATTGAAAATAACTCACAAGATTAAATCACATCATTTTAGGTCTATGAATAGTTAGGTTGAAGCTCCATGTTGAATATATGCAAATCTATTATATGCTTCACATAATATTGCACCTTGTTATCATAACTTTTCATCTAGCATCATCACTCACTATAAAATGTCTATGCTAGTTATATCATGCCATGTTATGTGAAAGAAAAATAGAACAATGAAAGTTTGAAAGTCAAGAAAATTATATATATACACATATATATATGTTGTGGTTAATAATCAAATATTCAAAGTGAAAATTTACAAAAACTTTTCAAAATAACCAAAAATATTTTCTCATTATATTCATTATTCACCTTACAATCTTTGTCTATGATATTTTGAAAAGGTTGAATATGAATGGTTTCACATACTTCACCAACCTCATTATGAATAATTAATAATGAGTACCTAAATTTCAATGTGATAAAATTAATGATCATGCAAAATCAAAAGATCTTTTAAATTCAAATATTAAACATAACTACAAAATATCATATTTGCTTCCAACATATGGTTATGATCACTATCATGAATTAGTTAATGTGTGTGCATGTATCTCATCTCTATGTAGACCCTAGAACCAACTTTCATCAATTCATTCTAGGTCTATAAATTGAAATTCTATTTATTGAATACATGCAACATCATCACTATTAATCCTATGACATTCAAACTCATCATTTTAGCATTATCAACTAATAAATATTATTATTCATGCTAGTTGTCTAATAATGCCATAATGAATCCATCTTAAAGTAGAACAATTAAAAGTTAAAACTTATAATAACTATGTTGCTTTAAAATATAACTAGAAATCAATCTCCCATAAAAAGCCATAGTTTACAAATTATTTCCATAATTCAAAATGCTTAGGATGTCCATGATCATTCACCCACATTATGTATGGATGAGTCTCATTTATATAAATATTTATGGACTCATCTGGGCTGATTATCTAGTCTTTGCACTACATTTTAGGCATGTTTTCATTCATATTTGATATTCCATGTTATGTGCACTTTTAGGCCCGTTTCGGTGTATTTTTATGTTTATCTTGCTCATGCTTTTATGTTGCAATTTAATTTCTATATTTGAGAATGTGTGGAATGCCCATTTGCGTGGCCCGACGATCTTTCATGTTGATACGGGGGTTGTGCGAGTGTTCCGCTGCACAAAAACTGCATAGGAACACTACGCACGAGCACTGGACATAGTGCACACGACCACTGGTCGTGCGCCACTGACCGTGCATTAATTCTCACTTAAAATGGGCCTGTCCGGCACTTCGCACGACCACTGGATATGCGCACGACCACTGGTCGTGCGCCACTTATCGTGCGCCATTTTGCAGTCCGGGACTATGATACAGTTTCTTCGCGCACTATCACTAGCATTCCTTCACGCACGGTCACTGGTCGTACGCCACTGACCGTGCGCGCTCAAAATTCTGCTTTCTATAAATACGCGTTTTTACGAATCCTTTCGCCCTAATCCGTATTTTAGGTCTATTTCAGCGCCGTTTCCTGCTCCAGAGCGCCCATCTCGCCTCTCCATCACCGCCCACTTTCGGGAGGAGCTCCGGCCGCCATTCTCTTGCAAATCTCAAGTCGGAGCATGCTCTAGGCCTCCTCCATTGATCGTGCATCTCCAAAGCTCCATTTCAAGGAATTTCCTGCTGCATATATGAAGTTCTCCGGTGAGATCGTGGCCAGAGAAGATTGACGGAGAGGACGGGTATAATAGAAGAAGGTGACAGCTCTTCCGGACCAAGGACGGCAGTTGGAGCCCGAGCCCGGACAAGGATTGACAACCCTAGATTCCGGTCGTGAACCTCCGATGAGTCTCCGTGCTTTGGTTGTAATCTAAAGCCCCTTTATACTGTAGTATCGTTTTCCTTTATAGTTTGGGTGTATGAACAATGTTTGCTTAAACCTTATCATGTTATTTTTGTATTTCATGTTAATGTAAAATTGATATGAGTGGTTTATGCAAGTGAGGAGCGCCCCATGCCATCCTCCATCCCGACATCACGTTCGTGTGCCGCACTAGCAATTGCTAGTGGCGTGCTTGTCGACGAGGTGCTTGCGACCCTCATCCGTATGCCTACTCTTCCATCCGCCTAGCGAAGCGTGGCATAGCGACCTGTGTAATCCATTCTGACTCCACCGGTGCAAACCATTCCATTCGCTTGCCTACTCTTCCATCCACCTAGCAAAGCGTGGCATAGCGGCCTGTGTAATCCATTCGCCCAACGAAGCAGTGCGCTCAAGGCCTGCACAGTTCGACTCCGCTTGCCTACTCGTCCATCCGCCCTTGCGATGCAGCGCGCTCAAGGCCTGCCTAGTCTCCATCCCGCCAAGCGAAGCATTGCATAGCGGCATTGCATAGGAGTAGTTGTAGTTGTTTTCTTTTATTTTCCAAAAGCCAAACCAACTCTCCCGCATTCCATCCGACCTTTAGGACTTCGATCTCAAGTCCTTCCTTGAAAGTTAACTCCACCTTACTGTGTTCCTTTGAGATCGATACTTGGGGATTCATTCCCATTTTATATTACTTGAACGATCGGTACACTGCCGTTTTGTGCAGCAGTCTTACTACCGCCTTTAGCGGTGTGCTAAGATTTGCGCGTCAAGCTTTTGGCGTCGTTGCCTGGGAAATCTTAGCACACCGCTAAAGGCGGTAGTAAGACTGCGGCACGAAACGGCATTGTACCGTCGTTGCCGGGGAGCCTCTTATTTAGGGCTAGCCTTGGAGGAACAAATCATCTCCAAGTTATCCCTAACTAATACTCAACCGGATAAATCGCTCATTTTTGCAGTTCCCTCTCCATATAAGGAGGCAAGTTCAGTTTTTCTCTCTGTTCCCAGGAGGCTTCTCCATTCCAAGGAGGTAATTCCATTCATAGAAAGTTTCTCCATTCCAAGGAGGCAACTTCGTTCATAGGAGACTACTCCATTCAAGGAGGCAACTCCGTTCATAGGAGGCTTATCCGTTCCTAGGAGACAAGTTCACAATTTTGCGGTGAGTTCATAGTATTTTACCGTGTTAGGGTCCGCCGGTTTGATTGTATCCAATTATTACTTTTAGTTGCACCATTTTTGGAGAATCATCGGATTACAAGATTTCGATCGAGCCTTATTATAATATCAAGCCTCTTCATTATAAACATTCGATTTAATCATTAAGACTCCAATCTCCGTAAAAGGTTTAACACAAACTCTTTTAACCTCAATTGCTTGCAGTTGGGCGAATCAAGTTTTTGTATTACAACCGATATCAATTCTTCCAATTTAAACCTCTTTTATTCAACAAATACCAAAGATAGTCAGAAATTTAAGAACACTTGGGCGAATCAAGTTCTTGTCTTACAACCGATATAAATTCTTCTGATTTAAACCTCTTTTTTCAACAAATACCAAAGATAGTCAGAAATTTAAGAAACTCGAACCATATATTAGATTTGCCCTAACAGAATTCTCATAATTTTCTCAAATCATTTTAAGCTTGTGTTGGCCTCCAATAAATTATTTGCCTCGAATAAACCCTTATATTAAAATAACAAAAATATTTTTGCAAATAAAAAAATTGCCAAATTTTGAATGATGGTTTATACTGAAACAAGGAGGCTTCCATGATTTTAATAAGAATTATTAGGAGCTCTTTGGAATATTTAAAATAATGAAGAGTCCACAAATTAATTTCTCAAAAATAGATAACCTTTCAATAAATCACCAAACTTTTCTAGTGAGTAAACACCAGACCCACTGTCATCCAAGGATTTTCTAAGATTTTTAATATCAGGTAAAAAGCCTCTGATATTATTAAATCAGTAATTTCTACCTTATTTAAATCTTTAAAAATATCAGGAAGCATAATAAAATCAGATTATTTTTCAGGAGCTATGTTATCCTCTAATAACCACCATATAAAATTACAGTAGTTTTAATCGAGCAGATATTCCCCTGGAATTTTTATAATGAAGGGAACTATATTAATTAAATCACCAAAATGCTACATAATTGTTAAAAATTCTCAAATGATCACAGAGGGAAAGCTTAATCCTTAATCATCACCTCAAATTTTCCAAAATTTATTTCTCTGAACTAAGGGTCTCTGTTAATTCAACAAACCTCAAATATCACTGTATTTTAATTATTAAAAATACTAAATAATGACATACAAATTTCAAAACTTCTTGGAGATGCTTCTCACTGACATGCACAACTTTCATGTTCAATGTTTTGGCATTTGAGCTTCCTATAAGGCCCAAACAAATAACAATTCTATAATGAATAAAAAATATAAAATATAAAAATTCCAAATCCTTTTTCCGGTACGCACCGCCCCCTTTACAGGCTCTTGCCATCGGTGGCTGGCAGCCGGTCGGTCGTGGCTCTACTCCCGGCTGACTCGCCGGGGGCCGGCGCTCCCTCCGGTGGTGGTCTGACGGTCTGGCACCGCCGGGCGCCGTCGAAAAATACCTACAGATTTTTTTCTAGGTATGGTGGCTCCGCAGCGACGCTTGATGAGTCTGATATTTATAGTGTTTTATGGACTCATTCGGGCTAGTTTTTATGCATATGAACTTCACTTTTAGTTCATTATTGCTTATATTTCACTTGAACATATTTCTTCACAAAGTGCACTCTTTGGGCCCATTTTGGTGTGCAATTGCGCGCTATATTTGTTGGGGGGTAAGCACATGGTGCTCCCCAACCCTTTTTCTGTATTTGGATTGAGCTTGAAGGGTATTCAAGTTGTATGATTGCTGTTTGGTGCTGTGCAGGTGGGTAGATCATCCTTTAGGCCCATATTTCATGTCTGCATGAATTGCACGGTCGTGCATTTCCTTGACGCATGATCATTCTAACCGTGTGCGTTGATCTATGGCCCAAAATAGCATTCTGGATTTGGTCGTGCATTTTTACGCATGGTCGGCTTTGACTGTGCCTGAGTAAAATGCATGTGCGCCTCTTTTGTCTGAAAAAATTATGTTTTATTTTTTCACACACGGTCATGCGTTTCTAAAACACACGGTCGTGCATAAATAAAATTCTGCAACTTTTCTATTTAAGCTGCGATTTTTAGGTTTTCAGGATCCCAAACTGTTCCCTGATTTCTTCTGTCAGAGGGGTCCGACTGTTCCGTTGTTCTTCTTCCAAGGGAGGGTATCATTCCATAGTGGTTCCCCATCATCCTAAGCTCTAAAGAAGGTGATCTACACTACCTATTAGCCGGATTGCAAGGAAGAGCAAGGGGATTGGCGTGGACAATATAGACACTCGAGAAGATGGGCAAGAGGTTATGTGAGAGTTTCAGAGATCCCAGACGCAACTAATGAATGGATTGTAGGACATGGATTGACAACCCAGTGCATCCCCCCATTTCTACAGCATAGTCTCGATCGTTGTTTGTATCTCTACCCTTATCTTCCTCTTTATGGTTGTATTGTGAGAAATCACCTATACCTTGATGATGAACCTTGCTTGAACCTATTTTAATTGCTATATGCTTTCATTATGCTTTTATGAAAGTTCTTTATGTTTATGCTTGGTGTGTGGAATCACTATAGAATGATATGCATGTGATCTTGGTTGAACTTTGTTAGATGTGAATGCAACCCTCCTTTCTGCAAAGCATTTTCACACCATCGCTTGACTACTCGTCCATCCACATTGTGAAGCGGTGCTAACGGCCCACGTAATCCATCCGCCTAGCCAAGAGGTGCTAACGACCATCAAACCTTTCCGCAGTTACACTCACCTCATCCGCTTGCCTTCTAGTCCATCCGCCTAGCGAAGCAGTGCATAGTGGCCTACACAGTTTCCATCTGCCTGGTGAAGCAACGCATATCGGCCTGCATAGAAGTAGTTTAGTTTCTTTTCTTTTATTTTCCATAAAACAAATCACCCCTACACATTCGCCTAACCTAAAGGACTTCAATCTCAAGTCCTTCCACGAAGGTTAACTCGACCATAATGTGTTCCTTAGAGATTCGATACTTGGGTATTCACTCCCACATTTTATTTTACTTGAACGATCGATAAACTGCCGTTTCGTGCCGCAGTCTTGCTACTGCCTATAGCGTTGTGTAGGATTCGTTCTTCAAGTTTTTGGTGCCGTTGCCGGGAACACTGTCGTGTGAGTTTTCTGGAGAGAAAGGGGAGAGAAAGAAGCCCTTCCATCGTGTATCGTCATTTTTTTCTTGTTTGTTTGTTTGATTTAAGATACATTTTATTGTTATTATTTCATCATCTCTTGTTTTAAAGTCTTAGGCAAGTTTAGTCCAAGGAGGTTTTAATAGTTTGTGTAAATTTCCTTGCAAGGAATTTCAGTTTCGTTATATCTGCTTTAATTGTTGAAAATGTCTTCATGGGATATTTCTCCTAGCACTTACGACATGATGGTCTATTATATAAACCAAATGAAGGAGTTAAATGCTAGGCAGTGTAGCAACTTTGTTTGCTTGTTGTGTCAAGGAGACGGTCATGAATTGAAGGACTGTCCTAGTCTTTTCAATCCTGACCGCTTCTCCTTCACTCATGACAACATTGTCCCTATCGCTCATTCTTTACCCATGGAGGCAATCGTGCCCTCTACCCCCGAGCTTATTTCATGCATGGACTCCTCACTCCATGTGTATGGCTCCACCCCTAGTGATGATGATAACTCATTTGATAGCCAACATGGAGAGTAATGGGAGCTCCTAGATGCACCTGAGTGTGATGAGGAGAGTTCTATCTCCAGCGGGGAGGTGCTTGCGGATATTTTTACGGAGAAATCTGATTTTTCATTTTCTGATCATGATATTAGATGCATTTCTCTAGTTTCTTTGCATAATTTTTTTACACCTCTATTTTATGATCCTATCAAAGTAAGTGAGAGAGGTGATGACTTGGATCCTAAGGTCGCACCTAGGTGGGATGAGGAGGATACTCTCTCTGATGAGGAGGTTTGCACTTCTTCATGGGATGAGGAGGTCCAAACCACCACTGAGGCCCTTGAGTTCTCAGGTCCCCCTTGTTATGATACTTACGATGATGATGGTGATCAAGCTTAGGAACTTGCTGAGAGTGAGACCGGGACAACTCCTCTGCTTTTAGATTATTTACCTTGGTATTCTCCATTATTTCTTAATCCTCATTCACCATCTGAGCCTGTGCAGGTTGAGTCTTCACAGGTGCTTCAGGAAGACGTGGAGCAGTCTGCTCAGGTCAACGAAGAGTGCATCCTCTCATGCGAGGAGGTTCCCCCTCCTCTTTAGGGGAAGCCTCATTCATTGCCTGCTCTTCCTTCTACCTTCCTGAGGATAACACCTTGCTAGGCAAGTGTTGGAACATGGTTTTCCGCATCCCTTTGATTTGAGAATAACAAATCCTACTTGTATTTGATCTTGTTAGCCGTTGTGTTTTTAGCATGCAGGTTTGAACAGATATGACACCAGGTTGCTGCAATATTGGTCTAGTACTATCTACAAGCAGAAAGATTGAAAGATGTTTAACGCCAAGCGTTAGGTCTTAACGTTGGGCATTAGCAATCGATGGGATGGGTTGCTGATCAACGGGATGGCTTGCCGACTGAATAAAAAGAGAAAGAAGCTTAACGCAAGGCGTTAGGACTGAACGCTGGCGTTAACGATCGACAATTATCGCAAGGAGGAATGCAATCGTGATTCAAGGAGCAATTTAGGAATGATTTGACTCAACCCCCGAAGTTAACTCTTAACGCCGGCATTAACTTTTGTTCCCGCCAAGATGCAAAATGAATGGAGGGAAGCTGCCGTGATTGCTGGAGCATTTTGGGAATGATTTGACTCAACGCCCGACGTTAGAGTCAATGCCAGCGTTAAGGTTGCCTAAAATGAAAGATTCCAAAGATGCAGAATCTCCTTCCTGTTTTGAAGATCCGAGCCATCAAGTTATTTCTATACTGAGTCAACGCACGACGTTAACTCTTAACACCGACGTTAGCTTCCAGTCCTATAAAAAGGTGGATTTCATCTTCTCCAGCTACTGATTGCCACAAGCCCTATTCCAGCACTTCAGAAACTCTGAGAGGGCCGTATTTACAGACCAGCACATCTCCCATTCAATTTCAAAAGGAGGAATCGAACGAGGCTTGGATCAACACGCTAACTCAATGAGAAGAATGCACGCTTGGACTTCAACAATCTTCAGCGATTCTTCAAAGTCTCCTTCAGATTACCTCATATGGAGTTTCATATTTGTCTTTTGTATTTGTAATTTTTATTCAATCGTTGTAATCGATTTATGAATTCGCCTCGTGTTGGCGACTAGGTCTGGGTACGACTTAGGGAGGAATTCACCTCATGTTGGAGACTAGGTCTAGAGAGTAGATCTAGGGGGTGCTCGAGGCCTTTCTGGGGATAGGAAGGCTAAAGTGGCTTGAGGCTGTATCTGGGGAGAGATCGGCTAATGCCAACCGGTTTGTGGGGATACAAGTCGGTATAGAAAACAAAAAGAGATTTTACTTTATCGCCTACGATTTCTAGCGTCATAAGAAATCAAGTTTTGTAATCTTATATCTCAAGTTAATAAAATCATGTCTCTCATTTATATCACTTGATTTCTTCTTTGAATTAATCTCTTATCTTTTCTAATATTTCAAAATATAACATAAGTTTTTAAAACCCTTATTCACCCCCCCCCCCTCTAAGGGCTCCTCAAGATCAAACAAGTGGTATCAAAGGTAGGTTATTTTTAATCGGCTTAACAACCAGGAATAATGGCATCTCTTGATCATGATCTCGCTTCTACTAGTGGGGAAAATTTTAATATAAATGAAAAAGTATTATCACCACCTTTATTTGTGGGCAAAAATTATAAAGGGTGGAAAATATTAATGAAAACGTTTCTTAAAGCCTTAGATGAAAAAGTTTGGAATATTACAATTGAAAAGCCACCTAGCATACTAACTAGAAACAAAATTATTTTAAATGCAAAATCTATAAATAGTTTATTTTGTGCGCTAGATCAAAATATTTTCAAACTTATTTATAATTTACCTACCGCATATGAAATTTGAAGTTTTCTTGAAAGAACTTATGATTCTCCTTCTGCAAGTATGGAATAAACGCAAGACTTGGAGAACATACAAGCTTGCACAGAAGTTCAAAAAGGCTCCTCAATTGATGGATCCATGAAAGGCACATCAAGCGGAAGGGATGATGGAAACTCCTGTTTGGATGTGGAAGATGAAAAAGAGAAAGGAACTATATGTTCAAATATCGCATCATCCACAAGCGCTGTAAGGAAATCAAAATCTCTTATTGTGGGTAATTCTATTTCTACATTACAATTGCTACAAATTACAAAGCGCAAAATTAAGAAATTAAAAAATGCTAATTGCAAATTGCGCTTAGAAAATAAAGATTTAAAAACAAAAGTTAATGAAGAATCAAATTTTGAGTTATCTAGGTCTACCCATAGCTCCTTAGTTGAAAACATTACACCTTGCGTAGAATATAATGAATTAAAAGAAAAACATAAGAAACTTGAAAAGGAGTTTATTTTTGTAAAAGAACAAAATGAAAGATTATGTTTAAAAAATTCATCCATGAAAAATGATTGTGCTAAGTGTAAAGACTATAAAATTGAAATTAAAGAGATGGATGAAACATTCGAAGAATTTAGAAATAACTATCAAAATCATATTGACTCTATTGTTTCCACTTTTAAGAATAACACAATTGCTTATAATAAAGCTAGACATAATCTCAAAGTTAAAAACTATGAATTAGAAAATAAAATTAATTTGCTTAAGGAAATTATAAAGAAAAATTCTCAACACATAAATTCAAATTATCAAGCAAAATCCATAGGCAAGTTAAATATGATTTTTCATAATTTATCCAAGCAATACATAGGAAATAAAAAGCAACAAAAGCTTGTAAATGAAATTCCAAAACTTTACCATCATTATCATTTACAACATAATTATTCTCCTAACATAAAATTAAATGCAAACAAATTTCCTTCAAATTATAAATTCAAAAATTATTTTTATCCAAATATTCAAGTAAATGACTATGAAAACTTGAAAACTAAAAATAATATTTGTCCAAGGTATGAATGGAGAACCATACTTAAGAATGACGCACTAATGTCAAAAGAAATTGTCCATTCATCCTTGTCTCCCCAAAAGCAAACACGATGTATTTGGGTACCCAAAGGAACCATCCAACTTGGTCCCCCTTTGGATACCTAAATCTCATATTCATTAGGTATCATACAAATGCATGAAGTAGAAATAATTAAATATGAAATATCATCGACTCTACTTCATGATATGCTTAATTTTTTTTTCTTTTTTTAACCATCATGTTATGGTCATTTTGTATAAAATGTGATATGACTTTCACACATTAAGCCACAAATTCATTAATGAATCAAATTGAATGAAATTGAATAAAAGTCATATCATCTCTCAAGTGACCTATCTATATTTTTTATTTTTAACCCTCTAAATCCATTACCTTTAAAAGTCTTATATCATCATTATATATTAAATGCTAAATGCTTATATGATATTATCAAGACTAATAAAATAATTGTCAAAAAAGGATTTAAAAGAAAATTACTGGGTCTTAGGCTAAATGTATAAAATGCTCAAGGGGTTATTATTTATTTAATATCCTTTTGTTATTTGATAGCCTCTAATTTGTTTACTCATAATCATAAAAAAATTGGAATTGAAAATTGCAAAAATCACATGTTTTTAAACAAAAACAAAAAAAAATCAAATTTACAAAAATATGTGAGATTTCGACCTAAACTTCAAATGATCATAACTTTTGATCCGCTTGTCAGAATTTTCCCCACAATTGCTTTTCAGAACAAAGTCGAGAAGATCTATGCAATGGAAAATGAGCCTTGCTCGTTTGAGTTCATTTTGACCCTCAAAACTGCCAAAACTTAACTCCGTTTAGAAGTTATCTCAGTTTTTTCTTTTTCGACAATCTTTTGTGTCAAAGGATTGTACATCACATGCTCCTAAGTACCATTCCAATGACCTTAGAATCAACCTTATACCTATTGAAAATAACTCACAAGATTAAATCACATCATTTTAGGTCTATGAATAGTTAGGTTGAAGCTCCATGTTGAATATATGCAAATCTATTATATGCTTCACATAATATTGCACCTTGTTATCATAACTTTTCATCTAGCATCATCACTCACTATAAAATGTCTATGCTAGTTATATCATGCCATGTTATGTGAAAGAAAAATAGAACAATGAAAGTTTGAAAGTCAAGAAAATTATATATATACACATATATATATGTTGTGGTTAATAATCAAATATTCAAAGTGAAAATTTACAAAAACTTTTCAAAATAACCAAAAATATTTTCTCATTATATTCATTATTCACCTTACAATCTTTGTCTATGATATTTTGAAAAGGTTGAATATGAATGGTTTCACATACTTCACCAACCTCATTATGAATAATTAATAATGAGTACCTAAATTTCAATGTGATAAAATTAATGATCATGCAAAATCAAAAGATCTTTTAAATTCAAATATTAAACATAACTACAAAATATCATATTTGCTTCCAACATATGGTTATGATCACTATCATGAATTAGTTAATGTGTGTGCATGTATCTCATCTCTATGTAGACCCTAGAACCAACTTTCATCAATTCATTCTAGGTCTATAAATTGAAATTCTATTTATTGAATACATGCAACATCATCACTATTAATCCTATGACATTCAAACTCATCATTTTAGCATTATCAACTAATAAATATTATTATTCATGCTAGTTGTCTAATAATGCCATAATGAATCCATCTTAAAGTAGAACAATTAAAAGTTAAAACTTATAATAACTATGTTGCTTTAAAATATAACTAGAAATCAATCTCCCATAAAAAGCCATAGTTTACAAATTATTTCCATAATTCAAAATGCTTAGGATGTCCATGATCATTCACCCACATTATGTATGGATGAGTCTCATTTATATAAATATTTATGGACTCATCTGGGCTGATTATCTAGTCTTTGCACTACATTTTAGGCATGTTTTCATTCATATTTGATATTCCATGTTATGTGCACTTTTAGGCCCGTTTCGGTGTATTTTTATGTTTATCTTGCTCATGCTTTTATGTTGCAATTTAATTTCTATATTTGAGAATGTGTGGAATGCCCATTTGCGTGGCCCGACGATCTTTCATGTTGATACGGGGGTTGTGCGAGTGTTCCGCTGCGCAAAAACTGCATAGGAACACTGCGCACGAGCACTGGACATAGTGCACACGACCACTGGTCGTGCGCCACTGACCGTGCATTAATTCTCACTTAAAATGGGCCTGTCCGGCACTTCGCACGACCACTGGATATGCGCACGACCACTGGTCGTGCGCCACTTATCGTGCGCCATTTTGCAGTCCGGGACTATCATACAGTTTCTTCGCGCACTATCACTAGCATTCCTTCACGCACGGTCACTGGTCGTACGCCACTGACCGTGCGCGCTCAAAATTCTGCTTTCTATAAATACGCGTTTTTACGAATCCTTTCGCCCTAATCCGTATTTTAGGTCTATTTCAGCGCCGTTTCCTGCTCCAGAGCGCCCATCTCGCCTCTCCATCACCGCCCACTTTCGGGAGGAGCTCCGGCCGCCATTCTCTTGCAAATCTCAAGTCGGAGCATGCTCTAGGCCTCCTCCATTGATCGTGCATCTCCAAAGCTCCATTTCAAGGGATTTCCTGCTGCATATATGAAGTTCTCCGGTGAGATCGTGGCCAGAGAAGATTGACGGAGAGGACGGGTATAATAGAAGAAGGTGACAGCTCTTCCGGACCCAGGACGACAGTTGGAGCCCGAGCCCGGACAAGGATTGACAACCCTAGATTCTGGTCGTGAACCTCCGATGAGTCTCCGTGCTTTGGTTGTAATCTAAAGCCCCTTTATACTGTAGTATCGTTTTCCTTTATAGTTTGGGTGTATGAACAATGTTTGCTTAAACCTTATCATGTTATTTTTGTATTTCATGTTAATGTAAAATTGATATGAGTGGTTTATGCAAGTGAGGAGCGCCCCATGCCATCCTCCATCCCGACATCACGTTCGTGTGCCGCACTAGCAATTGCTAGTGGCGTGCTTGTCGACGAGGTGCTTGCGACCCTCATCCGTATGCCTACTCTTCCATCCGCCTAGCGAAGCGTGGCATAGCGGCCTGTGTAATCCATTCTGACTCCACCGGTGCAAACCATTCCATCCGCTTGCCTACTCTTCCATCCACCTAGCAAAGCGTGGCATAGCGGCCTGTGTAATCCATTCGCCCAACGAAGCAGTGCGCTCAAGGCCTGCACAGTTCGACTCCGCTTGCCTACTCGTCCATCCTCCCTTGCGATGCAGCGCGCTCAAGGCCTGCCTAGTCTCCATCCCGCCAAGCGAAGCATTGCATAGCGGCATTGCATAGGAGTAGTTGTAGTTGTTTTCTTTTATTTTCCAAAAGCCAAACCAACTCTCCCGCATTCCATCCGACCTTTAGGACTTCGATCTCAAGTCCTTCCATGAAAGTTAACTCCACCTTACTGTGTTCCTTTGAGATCGATACTTGGGGATTCATTCCCATTTTATATTACTTGAACGATCGGTACACTGCCATTTTGTGCAGCAGTCTTACTACCGCCTTTAGCGGTGTGCTAAGATTTGCGCGTCAAGCTTTTGGCGTCGTTGCCGGGGAAATCTTAGCACACCGCTAAAGGCGGTAGTAATACTGCGGCACGAAACGGCAGTGTACCGATCGTTCAAGTAATATAAAATGGGAATGAATCCCCAAGTATCGTTCTCAAAGGACCACAGTAAGGTGGAGTTAACTTTTGAGGAAGGACTTGAGGATTCATTCCCATTTTATATTACTTGAACGATCGGTACACTGCCGTTTCGTGCCGCAGTCTTACTACCGCCTTTAGCGGTGTGCTAAGATTTGCGCGTCAAGTTTTTGGCGCCGTTGCCGGGGAACATAGTCGTGTGAGTTTCTGGAGAGTTAGAAGTTCTTCCATTGTGTATAGTCCTCTTGTTATTTTGGTTGCTTTTTATTTAATTTTTGCTTTTCTTATTTTTATTATTTCCCACTTTCCTGTTTATTTTTTTTAGGCAAGTTGTTCCGAAGTAGTTTTAGTTGATTGTATAGATTTTCTTGCAAAGAATTTCAATTTTTGTTATATCTGCATCCTTCAAAAAAAATGTATTCCTGGACTGAACCTAGCATTTATGACAAGATGAGTGCTTATATCGATCAAATGAGGGAATTAAATGCAACGTATCGTAAGGGCTTTGTTTGTTTAATTTGTAAAAGTGAAAATCATGTTTTGAAGGACTACCCCAGTCTTTTACCTATTCCAATTCCCGACTGCAGTCCTTCACATCCTGATGACAAAGTCCCTATCGCTCAGTCTTTACCCGTGGAGGGAATCGAGCCCTCAACCCCCGAGCTTATTTCTTGCATGGACTCTTCGCTCCCTGTATATGACTTTACTACTAGTGATGACGATGATTCATTTGATGGTCAACAAGGTGAGATTTGGGAGCTCCATGATGAACCAGAGTGGGATGAGGAGAGTGTTCTCTCTAGTGGGGAGGTGCTTGCAGATATTTTTGCGGAGGAACCTGATATTTTACTTTCTGATTCTGATGTTCCTCCAGTTTCTTTGCATGCTTTTTCTACATCTTTTTCTTATGATCCTGTCGAAGATTATTTGCAGAGTTATGTTTTGGACCTCCAAGCTGAACCAAAGTGGGATGACGAGGACGACCTTTCTGATGAGGAGTTGTGCACCTCTTCATTGGTGAAGGAGATCTGCCGCACCACTGATTCCTTCGAGTTCTCAGATGCACCTCATTTTGATTCTTATGACACCGACAGTGATCAGGCTTGGGAACCTGCCAGGAGTGACACCGGGGCCACTCCTCCTTTATTTGAACCTTTTACTTCTTCATCTATTTTATTTCCTAATCATCCCTCTTTTAATGCTAATATTGATAAATTCATCCTTCATGCTTCCTCGCCTACTTTATTGTCTGATATTTCATTTACCCCTCTGCAGGTGCATGAATATCTAGACCCATTTTTGGGCAATTCTGTGTGGCAGTCTTGGAAGGAAAAGCAAACGGCAATGATGAAATCCATCACCTATTCCACCTCATCATCATTGCCTGCATTTTCCTTGAAAGACTGGGTGCAGGGTGGTAAACGCTACTTCATCCATGACCGCAGATTGGAGGAGAGGAAGAGGATGAAGAAAGATGAAATATGGAGATGAAAAGCTCCTGATCCTCTTGACTGCTGCTGTTGGGTCTTCGGGCCCATCTCTTTTATTTTCATTTACCACTTTAAATCAACGTACAGTTGATCTTTTTTGCATGCTTGTAATAATTAGGATATTTTAGTTTTCTCTTTTATGATTAGACAATCTTTTAAACTGCATAATACAGGTATTAGTCTAGCTTAAGGACGGTAAACAAAAGCGCTGCTGGGAGACAACCCAAGTTTTTTTTGCTTTTATTTTTCCCTAATATGCTCATAGTTTAGTTTTATATATTTTTGCGTGGAGTCTTTTGCCTGTAGGTGCGCAACATTTTCCTTGGTGGTAGACTCTTGGAGCTAAATTTTCAGAGTTTAACGCCAATCTTCTGGTATGCTCATTTACTGAGCTTTGGGTAACCTCTTCCCCTCTTCTTGCTTTAGATTGTAATGTTATATTATTTCCACGCATAGTATGTCATAAGTCTGGGGGAGAGTGTAACGAACTTTATTACCCACATGCCCGTGCACCACTTCATCTGCATACCAAAAGCAAATTTCGTTTTAACTTTTCAAAATTCAATAATTTTCAGCTTTTTCCATGCACATCACTACACCCACTTGAGCGCGTACTCACTTGTTTTGAGCATCTTGGGTCAAACCCAATTTTTCATGTTCGATTGGAAAGTTTTTTTTTGTGCTGGCATAGGATTGAGTTGTGAAGTAACATGTCCACTCTTGTAGTGCTCCTAGTCGAGTGCTCGTGTTACATGTAGAATTCGTGTAGAATTAGCTTTTTCTCGTGCATTTAGTTTTATAATTTTCTAATTGCGTGACTACTGTTTATTCTACTCGTAATTTGTGAATCCAGTAGAATCCGATGGTAGTGTAGGTGAGTGTGTATGCGATCACTAGTGATGTATTGCTCGAGTTGGGAGGAAGGATATTCTTTCTCGGTGGCTAAGAACTTGCCCCTAGCGACTCTTGAAGCATGGGTATAGGTTAGTTCATTTGTGCAAGTGTGATATAGGCCATTCGTTGGCCCGGTTGAGCCTTTGCACCATTCTTACACGCTCTATCCTTGCTTAGCCATTTTATTCCTAACCGCCACCTCTTGATTCAGCTCCACCTTCAATTCGCCAAAGCCAAAATGACTATCCTAATCGCACACCAAATTATGAGCTCAGGCAATTTTTGCATTTAAAAAAGGGTTGGGTGTTGATGCGGTGTATATTTGTGATTGTGGTGGAAATGCGTTATTGAAGATATAGCTGTCTTTGTTATTAATTGTGCAAAGTTATAAAGTTGAAAAGAAAAAAATGTGAAAAGAAATGAAAGTAATAAAAAAATGTGCAAAGAGATGTAAATAGGCGGTGTACACCCCCCATAAGTTCATGTTTAAGTCTGGGGGTGTGGTGTACACATTTTTATTATTGCTGGGATAGTGTTTTTATTGCGAGCTCATTTGGGTTATGTGTGCTAAGCCTCCACATTTATCATTGTTTACCACACCGTAGCCTAAGCCTAAATCATAACCTAAAGTCCTATTGATTTGCACTTTGAACGTAACCGGTGTCGTGGAGAGAGTGTGAACGGGCAAGCTTATGGCCATCGTCATTGATGGATTTCTTTGGAAGTTGTCCTGATCTTCGATCTTTAGTAATATTCCACTTAGTGATCAAGCTACTTTCCACCTATGCGTGACCAAAGGATTCACCGCGATTCAAATTACGAGTAATAATAATAAGTAGATACGCAATTTAGAAAATGTTAATCTACTTTGCATGTTTAAAAGATTTTTCTACTAAAATTTCTACAAGTGCGAGTAAGCGACTTCGCATGGTACTACACATATTCAATTACTACACCAGCTTATGATTTTTCTAGTCCACATGGGAGATATTTTGCTCGGGACGCGCAAACAGGTAAGTATGGGGGTGTGATGAGTCCCATTTATATACATATTTATGGACTCATCTGGGCCGATTATCTAGTCTTTGCACTACATTTTAGGCATGTTTTCATTCATATTTGATATTCCATGTGATGTGCACTTTTAGGCCCGTTTCGGTGTATTTTTATGTTTATCTTGCTCATGCTTTATGTTGCAATTTAATTTCTATATTTGAGAATGTGTGTAATGCCCATTTGCGTGGCCCGACGATCTTTCATGTTGATACGGGGGTTGTGCGAGTGTTCCGGTGCGCAAAAACTGCATAGGAACACTGCGCACGAGCACTGGACATAGTGCGCACGACCACTGGTCATGCGCCACTGATCGTGCATTAATTCTCACTTAAAATGGGCCCGTCCGGCACTTCGCACGACCACTGGATATAGTGCGCATGACCACTGGTCGTGCGCCACTTATCGTGCGCCATTTTGCAGTCCGAGACTATCCTACAGTTTCTTCGCTCACTATCACTAGCATTCCTTCACGCACGGTCACTGGTCGTGCACCACTGACCGTGCGCGCTCAAAATTCTTCTTTCTATAAATATGCATTTTCACGAATCCTTTCGCCCTAATCCGTATTTTAGGTCTATTTCAGCGTCGTTTCCTGCTCCTGAGCGCCCATCTCGCCTCTCCATCAGCGCCCACCTTCGGCAGGAGCTCCGACCGCCATTCTCTTACAAATCTCAAGCCGGAGCATCCTCTAGGCCTCCTCCATTGATCGTGCGTCTCCAAAGCTCCATTTCAAGGGATTTCTAGCTGCATATATGAAGTTCTCCGGTGAGATCGTGGCCAGAGAAGATTGACGGAGAAGACGAGTATAATAGAAGAAGGTGACAGCTCTTCCGGACCCCGGACGGCAGTTGGAGCCCGAGCCCGGACAAGGATTGACAACCCTAGATTCCGGCCGTGAACCTCCGATGAGTCTCCGTGCTTTGGTTGTAATCTAAACCCTCTTTATACTGTAGTATCGTTTTCCTTTATAGTTTGGGTGTATGAACAATGTTTGCTTAAATCTTATCATGTTATTTTTGTATTTCATGTTAATGTAAAATTGATATGAGTGGTTTAAGCAAGTGAGGAGTGCCCCATTCCATCCTCCATCCCGTCGTCACGTTCGTGTGCCGCACTAGCAATTGCTAGTGGCATGCTTGTCGACGAGGTGCTTGCGACCCTCATCCGTATGCCTACTCTTCCATCCGCCTAGCGAAGCGTGGCATAGCGGCCCGTGTAATCCATTCTGACTCCGCCGGTGCGAACCATTCCATCCGCTTGCCTACTCTTCCATCCGCCTAGCGAAGCGTGGCATAGCGGCCCGTGTAATCCATTCGCCCAACGAACAGTGCGCTCAAGTCCTGCACAGTTCGACTCCGCTTGCCTACTTATCCATCCACCCTTGCGATGCAGCGCGCTCAAGGCCTGCCTAGTCTCCATCCCGCCAAGCGAAGCATTGCATAGCGGCATTGCATAGGAGTAGTTGTAGTTGTTTTCTTTTATTTCCAAAAGCCAAACCAACTCTCCCGCATTCCATCTGAACTTTAGGACTTCGATCTCAAGTCCTTCCTTGAAAGTTAACTCCACCTTACTGTGTTTCTTTGAGATCGATACTTGGGGATTCATTCCCATTTTATATTACTTGAACGATCGGTACACTATCATTTCGTGCCGCAGTCTTACTACCGCCTTTAGCGGTGTGCTAAGATTTGCGCGTCATGTATCTCACAATAGCGAGGGCGTAAGATTGTGTGCATTAGAAGACCTAACCTCTAAGTCATGTCTTGTCCTTAACCGTGGAGGATTCCAGTAGGGCCTTGCGAGGCACTGGGGGAAAGAGTGCTAGGTTGAGCGTTCTCTAGTGTATGCATATGGGATTAACACCCCATCCTACGACATGTGTGCAACTCCTCATGCCCATTCGTTACTTAGTACGGGGCTAGTATGTAGACATATAGTTAGGGTATTATAATCTAGGATATACATATATCATATGTTTTGCATGCACTCTTTATGATTATATTATTCATGCATTCTTGTTTTGATCGAACATGCTTACGTTGGGGTTTGCATATCTTATCATTTTTGTGCTCTAATGATCTTGTAAAACACAAATATATGAAAACCAAATAAAAATATAAAAACCATTTTTGAACAAATAAAACATGTTAAATAGCCTTCTAATCATTGCCAACTTCTCTGAAATTTCTACACTAAGAAGGTCTATATACATACTACCTATTCCAAAGCATTTTTTTTTAAATCTCAAAAAACAAAGTACTATTTGGGCGTTAACTAGTTAACGCCAGACGTTAGCCTTTTTGACCAAATTGCAATTCTGCTTTCCCTAGCATATTTCTGGTATTTTTCTATTGATTTTTCTCAGTTTATTTTGTCTGATTTCAAATTATTTTGTTATTAATTTTGTTGTTTTATTCCAAAAAAAATTCAAATAATTCAAAATGATCAAAAATATGTTTTAGTTATTTGTTTTGCTTTAACTCTTTACAAAATTATGGTTTGACTACAAGACTTCACATGAGCAAACATCTTAGTCAGTTTTGTTTCAAATGGTCAAAATTGATTTTTGGCATACACTTAAAGATTGTCTTCAATGTCTAATTTTTATTTCAAATTTTCTAAACATTGTTTTTGTCATGCCTTGACCTTAATCTGGTTATGTGCAATGAAATAGTCTATAGATAATTGTGTATGATTGCCTAGCATGCCTCTAAGTATGAGTAATGCTTTATGTTAATCAATGCTTTATACACTCACTATTTTGGTAATCTACATGTGCTCGTTATCTTAGTCTTGCATGATTTTGTAGTGTAATTATTTTAACACATTAAGTTGTATATCTAAATTACCTACACTATCTTTCAAAAATAAATTTCTTGCACACATAGAAGTTTTATTTCTATAATATTAATGTTTGCAACAACAAGTGAATTCGGAGACCTTTGACCCAAAATAAAAATCTAAAATAAAAAGCCAAAGATAACTCCACCAAGCACTACTCACCCTCCTGATAAGTCTTAATGAGCATTGTGAGGTTGACCACCTTGGAAAGAATTGTAAAGTGTCTTGTGCAAACATACTTTTTTTCAATTCTATTTGTACACCGGATCACTAAAATAAATTTTTTATAAAAATGCTTATGTGATCCCCCAAGCAAGACTTCGCTCCCTGATAAGTCTTGATGAGCATTGTGCGGGTGAAGCACCTTGGTAGTTGTACTCCTTTTATGTGCTTTGAAATTTTATTCTAACATTGATGTGTGAAAGTAATTATATGATTGCAATCTTAATATTGTTGTTACTATTTCATTACATATGTCATGTGTTTTGATTATTTCACTTGTATACTTTTATCTAAACACCTTATGCATACATCATTATTTTTCATAAAGCTTCTACTCATGAGAATTGGATCCTAATGCAAAATTACATAATTCTCTAAAAACTTTAGTAAAAGCAGTAGATTGCAATGCATGATTTCTACAATGTTTTCTTTACTTGAAATACGAATATGTTACATTATAGTTATTATCTTTTTGAATATGTTGATTCATGCTTGCCTATTTGTTATGAAAATTTTCAAAGTTCCAATGCTCAAATGTGAAGAGTCTAGATATATTGTTGAAATGGTCAAACTATTACAAAAATATAATTTTAATAACTTTGTTTTATCTTTTTGCATTCCTATTTGACTGTGTGGTTTTTACCATGTGTTCTCATGCTTATTTCTAAGAATTTGTCTTTCACTTGTACTTGTCAAACAATATTGCATTCAACAAGTAATATTCTACTTAAAATTTAACTTGAAAAGCAAGTGATAGAATTCCTTTGGTAAAATCATGGAATGTTGTTCTTTCACGCTTATCATATATTTTTTCCGTTGTGCCACTATCTCCCTTAGCTCGATCATGACTTACCTTCTGGTAAAACAAAACTCTTACTTCCTCTCTTAGTTATGTTCTACTTTTTGCCCTCACTTTTTTATTACACTCCACCCACTTTTGCTAATAACAAAAGGGGGAGAATAAAATGATAAATCACAAGGAGTAGGATTCACTAGATTAAGGGGGAGCATGAATCTAGTCTATGGGTGCATACACTAAGGGGGAGCATTTAAGTAGGTGGAGCACAATGTTCAATGAACTATAACTCTTATTATTATCTCTATGATTGCTTTGTGTCATATATCCTTCTAAAAACACATATCTTATATATGAATATGATTTATCTTTATTGGATTTGTTATTATCAAAAGGGGGAGATTGTTGGAACATGGTTTTCCGCATCCCTTTGATTTGAGAATAACAAATCCTACTTGTATTTGATCTTGTTTGTCGTTGTGTTTTTAGCATGCATGTTTGAACAGATATGACACCAGGTTGCTGCAATATTGGTCAGGTACTATCCATAAGCAGAAAGATTGAAAGATTTCTAAAGCCAAGCATTAGGTATTAACGATGGGCGTTAGCGATCGACGGGATGGTCTGCCGATCGACGGGATTGGTTCTCGATCGACGGGATGGCTTGCTGACTGAATAAAAAGAGAAAGAAGCTTAACGCCGGGCGTTAGGACTAAATGCTGGCATTAACAATCGACGATTATGAAAGGAGAAATGCAGCCGTGATTGAAGGAGCAATTTAGGAATGATTTGACTCAACGCCCAGAGTTAACTCTTAACGCCGGCGTTAACTTTTGTTCCCGCAAAGATGAAAAAATGAATGGAGGGAAGCTGCTGTGATTGCTGGAGCATTTAAGGAATGATTTGACTTAATGCCCGGCGTTTGAGTCAACGCCAATGTTAAGGTTGCCTAAAATGAAATTTCCAAAGATGTAGAATCTCCTTCCTGTTTTGAAGATCCGAGCCATCAAGTTATTTCTCTACTGAGTCAATGCCCGACGTTAACTCTTAACGCCGGCGTTAGCTTCCAGTCCTATAAAAAGGTGGATTTTGTCTTCTCCAGCTGCTGATTGCCAAAAGCCCTATTCCGGCACTTCAGAAACTCTAAGAGGGCCATATTTCCAGACTAACACATCTCCCACTCAATTTCAAAAGGAGGAATCGAAGGAGGCTTGGATCAACATGCTAACTTAATGTGAAGAATGTTCGCTTGGACTTCAACAATCTTCAGCGATTCTTCGGTGTCTACTTTAGATTACCTCATAGGGAGTTTCATATTTGTCTTTTATATTTGTAATTTTTATTTTATCGTTGTAATCGGTTTGTGAATTCACCTCATGTTGGCGACTAGGTATGGGTAGGACTTAGGGAGGAATTTGCCTCATGTTGGCGACTAGGTTTAGGGAGTAGGCCTTTCTGGGGATAGGAAGGCTAGAGCGGCTTGAGGCCGTATCTTGGGATAGATCGACTAAAGCCAACCAGTTCATGGGGATACGAGTCGGTATAGAAAACAAAAAGAGATTTTACTTTATCGCCTACGATTTCTAGCGTCATAAGAAATCAAGTTTTGTAATCTTATATCTCAAGTTAATAAAATCATGTCTCTCATTTAAATCACTTGATTTCTTCTTTGAATTAATCTCTTATCTTTTCTAATATTTCAAAATATAACATAAGTTTTTAAAACCCTAATTCACCCCCCCCCCCTCTAAGGGCGCCTCATGATCCAACAGCAAGGACCTTTTTGGTGAGAAGAGTGAGGATTCCTCCTCTTCTTCCTATATTCTCTTTTCTCTACCTGTGAAGTGCAGGTACTGCTATTTATTTAGAGGAGTAACTATTCTGTCACCGTATCAGTACCCGTTACCGACACAGATATTAGAACAGTTACCTGTGCACTTTTCTTTTCATACTCCCATTAGCTAGAACTTTTTGTTTTTGAATAAGTCGTGCTGGGGAGGACAATAAACCTCGGTAGTTATCTTCCTTTTTCATGCATTTTTATCTTATGTAGTTTAGTTAAATGTTTTTTGAATTCAGCTTTTCTATTTTCCTAATGTTTTTCCGGAGCTTACCCCTGCAGGTGTACAATTTTGGATGGAGGAAGCTGCGACTTTGCCCTGGTTTTACACGCCAATCTTCTGGTATGCTCACTTATGAGCATGGGGTACACTTTAAACCTCTCCCTCCATATTTTCAGTTTACGATCACATTTCTTTATATAGTTTCATGTAAGTCTGGGGGAGAGTGAATTCATTTCGTTACCTACTGTGCACCAATCACATTATATTAGGAGCAGGCTATAAGATTGATCATATCATTTTTATTTTTCTTTGTCATGTGCACCACAAGACCCACTTGAGCGCGCACTTATTTTGTCAATGCGTCTCGGGTATAATTTATTTATTTTGTGTGATTGGAAGATCATGATGCTGACATAAGATTGTGTGGCTGTGTAACATGTTGACTCTTGTAGTGCTCCTAGTCGAGTGCTCGCATCTCGTGTTGAAATTCTTGTAGAATTAGCTTTTTCTCATGCATTTAGTTTTATAATTTTCTACTTGCGTGAGTGTTGTTTATTCTACTCGTAATTCGTGAATCCAGTAGAATCCGACGGTAGTGTAGGTGAGTGTGTAGACGATCGCTAGTGATGTATTGCTCGAGTCGGGAGGATGGATATTCTTTCTCGATGGCTAAGAACTTTCCCCTAGCGACTCTCGAAGCATGGGTATAGGTTATTTCATTTGTGCAAGTGTAATATCGGCCATTCTTTGGCCTGGTTGAGCCTTTGCACCATTCCTAAACGCTCTATCATTGCTTTGCCCTTTTTGCCTAGTCCCTACCATTTGATTCAGCTCCACCTTCAATTCACCAAAGCCAAAATTACTATCCTAATTGCACACCAAATTCTGAGCTCAAGCAATTTGTGCATTTAAAAGTTGGGTGTTGAGGCTGTGTATATTTGTGGTTGTGGTGGCAATGCGTTATTGCAAATATAGCTGTATTTGTTATTATATGTGCAAAGTTATAATTTTGAAAAGAGAAAAGAAAAAAATTGTGAAAAGAAATGAAAAAAAATTGCTTTAAAGAAATGTATTTGGGATTAGGTGGTGTACACACCTCATAGTTTCATGTTTAAGTTTGGGGGTGTGGTGTACACAATTTCATTATTGCCTTGGGATAGTGATTTTATTGTGAGCTCATTTGGGTTAGGTGTGCTAAGCCCTGATGCGCATCGGCAAGTGCACCGGTCGCTGTCAAGTAATAATTGTGGAGAATAAATTCCCCGGATGTCGGTCTCTTGAGGAATGCAGGATGGGTGAACGAATCGCGCAGTGATTATTGTTACACAAGCGTTTCACAAACACAAAGAGGGGTTTTTGGTTGGTTTTCCTAATTTTAACAACAACAACAGAGATGCGGGTCGAGAACACCGCTTCGCAAAGTGAGGTGGATGCAACGGCTGCGATGCCGTGCTTCGTGAGGCGGATGAAGTGAACTCAAGTGCGAAAGGGTGAGGGTCGCAAACACCTCTTCACAACCGTCGTTAGCTCTTGCTAACACGGAGCAAACACCTTGCGTGCGTGTGCGAGTGAGTGAGTGAGAACGGAATGAATCATGAGCAAACCATGGAGAAAAACAAAGAAATATTCATTTTCATCAAAGTAAATATCACAATATTCATCTAGTACATGGTTCAAAGAGTGCAATGAAGGGAAAGAAGAAAGAAATAACCGGCGGTGAAGATTAGCGGCCGTTCACGGCCGGAATGGTAGGTTGTTGGGCTACCTCCGGACTCGGACGGACAATGCTTCCGGCGTAGGGAGCTGTCACAATCTCCCTACGTGCTCCGTCGTCTTCGACTCAAGGTCTCTTCTTCTTCTCACCGGGCGGAAAGCGAAAATGATTGCTTGGAGGCTTGCGGACGATGGAGAACACTCACGGACGATGGAGGAAGGCTTGGAATGGATGGAGGAGGCTTCCCCTTGCGTGGAAGATGAAGTAGGGGCGTTCCAGGGCGGTGGTCGGCGGCGTACGGAACAGGAACCTCGCTCCCGGAATGATCAATACGCCCTAAAATCGCAACAGGCGTTTAAATAGGCGCTGGATTGAATACTGCGCACGATCATTGGCGCACGACCAGTGGTCGTGCGCACTAGAATTCTGCGATCGTGCGCACTGCCTGGACAGAACCTGCAAGAGACGAAATTATAAAATACAATGTTCGCACGACCAGTGGCGCACGACCGGTGGTCGTGCGCACTGGAGTCGATGGTCGTGCGCACTGCACCAGACAGAACTCAGAAATTTAATGGTCAATGCGCACGAGCAGTGGCGCACGACCGATGGTCGTGCGCACTGGAGTCGATGGTCGTGCGCACTGCACCAGACAGAACTCGTGAAAAAGGGTTAAGTGCGCACGATTAGTGGCGCACGACCGGTGGTCGTGCGCACTAGAACAAGTGATCGTGCGCAGTGTTCCTGTGCAGAATTGCACCGGAAACACTTGCACGCCTCCTATTCCAGCACAAACACAGATCTAGCCACTGAAAGTGGCACTTAACAACATATGACTACTACTAAAGATAATACACACGAAAACACACCAAAGTGGGCCTGAATGTGCACCTAGCATGGGTTATCAAATATAGACTATAATAAGGCTAAAGTGCGTGATATTGACAAAATAATGGCCCGGATGAGTCCATAAATGTATATATGATCAGGACTCATCACACCCCCAGACTTAACTGTTTGCGCGTCCCGAGCAAACGAATCCGGTGGAATGTGAAAACGAATAATTAACATAGAGAATTACACAAAGGAGTACGGTGCGAAGTAACATACGCATGCGAGTAGAAATTCTAGTAGAAAGAGATTCTAACTATGCTAACTAATTTACGTAAGTATTAAAGCGTAAGTAGAGATTTAATTATACTCAGTTGGTGAATTATGACGAATTTGGCGATCATGCCCGGTATGAAAGCGACGAGACACTGAGGCGGGTGTTGCACAAGATCGGGGCTTAGGAATAACTCCGCTGAAATCCATCAACGTCGTGAACCATACGCTTGCCCGGTCACACTCTCACCACGGCGCTAGCAAACTCACAAATCAAATCAGTAGGACTTATAGGATTAAAACGAGGCTTAGGTTACGGTATGATATTCAAAGTTAAACACGATGGCTGCGCAACCCAAGTGAGCTATCGGAACGCTGCACCCCACAAAACCACAAACTACACTCGTGTGACACACCCCCAGACTTATCATGAAAACCAGGTGTGCGCACGGCCTACTTCACGAATTCCAACAGATTTTCTGTTTTTAGCTCGGGAGGATTTTTTTTTCAAACTACTTTTTTTTTCTCTTTTACATATTTTTCTTCTTTTATGTATCCTCCGGTTGGTTCAAAATCAGCGGATAGACAATATTTTTCCTTCATAACAAAATGATTCCACACAACACGCACATTGAGACTTATGAGCGCAGTTAAAAACAATTTGGTTGCGGGTCTAGGATAGGCTTCAGGCTTTGGTGGATGAAGAGGAGCTGAAAATAGGAATGGTAGGCACAACATGGGCTTGCAAAGGTGAATGAAATGGACATGGCATAACAAAGCTCAAACTAGCCAAAGGGTGGCCTACATCATGTTTGACTCGACGAGTCGCTCTTACCAATTCTTCGAGAGTCGCTTGGGGCAAGTTCTTAGCCCACGAGAAAGATAAACCTTCCTCCCGACTCGAGCAACACACGACTAGCAATCGTGCACACACAATACCGGGTTATCGTCAATTTCATACAAATTCAGCATTTGAGTATACTAAATCTAAATTTACGCAGAAATACTAAATATAAATTAGATGCATAAAGAAAATCTAGTTCTACTCAAATTCTACCATAACATGCGACGTGACTAGTACACTACATGAGTCGACATCGTGCTCCAAATAATAATTCCTATGTTAACAAACTATTTCACATTCCAACCAAACTAATTTTAAACGGAACAACAAAAAGAAAAGCACGCACTCAAGTGGGTGAAGTGGTGTGTAAGGAATGCAACAATGATAATGATAACGAAAAATAAAAAGCAACCTTCTAGTATGCAATGCAGCTCGTGCACAGTGGATAAAAACAACCGCTCCCCCAGACTTAAGCTAAACACGATATCTAGAAATTTGAAGCTGAAAGAGGGGAGGAAGTGTTACCCAATGCTCAGAAATGAGCATACCAGACGATTGGCATTTACGATCAAGAATAGTCCGCAGCATCCGCCATCGAACACGAAACCTGCAGGCACAAACTCAAGGCAACAAAAGCAAATACAAAAGCTGAACTAAAAAAAAAGAAATACGAAAACGGAAATCTGGGTTGTCTCCCAGTAGCGCTTTCAATTAACGTCCTTAAGCTGGACCAAATACCTGTATTAACAGAGTTTATAAAGAGTGCAGGAATTAAAAAGAAATACTCAAAAATAGTTCATCACAGCAATAAAACACACATCAGCTAAAAGTGCTCTTATGGTGCGCTTCTCCCGTAGCACGTAGGCGGGAGGTGAAGGCTTTAGGGCCAGCACTGGTATTACCCAATGCTCCCCTAACCTCCGCCACCTTGTCACGGAGAGCAGCAGCACGAGCGTCACGCAGAAGTTTTTCCTTTTTAAGTTTGGTGACAGTAGGAGACTGCCACCGCTGAGAGTTCTCAGATTTTTCTGCCTTAGAATCAGGTGGCGTCACTTCCGGCATCGTGGTGACTACCGGATCGGCCCACGAGATGGAGCGCTTACATAGTTTATTACATGATTCATCACACGGAGAGAAATAAATATCATCCCTGACTATATTCAAGTCAACATTTCCCGAACTGTCGTCTTCCTCCATCTCGGAGTCGAACTCTATCCGGAAGTCGATCTCTTCTTCCTCATCCGATTGGAACTCTTCCATTCCTCCTTCACCTGTTTCTTGAACATGTATCTTTCCTGCACCGCTTAGAAATTCATCAGAAATAACGAGAGGGGCGGAGTGAATATTTCAGTTGTGGCTTCAGGGCAAGTAGGTTGCTGCACCACATTGGTTAGGGAAATGCACCCCTCAGCAAAATCAAGGGTAGCACCGCTCTCTTTCAAGAACGGCACCCCCAAGATAGGAATGGACTGGTTTTCTCGCGGGCCCAGAACCTGAAAATCAGCTACTACAGTTGTCCCCTCAACCGTTACCTCCACATTCTTTACTTCCCCCTCAGATTGGATAATCGTGCCATTAGCGAGAATCAGCGATTTCCTTTCCTCCGTGTTCATCTCCAGCTGTAACTTCGCAACATCTTGCAGTGCAATAACGTTACGGGAGGAACCGGAATCGCATAAAGCTTTGGTTTCAACCTTATTGATGGAGCACGAGATTACCAGCTCACTTGGTTTGGCATCTACCGCATCTCCCAGACTTTTCCCTTGATCAATAGGGTTCTTTTCCGTGTTGCTGGGAAGGGTTCCCTGCGAACGCTCGGTTAGCACTTGAGCCAATTGGCCCAATTGCGTCTCCAAGTTTCGCATAGATGCGGTTTGATTTACCATGTTTGAATTAGCTGCAAGCCGGAATTTCTCCATCATCGCTTCTAAATTACTTTTCTTTTGGGTGGGGGGTGCTTGGTTATAATCCGGGTGCGGCGGCCTCGGTTGGCTCCCGGAGGCGTAAGCATCATTTTGATGCTGCCCCGGTGACCATCGTTGGCCGGGCGTGTTGGGATTCCAAGAGAAGTTTGGATGACTTCTCGCTCCCGGATTATAGGCGTTATTGTAAGGCGCCCCCTTGGGTTGATTTCCTACATAGTTCACAGATTCATTTAAGGTCAAGTGTGCGAAATCACCTGCCATGTGGTTCCCCGAACATTCATAAGCATGATGGCCTCCGCCTCCACATCCTTCACAAGTAATGATAGCAGCAGGCGCAGACGGAGTGGGGAGTGAGTCGACCATGAAAAGACCTCGGCCGCTTCTCGGGGCATTTCTCCCTGCAGTCCAGAACGTACTGTGGGAGGCAGTGTCACGCAAAATCCGAAGGGCTTCGTCCGGAGTGTGGTTCATCAGGGTACCACCCGCTGCGGCATCAATCATTGCCCTGTAGTGGGGCTCGATTGCAAAGTAGAATAACTCGACCACATTCCATGGCTGGAGCTCATGGCCAGGACAACGGCGAAGGAGCTCGTTAAGGCGCTCCCATGCTTCAGCAAGGGTCTCTTGGTCCAGTTGACGAAATGTGGCGATCTCCCGCCGCAAGCTCACGATCTTGTCCACAGGATGGAATTTAGCGAGGAACTTGGATGCAAGGGCATCCCAAGTTGCAGCAGTCCCGGGCGGAATGGAGTGAAGCCACACTTTTGCCTTGTCCCGGAGAGAGAAGGGGAACAGTCTCAGCTTGACTGTGTCATCAGCAATCCAGGCATAGCGGAAGGTTCCGCAGATGTCAGAAAATTCTGCCAGATGCAGATGCGGGTCTTCGCTAGCCAGCCCTGAAAACTGAGCATTGTTGCGGATAATGTTTAAGATCGCTGGCTTGATCTCAAACTGATTATTCATGATGTTGGGCCCAAACCCCGGGTACACACTCCCAGCAGTGGGGGTGGTGTAGTCTCTCATCGTGCGGGGTCGAGGCCTCGCCGCCTCCTGCTCGTCACCAGGTAGATGTTGCCCCTCGTTGGGCACTCTCGCATCATCATCGTTCGGGTTTACTTGATCACCCATGGCCGCTTGTACGGCTGCAGCGCGCCTTCGCGCGCGAGCAATCCGTTCGATTTCTGGGTCAAAAGGTGCGAGTTCACCGGCGGTCTGTCTCTGCATACACTGTCAGAAACAGAAGAAAACAAGGAAGTTCAAAGACAACAGCTCGTATAACGAAAATCACTACACAAGACGATACACATCTGCATTCCCCGGCAACGGCGCCAAAAACTTGATGCGCGTCGGCAAGTGCACCGGTCGCTGTCAAGTAATAATTGTGGAGAATAAATTCCCCGGATGTCGGTCTCTTGAGGAATGCAGGATGGGTGAACGAATCGCGCAGTGATTATTGTTACACAAGCGTTTCACAAACACAAAGAGGGGTTTTTGGTTGGTTTTCCTAATTTTAACAACAACAACAGAGATGCGGGTCGAGAACACCGCTTCGCAAAGTGAGGTGGATGCAACGGCTGCGATGCCGTGCTTCATGAGGCGGATGAAGTGAACTCAAGTGCGAAAGGGTGAGGGTCGCAAACACCTCTTCACAACCGTCGTTAGCTCTTGCTAACACGGAGCAAACACCTTGCGTGCGTGTGCGAGTGAGTGAGTGAGAACGGAATGAATCATGAGCAAACCATGGAGAAAAACAAAGAAATATTCATTTTCATCAAAGTAAATATCACAATATTCATCTAGTACATGGTTCAAAGAGTGCAATGAAGGGAAAGAAGAAAGAAATAACCGGCGGTGAAGATTAGCGGCCGTTCACGGCCGGAATGGTAGGTTGTCGGGCTACCTCAGGACTCGGACGGACAATGCTTCCGGCGTAGAGAGCTGTCACAATCTCCCTACGTGCTCCGTCGTCTTCGACTCAAGGTCTCTTCTTCTTCTCACCGGGCGGAAAGCGAAAATGATTGCTTGGAGGCTTGCGGACGATGGAGAACACTCACGGACGATGGAGGAAGGCTTGGAATGGATGGAGGAGGCTTCCCCTTGCGTGGAAGATGAAGTAGGGGCGTTCCAGGGCGGTGGTCGGCGGCGTACGGAACAGGAACCTCGCTCCCGGAATGATCGATACGCCCTAAAATTGCAACAGGCGTTTAAATAGGCGCTGGATTGAATACTGCGCACGATCATTGGCGCACGACCAGTGGTCGTGCGCACTAGAATTCTGCGATCGTGCGCACTGCCTGGACAGAACCTGCAAGAGACGAAATTATAAAATACAATGTTCGCACGACCAGTGGCGCACGACCGGTGGTCGTGCGCACTAGAGTCGATGGTCGTGCGCGCTGCACCATACAGAACTCAGAAATTTAATGGTCAATGCGCACGAGCAGTGGCGCACGACCGATGGTCGTGCGCACTGGAGTCGATGGTCGTGCGCACTGCACCAGACAGAACTCATGAAAAAGGGTTAAGTGCGCACGATTAGTGGCGCACGACCGGTGGTCGTGCGCACTAGAACAAGTGATCGTGCGCAGTGTTCCTGTGCAGAATTGCACCGGAAACACTTGCACGCCTCCTATTCCAGCACAAACACAGATCTAGCCACTGAAAGTGGCACTTAACAACATATGACTACTACTAAAGATAATACACACGAAAACACACTAAAGTGGGCCTGAATGTGCACCTAGCATGGGTTATCAAATATAGACTATAATAAGGCTAAAGTGCGTGATATTGACAAAATAACGGCCCGGATGAGTCCATAAATGTATATATGATCAGGACTCATCAAGCCCCCACATTTATCATTGTTTACCGCATGGTAGCCTAAGCCTAAATCATAACCTAAAGTTCTATTGATTCGCACTCTGAAAGAAACTAGTGTCGTGGAGAGAGTGTGAACGGGCAAGCTTATGACCATCATCATTGATGGATTTCTTTAGAGGTTGTCCCGATCCTTGATCCCTGGCAATATTCAACATAGTGATCGAGCTACATTCCCCCTACGCGTGATTGAAGGATTCACCGCGATTCAAATTATGAGTAGCAATAATAAGTAGAAATGCAATTTAGAAAATTCTAATCTATTTCGCATGTTTAAAAGATTTTTCTACTAAAATTTCAACGCGCGCGTGTAAACGACTTCACATAGTACTTCACATATTTAATTACTTCGCCAGCTCTTGATTTTTATAATCCGCATGGGAGATAGTTTGCTCAGGACGAGCAAATGAGTAAGTCTGGGGGGTGTGATGAGTCCGATATTTATAGTATTTTATGGACTCATCCGGGCTAGTTTTCATGCATATACACTTCACTTTTAGTTCATTATTGCTTATATTTCACTTGAACATATTTCTTCACAAAGTGCACTCTTTGGGCCCGTTTTGGTGTGCAATTGTGCGCTATGTTTGTTGGGGGTAAGCACATGGTGCTCCCCAACCCTTTTTCTGTATTTGGATTGAGCTGGAAGGGTATTCCCAGCTGTGTGATTGTTGTTTAGTGTTGTGCAGGTGGGTAGATCATCCTTTATGTCCAGATTTCATGTCTGCATGAATCACACGGTCATGTGTTTCCTTGACGCACGATCGATCCGATCATGCACGTTCATATATGGCCCAAAATAGCGTTCTGAATTTGGTCGTGCATTTTTACGCACGGTTGGCTTCGACCGTGTGTGAGTAAAACGCACGGGCGCCTATTTCATCTAAAAAAATTATGTTTTATTTTGTTCACGCACGGTCGTGCATTTATAAAACGCACGGTCGTGCGTTTCTAAAACGCACGGTCGTGCGTTTCTAAAATGCATGGTCGTGCATGAACAAAATTCGGCAACTTTTTTATTTAAGCTGCGATTTTTAGGTTTTCAGGATCCCGAACTGTTCCACGATTTCTTCCGCCAGAGGGGGCCGACTGCTCCATTTTTCTTCTTCCAAGGGAGGGTATCATTCCATAGTGTTTCCCCATCATCCTAAGCTCTCAAGAAGGTGATATCCACTATATATTATCCAGATTGCAAGGATGAGCAAGGGGATTGACGTGGACAATGTAGACACTCGAGAAGACGAGCTAGAGGTTGTGAGAACTTCAGAGATCCCGAACGCAACCGATGAATGGATTGTAGGACATGGATTGACAACCCAGTGCATCCCACCATTTCTACGGTAGAGTCTCGATCGTTGTTTGTATCTCTACTCTTATCTTCCTCTTTTATGGTTGTATTGTTAGAAATCACCTATACCTTGATGATGAACCTTGCTTGACCCTATTTTCATTGATATATGCTTTCATTATGCTTTATGAAAGTTCTTTATGTTTATGCTTAGTGTGTGGAATCACTATAGAATGATACGCTTGTGATCTTGGCTGAACTTTGTTAGATGTGAATGCAACCCTCCTTTCCGCAAAGCATTTTTCACTCCATCCGCTTGACTACTCATCCATCCACCTTTGGAAGCGGTGCTAACATCCCGCGTAATCCATCTGCCTAGCCAAGAGGTGCTAAGGACCCTCAAACCTTTCCGCAGTTACACTCACCTCATTTAGTTGCCATCTCGTCCATCCGCCTAGCGAAGCAGTGCATAGCGGCCGGCATAGTTTCCATCTGCCCGGTGAAGCAGCGCATAGCGGCATGCATAGAAGTAGTTTAGTTTCTTTTCTTTTATTTTCCATAAACCAAATCACCCGCTACACATTCACCTGACCTAAAGGACTTCGATCTCAAGTCCTTCCTTGTAGGTAAACTCCACCTTACTGTGTTCCTTAGAGATTCGATACTTGGGGATTCACTCCCACATTTTATATTACTTGAACAATCGGTACACTGCCATTTCGTGTCGCAGTCTTGCTACCGCCTATAATAGTGTGTAGGATTCTCGCATCAACGCTATGGTGGTCGGAGTTCACATGTGACACGTCCAAAAGATTGGGAGGAAGGAGAGGAGGAGGTCCCACCTGGTTTGGAGGTTTCCGGGATCTATCGGCGAGATCCGCCATGGGAGGTGGCGATGAGGGTGGTGGTGGCTCAACTCATGTTTTTCTGCAAGGTAGGGCTCCGACAGGGGGTGTCTTGGGCTCATTGGAGATGTGCTGTGATCTGTGATATGCTCGAGGGAGTGAGAGTTTTTATATAGGAGAGCAAGGCCCCTCCCTCTCCCATCCCCACGGTGTGGGATAAATATCCCCTTGATGGAGAAGGCTTAGCTCATCCCTGCCAAGCTAGGGGCAGGTGGCCTCAATCTAAATGAGCAAGAACAACCAAGTGTCAAAATCAGGAGAGGCAAGACTTGGTAGGCTTGGGTTTGGGCTTGGGGAAGGAGAGAAGGTGTCCTCTTGCTTTAGGCCCAAGGCCCATTCCTTTGGCTGCATATTCAGAGCCCATATAGGGTTGGGGTTGGCCTAAGTGGAGCCTTGGTGCGTGGCTTAAGTGGATGTGTGGTGGGATCTTATAATTTAATCCCAAAAATGTGATTTTGAAGGGTTTGACTAAAGTCAACCCTAGGGTGGGTCACCCTATATGTGTCAAGGTCAAAGTAGGTCTAAGTCGTCGAGTGATGTGCCAATGTTAGGGTATTTTTGTAATATCGGTGTGTGCATGCTTTTTGGTGCACTATAAAGCTTGATTGGACCAAGTTGACTAACGACGTCGAAATCAAGTGCAACCAATTTCGTTGCTCTTGTATTGGTTATACGAGTCCAGTGCAACTGACTGAGGTAAACTCTGAGTTCATATGCTCAATTTACTAAAACGACATTGTCGTGGCGCGCAACGCTATTAAAATAGTTATTTTCTCTAAATGACATCAGATGGAGACGAAACAAGTTTCGTTGCACTCGTATCAACTATACGAGTCTAATGCAAATGACAGAAGTCGATTCTGAGCACGTATGCTCAATATACTAAAATGGCATCATCGTGATGCGCTAAGATACTCAAAATGATCGTTTTCTCTAAACGACCTCGGATTGAGACGAAACGAGTCCTGTTGCACTCGTATCAACTATACGAGTCTAATGCAACTAACGGAAGTAGATTCTGAGCACGTATGCTCAACACACTACATGGGTCACCGATTAGCTTCTAGGATACCCTATAGGTGATCATGTCACTTTTATTGGGTTATCTAGGGTCCTAACGACCCAAAAAAAGTCGGGATGTTACACCGGCTACATACATTCACACACAATATCTTTTCATACAATAATAGTTACATATAATGTAAGACACCAACTAGAGGAGGCGAACAACTTGCTACTTTACCCAACCAAAATACTACACAAACTTCACCTATGCTAAATTCATAGAACCACTAAGTGGTTATGTATAATCATATGCTTGAGTGCGATAAACGCCTCAGATTAGGGATCATAATCACTTCCAGACCTAAAATAGGATTTGGGTTAGTCGCCTCATATGGTTGACATCGCGACCATGATTTAACAGACATCATGCCGTTGAAAATTTTTCTTGAAGTGGGTAATGCTAACGATGTATGTACAACTATTCTAGCCTAAGTCGACTAAACATTCCGCAGACTTGGAATCTTCACTGTCGAAGCTCTCCGCCACAAACTTTATGACTACCACCAATATGCGATCGTCTTTGATTTCATCACACGATCGTGGGACTGATACACTTATAGAGTCAATATCTTTGAATCAAATCAAGGCTTTGGAATTGGCTGCCTCATATGCATCAATTGCTGGCGTATGCGGCTATGAACTATAAGGCGTCATGCAGTTATTAAAATATTATTTAAATCGGCGATGCATCCATGATTTGATGATTCTACCTTAAATCTGAACTATGTAATGACGTCCTTGATTCAATCATCGTCATAAGTCTTCACTGCAAGCTCCACTGCTTATTCTCATCATCGTCAAAGTTCTTCATTGTAGGCTCCACTGCTTATTTCCATCGCGTGATCAACACGAGTTTGTATCCGAGATCTACCATCGAACATACCGCACAATTTAATTTTTATTCTAGACATGCGAGCATTGTTATTTTGATCGCACGCATCGATATTATTTACAGCCAAACCAACATCATTATTTCAACCGCACGTGCATCAATATTAATTGCATCCGCGCGATCGTCGTTGTTTCGACCGCGCGCGCATTAGTACAATTTCCAGCAGCGTGATCGTCATTGTTCTTACCGCGCCCGCATTAATATTTATTTACCGTCGCGATCGTCGTTATTTTGATTGCGCGCACTAATATAATGTATCATTTTGTCGCACCTCGAGACTCGTGGAGAGGGGTCGCAAGGACCCACTCAAAATGATTCGCGACCACACCGAGCACGACTATGGTCAGGTGTCAGCGGGTCGCCGAAAAAATGAGGCATTTGCGAGGTGTCTACAATTGAAAACATAAGATCTATTCGGAGGGAGGAGTCGAAGAAGAACTCACCGAAAGTCCATGTGTGCTACCCATTAGCCGCGTATGCGGTATTTGCACGTCACTCCCGATCATGGTCGTATCTCGCCATTCCGGATCTCGTCAGATGTAGCCAAAAAGATAATGGCCATTTGAGTGGACTGTTTTGGCCATCAGAAAATGAGAGTCACGGAAGCCGGGGGTGTTAGAGAGATGCAATCAATATTATTTGGGTATGCGGGAAAGGATTTTGGAGCAGTGAGCTAGTCAAAGCAATGAGATTTTACTTAACTTCAATGGCGGTATTAGATGGCCTTTTATACTTGTACAGAAGATCTTTCTGGATACATTTAGAAATATATAAATGTTGAATGTTCTAGAGAGAACACTCTTGATTTCTTATATCTAATTTGGGCTTTACAAGTGCAGATTTGCGCCTTTATTCATCTGGGCTTTTACACCCCCTCTAAATCTGTACGGTTAGCCATTTTATTTTTGTTCTGAGCTCGACGAAACTGAGCTCGACGATCTGATCTGAGCTCGATGAATCTGAGCTGAGCTCGACGAAACTGAGCTGAGCTCAACGAAACTGAGCTGAGCTCGAAGAAACTGAGCTCGATGAATCATTAGGTTACCTCTAAATCTATACTGTTAGCCATTTTTATTTTTGTTCTCAGCTCGACGAATCTCTCCCGTGGTAGTGGCTTTGTCATCAGGTCAGCGAGTTGGAGCTTCGTCGGGCAGAAAATGACTTCGACCATCTTCTTCTCCAAGAGTTCTCTTATGAAATGGTGTTTTATGCATGTGTGCTTGCTCCGGCTATGGTATACTGGGTTCTTTGAGAGAGCTATTGCGGAGTTGTTGTCACAGTGAAGCTTTACCCCTTCTCTTTTTCTTTCTCCTTGTTCTTCTATCTCATTCTTTAGTCGAAGAAGCCATATGGCTTCGCACGCAGCATTGTTGAGGGCCATATACTCTGCTTCGGTGGATCGATAATGCGACTGACCGCTATTTGCTAGAGCTCCATGAAATTGGACCTGATCCTGCAAAAAAGATGTATCCTCCAGTGCTTTTTCTGTCGTCGATGTCCCTTGCCCAATCAGAGTCGGTGAAGCCGTGAAGAGTGAAATTTGAGCTCTTTTGATAAAGAATTCCATAGTCTTTTGTGCCTTGTAGATAGCGGAGGATGCGCTTTGCTGCAGCTAGATGATGGCTTAAGGGATTGCTGATGAAGTGTGCTAATATAGTCACTGAGTTCTCAATGTCTGGTCTTGAATTAGTGAGATAAATTAGGCTTCCAATAAGGCTTCTATACTTCTCTTTATCTGCTTCTTCTTCTACTTCTATTCTAGCGGTGACCTTGTCGGTGGTTGACATTGGTGTTATTGCCGGGTTGCAATTCTCCATGTCAAATTTCTTCAGTAGCATCTTGGTGTAGTGTTCCTGGGAGATGAAGATGTTGCCATTGAACTGCTTGATCTGGAGTCCCAGAAAGAATTTCAGGGCACCAAGATCAGTCATTTCGTACTTCATCTTTAATTTCTCTTTGAACTCTTCTATTTTGGCTTTGTTTGATCCTGTTATAATCAGATCATCTACGTATAGACTTATGATGATATTCCCCTCTTCTTCATTCTTGATGTAGAGAGTTGTCTCAACAGGACTTCGGATGAATCCTTCTTGCAACAAAAACGTGTCAATATTCTGATTCCACGCCCTTGGGGCCTGTTTTAGGCCATAAAGAGCTTTAAGTAGCCGGTAGACTTTCTCTTCTTCTCCTTCTACCTCAAATCCTTGAGGCTGTATTACATAGACTTCTTCCATGAGCTCCCCATTAAGGAATGCAGATTTTACGTCAAGTTGGTATACCGGCCAGTTGTACTGTGCTACTATAGCAAGGATTAATCGAATTGTGGTTAGCTTTGCAACGGGGGCAAACGTTTCATTGTAATCTTGGCCAGGTCTTTGGGTGTACCCCTTTGCCAATAGCCGGGCTTTATATTTTATGATTTTACCTTCTTCATCTTATTTTAGCATAAAGACCCATTTGAGTCATATTATGACTCTATCTTTGGGTCTGGAGACAAGGATCCAGAATTTATTTCTTGTGATGGCTGCAATTTCTTCAGTCATAGCATCTCTCCATTCTTTAATTTGTGCAGCTTCTTCGAATGATGCAGGTACACTTGATGCTATGAGTGCAAATTCGTCATTCAGGTATATTCCCTATAACGATCGGAATCATTGTGGTGATGATGACTCATGGTCTGAGTCTGATAGTTCAGATTCTCCTCCTCCTGTGTTATCCTGGACGGGGCTTGGAGGAGTTCTTACTGTTGGAGAAGTGCTCAGCTCAACCGGTGATACAGGAGAATGAGGTGAGACATGTTCTGAACCCCAATTCCAAGCGTCTTCTTCATGAAAAATCACATCTAGTAATATAATGAGTTTGTTATTTCTGGGCTCAAGAAGTCTATATCCCTTGGTTTGATCACTGTAGCCCAAAAAAATGCACTTTGTGCTAGTTTCTTCTAGCTTGTCTTGTCTGTCAGTGGTTTTATGTGCATAGGCTATGCATCCAAATATTCTCAAGTGAGAGATGGAGGGCTTCTGGTTGAACAATGCTTCATATGGGGTTAATTTGACAAGTGCTTTAGTGGGAGTTCTGTTAAGAACATATACGGCTGTGGTATTGGCTTCTCCCCAAAATGACTTAGGTAGAGATTTCTGGATCAGCATTGCCCTCATCATCTCTACAATGGTTCGATTCCTTCTCTCAACAACACCATTCTGCTATGGTGTAGCATGTGTAGAGAGCTCTCTATGGATTCCTGCTGCCTGGCATAATGAGTTGAATTCTTTGGAGAGGAACTCTCCCCCTCTGTCAATTCTTAGGGCTTTAATGTGCCTTTCTAATTGGTTTTCAATTTGTGTTTTGAAAATGATGAAGTGTTGGAGGCTTTCTGAATTTTGTTCTAGGTGCATGATCCACATGTAATGGCTGAAATTATCAACAATTAACATGTAGGATCTTTTGCCTCCTAGAGATGGCACTCGGGCAGGGGCCCAGAGGTCAATATGGAGAAGTTCCAGGGACTGTGCAACCCTTTTTTATGCTGTTTATGGGAAGGGCAGACGGTGTGATTTGCTCTGGGCACAGGTATCACATTTCAATTGAGTTTTAGATAGACTTTGCAGTCCTTCTACAAGTTGATGTTGGTGCATGTGGCGGAGAGAGGTGATGCGCAAAACTATGCTTGCAAACGATAACGGCAAGTGTACCGTATCGAATGTAGTATAGGTTGTTAAAACAAGGTCGTATTAGACTCGGGGCGGTTAAGTACTCTTACTTCGGAAAATCTCTATTATTTTATCGAAAGAAACTTGGGTTGGTTGGTTGCAAGAAAGAGAAATAAATTGTTAAAACTATGATAAGAAGGATTAGCACTCAACCTTGAATCGCCTTGGAAAAAATAAATAAATAAAGAAATAAAACTTCTAATTCTCCTTAAAAGAAATGCTTGACCATGGAGGTTCCCGATTTATAAACGTACCTCTCTCAAGGATATGCCTAATTGAGTTTAGGTTGATCAATCGAACTCTCGTTCTAGAATCGAAACCCCTAAAACTCGCTTTATCGAAGTGAACCCCTCTATTGGATATAAATCCAATCCGGGAGATTTATGTCGTCCTCTCTCGAGGAGTGCATTCAAATCTCTTTATCCTTGAAATGATCGATTCGAACTCAAAACCTCTCGATTATTAGACTACGAAAACAAGAATGAGATTATATATCGATAATATAATCTCAATCAATATAAATTCAAGGATTAATCTTAAGCGATCTAAATAAGAGAAAAAGAAGTTCTAAACTAAATTATGAATTATATTTTCCTTGGATCATCTCGGTCGAGTACTAATGAAATTTAGCTACTCATGGAGATGGAGGAATTGATGAAATACAAGAAGTACATAATGAAGATTGAGAGTAGAATAAGAGAAAAAGTACTATTTTATTAATTGAAAAGGAATTACAACTAGGAAAAAAGAAGTTACAAACCTGAAATGAAAGTGCAAGCTGAGAAGGAAGATTACAAGCTTAAGAATGACAAAAACAGTGCAAGAAAATAAACTTAGAACTCCCAAAATTCGTCCCCAAACATCTGGAAAAGCTCCCTTTAAATAGCTGAATTTTTGGTGTTACACGCCCTTGGTCACACCCGTGACCAAGGGCGTGTAAGGGGCGTGATTTGTTGTGAGCGGAGAAGGCGCCGTCTGGCTTCAATGCAGGCGTTACGGACGTGTCACGCCCTAGGTCACGCCCGTGACCTAGGGCGTGTAATCTCAATTAAGTGCTGCTGGCGGGAAGCTTCGGCGGGTAATTGGCGCGGGAAAAGTCACGCCCGTGTGCTGGATGTCACGCCCTTGGTCACGCCCGTGATCGAGGGCGTGTAATTTTAATTGACGTGGCGGCGTACTCCGGATGCTTGTGGCGGGTCGTGGCCGTGACATTGGGTCACGCCCTTGGTCACGCCCGTGACCTGGGGCGTGTACTTGGCAAAAACTTCACGGAGCGTCCCCGGAGTGGCAGAAGCAGGTCTGGAGTATTTCGTAGGTTACACGCCCATGGTCACGCCCGTGACCTGGGGCGTGTAATTTTAACTTTTTGCTCGAAACAGCCCAGAAAACCTGAAAACACAAAATAAACTTAAGTTAGCTTATGAAATAACAATGGAAAGATTTATATGATAAAATTCCTAAAAATAACATAATTTTATATAAAAGACATAATAAACCTAAACTAAAAGATGAGTAAATAAATTACTCATCAAATACCCCCATACTTGCTCATTGCTCGTCCCGAGCAATCCATTTTTCACAAGGTTAAGAAAAAATTAATGCAAGATAGAATTATGAAGACTAGAGAGTAAAATGCGAAGTATTATGCTGCCATGTGTAGATATTTTAGTAAAAAGATGTTCTTGGCATAAATGCTAATTTATGAAATACTTCAAAATGCGTTATAATTATTTATTATTACTTTAAAAATGAGTCGACGGTAAATCAAAAAGTTATGTGAAGGGAGAAAATAGCGTGATTGCTGAGATTTAAATTACTAGATGTAGACGTTCGGGGTGGCCTCCAAAGAAATCCATCAATGTCGACGGCCATAGGCTTGCCCGTTTGCACTTTCTCCACTACACTTCGAACTAAATCGACTCTATGGATCTTTAGGACTTAAATAGGGTACATTTTAAGGCTTGGGTTTAAGGGTGAGGTAATAATGATAAACATGAAGGCGCATTCCACTTAAACAATATTTTTGAGCTAAAAGAAAATGATTGCCACCACAAAATAATGAAGCTTTACCCCCATACTCGCATTTTTTCAACGGGGAAACACTCTCATACTCTTTTATTTAAATCATGAATCTTCATAATTGGGATCATTCCAAGTATGCATGTACATACCTAGGCCGCATATCATTATGAGATTATTGCTTTTTGAGATTTAAACACATTTTTTTTGAATTGATACCCATTATTTTTTCATAGAATCGTACCCAAATATTTTTTTTTTCAATTTAGCTCAAAATTTCAAAGTGTTCATTTGGGTTTTGGGCTTTTTAGCTTTGGTTCCGAAATGATGAGGGTGGATCAAATAAAGGTGTAAGGCTCAAATTTGTGTGAACAATGGTGGTAAATCTTGGTTGGGTGCAAAGGCTCAAACTATCCAAAGAAAGGCCTAAATCATTTCCGTAAAGTTAATTTGTCTAAAGCACACATGTTTCGAAAATAGCTTGGGGCAAGTTATAGACATCGAGAAAGGACACCCTTTTGTTAAATTCGAGTAATAGCTTTCTAACAATATTCTACACACTCACCTAAACTACTTTTGGATAAGACCGGATTCGAATTTAAAAGTAAAATAAATTATTACTACGCAAATTAATAAAACATAATTTTAGATCTATGCCAATAATTTAATTTAACACCAAAACTACTCAAAGTCAAGCATATGACTAGGAGCACTACATGAGTCAACAATTTTACTCAAAAGTTTCAAAAACTATTCTAGCACAAAATTATTTTTAGTCCATATGAAAAACAGTCTATTTAGAACTTACAATTTAGCAAGTGGGAGTTTTGATGAATAAAAAGAACATTTTCTAATAGATTTTTTTTTGTTCTTGGACTTCCCAAGATCTGCCCGGTGAAGGGTTTGCAAGGTACTAGAGGCTATGATGGGAATTCAAGCCCCAAGCGTCCTTTCCAAGAAATTTAATTTCAGTTTTTTTTATAATTTTTTTTGTTTTTATTTTTCAAGTAAAACTACAAAGAAAGCTATGCTACACCCCCATACTTAAAATTAAACATTGTCCCCAATGTTTAAAACTAAGTATGAAAGATAAAACTAAAAAAAATATGACATTGAAGAAAAATCAAGATAAATTACTAAAGTGTAAAGAGGGCTTCCCTGAATGGTAGTCGGGGTTGCCCGTCAAACACCTGCATAGTTAAATTAGAAAAACAAACAAGAAAAGAAGGACAAAAATAAAGAGGTTAACATTGGGTTGCCTCCCAAGAGCGCTTTGTTTACTGTCGCGTAGCTTGACTAAGTGGTAATTTTAAAGATTTTCAAAGTGAATGGTTTCGATGCTTCCGGGCGCTGGGTCGCCCGGGTGATATAATTTTAAGCGTTGTCCGTTGACTTTGAAAGAGCCTTTTTCCGGGTGCTCTATTACCACCGTTCCATATGGCCAAACTTCTTTAACAATGAAGGGACCGGACCATCGTGATTTTAATTTACCCGGAAAAAGCCTAAGTCTTGAATTAAATAATAGGACTAAGTCTCCCGGTGAAAAAGTTTTTGGATTTTTGATTTTTTTATCATGATAAAATTTTGTGCGCTCCTTATAAATCTTATTATTTTCATAGGCGTTTGCGCGCCACTCGTCTAATTCATTTAATTGTAGTTTTCTGTGCTCGGAGGCTAAGTTTAAATCCAAATTTAAAAATTTTAGCGCCCAAAAGGCGCGATGTTCTAATTCCACCGGTAGATGACAAGCTTTTCAATAGACTAATCGGTATGGTGTACATCCGATGGCGGTTTTGTACGCTGTCCGATATGCCCATAGAGCGTCGTCTATGTTTAACGACCAATCCTTCCTATTAACCGACAGAGTTTTTTCTAAAATTCTTTTAAGTTCACGGTTCACCACCTCCACTTGGCCATTTGCTTGTGGGTGGTAGGCCGTAGATAGCTTGTGGGTAACTCCATACTTTGCTAAAATTTTAGCAAGTTGGTTGTTACAAAAATGTGTGCCCCGATCACTAATTAGTGCTCGGGGTGTGCCAAATCGTGAAAATATTTTTTTTAAAAAATTTACGACGACTCTCGCGTCGTTAGTGGGAAAAGCTTGTTCTTCCGCCCACCCTGACACGTAATCGACCGCAACAAGGATATATTTATTATTAAAAGAGGAGGGTAAAGGACCTACGAAATCTATTCCCCAAAGATCAAAAATTTCGCATTCTAAAAAAATATTTTATGGCATTTCGTCCCGGTTAGAAATGTTACCTGACCGTTGCCACCGATCACAATTACTCACGAAATTGTGAGCATCTTTAAATAAGGTGGGCCAATAGAAGCCCGACTCTAGCGCCTTTCTTGCGGTCCGGTTCGCTTGATAATGGCCACCGGTTGGCCCTTCGTGGCAGTGCCGCAGAATTTGGGCGCCTTCCTCGCCTGAAATACACCTTCTTACCACTTGGTCCGCACAGACACGAAATAAAAAGGGGTCCTCCCAAAAATAATTTTTCAAATCTGAAAAGAATTTCTTCTTTTGTTGACTTGAAAAATCATTTGGTAGGACCCGGGCCACTAAATAGTTGGCCAAATCCGCGTACCAAGGAGTGGAAGAAGTCATTACCTTCTCGATAGCAAGGAGGCGCTCTTCAGGGAATTTGTCGTCAATTTCGGCTTCCACTAGTGCTCCTGCAGCCGAATTTTCCAACCGTGAGAGGTGTTCGGCCGCAACATTCTCCGCTCCCCTTTTGTCTTGGATCTCCAAATCGATTTCTTGTAGTAGGAGGATCCACCTTAGCAGTCGAGGCTTTGCATCTCCTTTTTGTAGTAAATACCGGAGAGCGGAGTGATCTGTAAAAACAATAACTTTTGAAAGCGTTAAATATGATCGAAATTTGTCAAACGCAAAAATTATTGCCAAAAATTCCTTCTCCGTTGTTGTATAATTTGCTTGTGCGGATGTTAGCATTTTGCTTGCGTAATAGATTGGGTGAAAATGTTTATTCACCCGTGGGCCTAAAACTGCACCTACAGCAAAATCGGTCGCATCGCACAAGATTTCAAACGGAAGAGACCAATTTGGTGTGATTAAAATAGGGGAATTTATTAGTTCAATTTTTATTTTGTTAAACGCTTTCAAACACTCGTCATCAAAATTAAACGCGGATTCTTTTTCCAAAAGATGAGTTAGCAGTTTCGAAATTTTTGAGAAATCTTTTATAAACCGTCTATAAAAACTCACATGTCCTAGAAAACTTCTAATAGATTTTATATTGGTAGGAGGGGGAAGTTTTTCTATGACCTCGATCTTGGCCCTATCGACCTCGATCCCCTTATTAGAAATTTTATGCCCAAGAACTAATCCCTCTTGGACCATAAAGTGGCACTTCTCCCAGTTGAGTGCCAAATTCGTGTCTTCGCAGCGTTGAAGAACACGATCAAAATTATTTAAATAATTTTGAAATGAATTGCCAAAAACAGAAAAATCGTCCATGAAAATTTCCATGACGTCTTCTACAAGTTCATTAAAAATTGCCAGCATACATCGTTGAAATGTAGACGGCGCGTTGCAAAGACCAAACGGCATTCTTCGATATGTGAAGGTGCCGAACGGACAGGTGAATGTGGTTTTCTCTTGGTCTTCGGGCGCAATTGGGATTTGAAAATATCCCGAAAGACCATCGAGAAAACAGTAGTGTGAGTGACCGGATAAGCATTCTAAAATTTGTTCAATAAAGGGTAACGGAAAGTGATCTTTGCGGGTAGCATCATTTAATTTTCTATAATCGATGCATACTCGCCAACCCGTAACAGTACGGGTCGGGATCAACTCATTATTTTCATTTGTGACTACCGTTATTCCACCCTTTTTAGGCACGACTTGCACTGGGCTAACCCAAGTGCTATCAGAGATTGGGTAAATAATTCCCGCATCTAATAATTTTATTATTTCGGCCTTAACGACGTCCTTCATATTTGGATTAAGCCGTCGTTGAGGCTAAATAGTACTCTGAGAATTATTTTCTAAATTAATTTTGTGCGTGCAAAAGGAGGGGTTAATCCCCTTGATGTCAAAAATTTGCCATGTAATTGCATGGCGGTGATTATTTAATATTTTTATTAATTCGGAAATTTCCGAAATGTTAAGCGCGGAAGATATAATCACAGGCAATTTTGAATCTTTTTCTAAAAAAACATATCTTAAATGTTCCGGCAGTTGTTTCAATTCCAAACTCGATGGCTCCTCGTAAGATGTTTTTATTTTAGAAATATTCAATTTTACTTCTTCAAATTTGAGCGGCCGAGTTATTTCTTTTAGACAAAAATAAATTTTCAATTTCCGAATTTTCAAATAAGGGTGAAATTAATTCAGAAAATGACGTTATTTCTTCTCCAAAATTTGATTCTAAAGTGAAGCAAGAGTCGTCATTAGAAAACGAATTTCTCATAGAGTTGTTAATGCTAAATGTTACTTCTTCATCCCCAACTCGTAGGAGAAGTTTGCCATTACTGACATCAATGATTGCCCGAGAGGTGGCGAGGAAAGGACGTCCGAGTATAATTGGGACTTCGGCGTCTTCCTCAATGTCTAGGATGACAAAATCTACCGGGAAGATAAATTTGTCAACCTTGACAAGCACGTCCTCAATCACCCCTATCGGGTATTTAATAGATTTGTCCGCTAGTTGGATGCTAATATTGGTTGGGTTTGGAGTGCCCAAACCAAGCCTTTTAAATAATGAAAATGACATCAAATTTATACTAGCGCCCAAATCTGCCAAGGCGTATTTTATTAAGAAATTACCGAACAAGCACGGGATGGAAAACCGTCCTGGATCGTTTAATTTTTACGGTAATTTATTTAATAAAATTGCCGAGCATTCAGCATTTAAAGATATACGCGAAAAATTTTCATGTTTATTTTTATTGGAAAGTAGATCTTTTAGATATTTTGCGTATTTGGGCATTTGGGCGATTGCTTCGAAAAATGGCACGTTTATTTGAATTTGTTTAAAAATTTCAATAAATTTTCTATATTGCTCCTCATTGCGTTCATCTTTAAAATATGAAGGATAAGGAATAGAAGGATTTTTTAAGAATACGCGGAGCTAAAGCAGAAGGAGGTAGAGTAGGAGAAGAAATAACTTACGGAGATGAAGTTGAAACGTTTACCTTAGGCTCGGCCAAATTTGAAATTTTTACCTCCTTTCCACTGCGGAAGGTTATAGCGTTGGCGCTCTCCCGTGAATTGGGCTCAGTATTGCCCAGTAGAGCTCCCTGCTGGCGTTCGGAGAACATCTTGGCGAGTTGTCCAATCTGATTTTCTAGGCTTTTAATAGATCCGGAAAGGTTCCGGATATTGGCATCAGTAGAAGCGACGTATTTGGTGAAGACCTCTTCAAGTGAAGGGGCCTTTGGTGGTTGTGGTGGAGCGAATCCGGGAGGATTCACTTGTGGGGGGCGTTGAGCATTATTGGGGTTGCTCCATGAAAATTTCGGGTGGTTCCTTAAACCCGGATTATAACTATTAGGAAGATTATTATTTGGGTTATAAGGAGGACGATAGGAGTTCCCCATATAATCAACTTGTTCTTGATTATAATTATTATTATAATAATAATAATAATTATTATTATAATTATTAGCCCCGTTAATGGCGGAGGAAGCAGAAATCTCCGCCATTTGCTTAGTAAGCCCTTCTACTTGATATGCTAAATTCGGGGTGGCCTCGACTTCAAAGAGTCCGGTCGGTTTGTTAGGACGCGACCGTGGCGCATTCCACTGATAAGCATTCATGGCCATCTCCTCAAAAAGTTCTTGAGCGGCATCTGGGGTTTTGTTATTTAGAGTTCCCCCAGCTGCTGCATCAATCATCTGTCTCGTTTGGAGATTCAAACCATTGTAGAATGTTTGAACTTGTTGCCACAAAGGAAGGGCGTGGTGAGGACATCTCCGCAATAATTCCTTGAAGCGCTCCCATGTGTCATAGAGAGACACTGAGTCTATTTGCGTAAACGAGAGAATGTCTGTACGTAATTTAGCGGACTTCGCCGGAGGAAAATATTTAGTTAAAAATTTCTCCATCATTTCGGCCCATGTAGTGATGGAACCTCTAGGAAGAGATCCCAACCATTGCTTGGCCATAGTCCGCAAAGAAAATGGAAATAAACGCAAGCGAATGACGTCATCGGTGACGCCTTTAATTTTAAACGTATCGTAAATTTCCAAAAAATTCAATAAATGTAAATTTGGATCTTCATCTGGTAACCCGTCAAAGATGACGGTTTGCTGTACCATTTGAAAGATACTAGTTTTGATTTCAAAATTATTATTTGCCACTGCCGGGCGAATAATACTTGATTGTGTTCCCTCCCAATTTGGCCTCGCATAATAGGACATAGTCCGTAGCGGAGCCTCATTATGGTCGGGGTCACCCATTATATCTTCGTTAGTCTCTCCGACTGACTCTTCGCGATTTATTGGTAGATCACTAAATCGGAGACGTCGCCGCAAGGTGCGCTCGATTTCCGGATCAAAACCAAATTCAAAATCAATTGAAGAGTTTCCTCGGGTCATAAACCAAAAAAAAAGAAAAGAAGCGGAAAAAGAAAAAGGGAAAATAAGATTTTAGATAAATAAATTTATTTTTATTTTATTATATTTTTTTAGATTTTTATTTTTTTATTATTATTAGGTGAATTAAAATTAGTCCTGGACTTCCCAAGATCTACCCAGTGAAGGGTTTGCAAGGTACTAGAGGCTATGATGGGAATTCAAACCCAAAGCGTCCTTTCCAGGAATTTAGTTGCACCTTAAAATTAAGAAAAAGAAAAAAAAGATAAAATTAATAGATATTTCGGTTTTCGAAATATCAACCGAGTCCCCGGCAACAGCGCCAAAAACTTGATGCGCAAAACTATGCTTGCAAACGATAACGGCAAGTGTACCATATCGAATGTAGTATAGGTTGTTAAAACAAGGTCGTATTAGACTCGGGGCGTGATAATGCTAAATCTAGTTAGTTTAATTAGGTTATTTTTAGGTTATTTACTCTTACATTTTGCTTATTATTGTTTACCTAAATGCAATTTTGGTTCATTTTCCTATTTTTAGTGCTAACTTAAGTTTTCTAAATTTTCACGTCAAAAATGCAAAATTTACTAAGTCACGCCCTAGGTCACGACCGTGACCTAGGGCGTGTAAGTTGCTGTTTCCAGTTAAGCTGCTGCCACCATAATTCAGAAGATCTGGTCAGACACGCCCAAAGTACATGGCCGTGACACACAAGTCACCCCCGTGACACGCAAGTCACGCCCGTGACCAGCCCGTGAACAGCTCAGATTCGACCAGCTGACAACCGAATTGGTCACGCCACTGTTACACGGGCGTGCTTCCAGTCATGCCCGTGACTGCCACGTCAGTCAGCCGCCAGCGCCCATGATCGCCACCAGCGCCCATGACCGGACTAACCACCGAAATGGTCACGCCCTCAGTCACGGGCGTGACCTAGGGCGTGACCCATCAAATCGCGTCAGAAACGTGCGCCGAACATGATCCAAGCCGCAGAATTGATTAAACAATGTCACGCCCCTAGTCACGGGCGTGACTGATGGCATGACCGAGGCAGAAAAATTTCTATAAATTGGAATGACCTCCAAGCTTTCCCCATTCAGTTTTTTTGGCAGAGAGAACTGGTGCTATTACTCTATTTTCAGTGATTTTCATGTTATTTTGTATTCTTTTTCTCTCTCTCTCTCTCTCTCTCTCTCTCTTATTTCAATGCATTTCCTTTTCTAGTTTTCATATGAATGTTGTAATGCCTTTGTAATTTCCTTTCATAGTGTATTACTAATGCTTAGTAGGCTTTCCATGCAAATGCAATCTCAGTTGAACTTTTGTTTAATAAAAATTGCATGTTTTTGTTCTCTTAAAATCTTCAGCATTTCTCTCTCCTACCCCTCCACCATGAGTAACTAAATCCTCATAGTACTCGATCTTGATGATCTGAGGATGAGTTGATCAAGTTATGATCCTTTAGTCTTCTTTCACTTTCTAAAGTTTTGGGCCTTAGATTTACTCATAATTAAAATTAAGTGGAGCTATATTATCGATGTATAGTCCACACCTTTGCTTTCATTCTTGGCTAGCCGAGAGGCCGATAGTCTGAAGTGAGCACTTAAGAGTAAAGAGAGTTACACACATTTCTCTAGAGAGAATGACGTAAATCTCCTGGATTGGAGTCAAACCCAATAGCGGGGTTCACCACTTAAAGCGTGTTTTAGGTATTCGAATACGGGACGAGAGTTCACTCGGATTTTCCTAAACTCAGTTGGGCATATCTTTGAGAGAATCATGTTCAAACTATAGGAACCACCACGGTCAAGCTACCCTTACTTTATTAAGTTTTAAGTTTGCTTTGGAATTTTGATCAACTTAAGCCGAAGTAAGTCAAGATCGAGTGCTATTTCTTAATCATCGTTTAGCTGTACTTTTATCCAGCTTTTATTTCAACTTAGCAAACAAAACCTTCCAAAAAATTATTAAGATAAAATAATAGTAATTTGTTTGAGTATAAGTAATCAACGGTTCTCGGATTTTAATACGACACTTGTGTTCCTATACTACAGTTCGATAGGTATACTTGCCTTCTCGGATTGCTAGTTCGGATTTTATTTCGTGCATGCGGAATTTTAATCATCAAGTTTTTGGCGCCGTTCCCGGGGAATCGCATTTTGTTGATATTTTGAAAGAACGAATCTATTACTTTTATCACCTCTTTTTCTCTCCTCTTTCTTGAAAAAAAAAACTAATTCAAAAAAAAAGAGAGACCTTTTCTTTTTCGAATTTCTCAATCTTATTTTCCCTTCTCTCTTTCTAATTTATGAGCCGAGCGAATCCGTAAGAACTTGTAGACTTGGACCAAGAACTTGAGCGTACTCTTCGGAGAAAATCGCAAGTTCAAGATCCTACATTCCAAGAACTGGTTGGGGATTCGGAGTCAGTTGTTAATATGGGCGAACCTAACCAAAATGAAGTCCCTAACATGGTTGCGGCCCTTGAATGGACTATGTCCCATTATGCAAGGCCTAACCTGGAAGTGACGGAAACTAGTATAGTCCGCCCTGCCATAGCTAATAATAATTTCGAACTAAAGCCCAACATAATTCACATGGTGCAGCAATACGTGCAGTTCGACGGATTACAAGATGAAGATCCGAACGCACATATTGCTAGCTTCCTTGAAATCTGTGACACCTTCAAAATAAATGGTGTTACGGATGATGCAATTAGGCTAAGACTCTTCCCATTTTCTTTAAGAACAAAGGATAAGCAGTGGTTGTCGACTCTACCTACAGGATCTATCACCACTTGGGCCCAGTTAACTGAAAAATTTCTAACTAAGTATTTTCCACCTACGAAAACTGCTAAGCTTAGAAATGATATTTCTTCTTTTTGCCAAATAGATTCTGAAACGCTATATGATACCTGGGAAAGGTATAAAGAATTCTTAAGACGTTGCCCTCATCACGCTATGCCTGTATGGTTACAAGTGCAGACGTTTTATAACGGGCTAAATCAACATACTAAGCAAATGATAGACGCCGCTTCCGGTGGTACCTTAAATAACAAAACCCCGGAAGCCGCTCTTGAGCTATTTGAGGATATGGCCATGAACACCTAAAAGTGGAATGTGCCAAGATCCCGCCCAAACAAACCTGCAGGTATGTACGAAGTGGATAACGTCTCCCAGCTGGCACTACAAGTGGAAATGCTTAGCAAAAAGATATCTGAAATGAATGCTCCTTCCGCACCTCAGGTTTGGGAATTCGCAAAAGCCACCTCCGAACAAGCTGATTACGTAGGCAATAGAAATGCTTATAATAATTATTCTGCTTCTAATTTTCATGCACCTGGTTTTCAATTACCGAATAATTATAATCCTGCGCTGCGTAATCACCTGAACTTTTCTTGGAGTAATCCTGCAAACACAACTCGCCCGCCTCTACAAAATGAATTTACACCACCTCCACTGAAATATTACAAGAAATGAAAATGGCCATTGCTCCCGCCCCCTCAAATTTTCAAATTAAATAAAAAATTTTAGAAGAAATTACTTTTGAGAAAGAAAAGTCTTTCAAATCTTCATACGAGGAACCTCCCACATTAGAACTTAAAGAACTACCCAATCATTTAAAATATGAATTTTTAGAAAAAGACTCTAAGTTACCAGTAATAGTGTCGGCCCATTTAAGTGGATCTGAAAAATGCCAAATTGCTAAAAGTTTTACAAAAGCACCGCCAAGCAATTGCTTGGCAGATTTCTGATATTAAGGGCATAAGTCCATCTTTCTGCATGCACAAAATTCTAATGGAAGATAATTCACATAATTCTATTCAACCTCAACGCTGATTAAACCCAAACATGAAAGAAGTAGTAAAGGGTGAGGTCATGAAATTATTAGACGCAGGAATTATCTATCCAATTTCAGATAGCAAATGGGTAAGCCCCGTTCAAGTAGTTCCTAAAAAGGGAGGGATCACGGTAGTGTTAAATGACAATAATGACTTAATCCCAACACGGACGGTGACTGGGTGGCGTATGTGTATTGATTATCGCAAATTGAACGACGCCACCCGCAAGAAACATTTCCCCTTGCCATTCATCGATCAAATCTTAGAACGATTATCCGGCCATAGCTTTTATTGTTTTCTCGATGGTCTCTCGGGATACTTCCAAATTCCCATCTCGCCTGAGGACCAGGAGAAAACGACGTTTACTTGTCCTTTCAGCACCTTCGCCTATCGAAGAATGTCGTTTGGCTTATGTAATGCGTCGACAACATTTCAACGGTGTATGTTGGCCATTTTCGACAAGTACGTAGAAAGTATTATGGAGGTATTTATGGACGACTTTTCCGTGTTTGGTGATTCCTTCGATTTTTGTTTAGAAAATTTAGAAAAAGTGTTAGAACGGTGTGAGGAGACCAATCTCGCCCTGAACTGGGAAAAATTCCATTTCATGGTACGGGAGGGATTGGTTTTAGGTCATATGATATCAGCAAGAGGAATTGAGGTCGATGAAGCAAAAATAGAAGTGATCGAAAAACTGCCACCGCCAACCAATGTTAAGGCCATAAGAAGCTTTCTAGGACATGCCGGTTTTTACCGGCAATTTATAAAAGATTTTTCGAAAATTACCAAACCCCTCACTCATCTTTTAGAAAAAGACACTCCATTTATTTTTGATGATACCTGCTTATATGCTTTTCAATTAATCAAAAATAAGCTAATAAATGCGCCAATTATGATAGCTCCAATCTGGGACCTTCCATTCGAAATCATGTGCGATGCAAGTAGCTTTGCAGTGGGAGCCGTTTTAGGACAATGTATATCTAAAAACTTCCACCCTATTTTCTACGCAAGTAAAACACTTACATCCGCGCAAGAGAACTATACCACAACAGAGAAATAATTATTAGCAGTTATTTTTGCGTTCGACAAATTTTGACCTTATATTAGGCTTTCAAAAATTATTGTTTTTACGGACCACTCGGCCCTCAAATATTTACTTTCTAAACCGGATGCCAAACCATGCTTACTTCGCTGGGTCTTACTCCTCCAGGAGTTCGACTTGGAAATCTGAGATAAAAAGGGAGCTGAGAATTTGGCCGCGGACCATCTTTCACGATTAAATAACCCGTTTATTGAAGATTTAAATGAACAAACTTTTAATGATTATTTTCCCGACGAGAAGTTATTATCAATCAACACTACTCCTTCTCCTGGGTTTGCAAACTTCGCCAACTACTTAGTAGCTCGAGTCCTCCCAAAAGAATTTTCCTATCAACAAAAGAAGAAATTCTTTTCTGACCTGAAGATTTATTTTTGGGCGGACTCTTATCTGTTTCGAGTTTGTGCAGACCAAGTAGTAAGGAGATGTGTTTCTTTCAAAGAAGGACAAAATATTTCCAAACACTTACACGAAGTACCGACTGGTGGGCACTATCAAGCCAATCGGACCGCTCACAAAGTGCTAAGTGCAGGCTTTTATTGGCCTAGCCTTTTTAAAGATGCCCAATCTTTTGTGAGACGGTGCGATAGCTGCCAACGGGCCGGAAATATCTCAAATAAAAATGAAATGTTGCAAAATTATTTCCTCGAGTGCGAAGATTTCGACCTTTGGGGAATTGATTTTGTAGGTCCTCTTCCTTCTAGCCATGGTAATAAATACATTTTAGTTGCGGTAGACTACGTGTCTCGATGGGCAGAGGCCCAAGCTCTTCCTACCAATGACTCCCGAGTCGTTATTATTTTCTTAAAAAAATTATTTTCTCGATTCGGTACTCCTAGGGCCATCGTTAGCGATAGGGGTTCGCACTTTTGTAACGCACAATTTGCAAAAAAACTTTTAAAATATGGCGTTACACATAAGCTTTCAACTGCATACCACCCACAAACTAATGGCCAGGTCGAGGTAGTGAATAGAGAAATCAAACGTATTTTAGAAAAAACTGTTTCCACCTCACGTAAGGACTGGTCACATAAATTAGAAGATGCTCTACCGTATCAGTTAGTATATGGGAAATCGTGCCATTTACCGGTCGAATTAGAACATCGTGCTTTCTAGGCCCTTAAATTTTTAAATTTTGATCCCCACTCCACCGCCGATCTTCGAAAATTCCAACTTAACGAACTCGATGAGTGGCGCTCCAATGCGTATGAAAATAATAAATTATATAAGGAGCGAACGAAATGCTTTCACGATAAAAATTTAAGGCACCCGAAAACATTTAAACCAGGCGACCAAGTATTACTTTATAATTCTCGTCTACGTTTATTTCCTGGAAAGTTAAAATCTAGATGGTCAGGTCCTTTTAATGTAAAGGAAGCTTATCCGTATGGAACTATTTTGATATCACACCCAGATAAGGGTGATTTCAAGGTTAATGGGCAGCGTCTAAAACTTTATTTTTCTGGTGACAATGTTGGCATGGACAGTGAAAAACTTCTTTTGTCTGGACTGTAATAATTTGGATTAACTTTTGAACTATATTCTTTTAGTCGAGCTCAAACGACATTAAACAGAGGGCGCTCTTGGGAGGCAACCCAAGGTTTTTAAAATTTGTTGTTTTAATTTTTCTTTGGCCCTGGGCGGCTCCGATACTCTCAACTTCGGCGATCGCCTGCTTCAACATTGCTGGTTTCAAGAAAAATTCAAGATGATATTTCATGAAGATTCAAAGCGCCAACAAGGGGGGGCGGCATCACACATCCTTTCAATCCAGGGAAGTACCTGTTTCAGTTTTTCAGTTTTAATTTCTTTTCTTAGTTACCCCTTCCTTCACTCTCCTTTTCCATTGAGGACAATGTCTATCGTAAGCTTGGGGGAGAATGTCTTCTTTTCTTTTGATTTAGTAGTCTAAATTAGATTTTGGTAAAATCAATAGTACCCCTTGCTTTATGTTTTGTTTTTCCCAAAATATTTTATATAGCCTTAGTTAATTTCAAAATTTCTAATCCTACTTTTTAATTATGTTTCACAAGTAAATTGTTGACTCATGTAGTGTTCTAATTCTAGGTAGCATGTTAATGTGAAAAGTTTTTTCTAAAATCTTGTACTTTCCTTATCGTTTTCTCTTTTATCTTCTTTACTTTCGTAAAAATTCTTCATCCACTATTTCCCTCTTCATTTTTAGATATATTTTGCAAGGTTAACTTTTGATTTGTGTAGTAAATGTGAATAATCCTAGACGCTTATTATTCTTATTTTCAGGATAAGTTCATTAGTCTTTATTTAATATCTAGGGCTTACTTTTTGAAATCCTTCAAAACTCATGCTTTAAATAAATTTAGAGAGCAATGAAAATGATTTAGGCCATTTTTTTATGTTTGAGCCTTCATGCCAACCCTTAAAAAGAAACCCTTTGTTAGCCTCTTTTGAGCCTTTTCCCATGTTTTATTGTCACCTCCACTTATCAAATTTTTCACCAAAGTCAAAATTTCTAAACCTATTTGAATCACACTAACACTTTGAGTTTTATTTAAATTTCTAAGAGAGTGTGATTGGTTTATTGCATGGAGAGCTTCAAAGAAAAGAATTTGCTCAAAAAGAAGATATTTTAAGCATATTTGTATTAGTTATCTTTGCCAAAATTTCAAAATAAAAAAATAAATAAATAATGGCTATGAAAGAGAAAGAAAGAAAATATGCTATATGCTTATAATGAAGGATTGCCTCTTATCATTCATATCGAAGATTTTATAAAACTCATGTTTATGGTTTAGTGTGATTATAGCAATCACTTTTATCTTCGATTTCGATTCCAAATCATATGCCTAAACCAAACATTTCGGTCCTAATAAAGTCCTCTTGATTCATGCTCCTAAATTTGCTTTAGCTAAGTAAAGAAGAAAAGTAGAATAGTTAAGTCTTGGGTATGAATTTAGATCCCTGTTCTTAGAATGATATAATTATAATTTGTCTCTTAGGGTTTAGTAACAATTCAATGCACTATCTCACTTGTTACTTCGCTCAATTTTATTTTAAAACTTTTTAGTTAAAATTTTGGATGATTAATTTTTGTTAGTAAAGGGTATAAAAATTAAGCTTAAATAAAGTACTTATTTTAGGTTTCCTTTTCACTATTCTCCCTACTTGGAATTTCGCAAGGTACTCGTGTTTAGCATAATTAAATCTTTTTGATTAGTCATTTTGTTTTATTAGCTTAGCATATTTCTTTGCTTGGGGACAACCAAAGTGTAAGCTTGGGGGAATTTGATAATGCTAAATCTAGTTAGTTTAATTAGGTTATTTTTAGGTTATTTACTCTTACTTTTTGCTTATTGTTGTTTACCTAAATGCAATTTTGGTTCATTTTCCTACTTTTAGTGCTAACTTAAGTTTTCTGAATTTTCAGGTCAAAAATGCAAAATTTCCTAAGTCACGCCCTAGGTCACGACCGTGACCTAGGGCATGTAAGTTGTTGTTTCCAGTTAAGCTGCTGCCACCATAATTCAGAAGATTTGGTCAGACACGCCCAAAGTACACGGCCGTGACACACAAGTCACGCCCGTGACACGCAAGTCACGCCCGTGACCAGCCCGTGAACAGCTCAGATTCGACCAGCTGACCGCCGAATTGGTCACGCCACTGTTACACGGGCGTGCTTCCAGTCACGCCCATGACTGGCACGTCAGCCAGCCGCCAGCGCCCATGATCGCCGTCAGCGCCCATGACCGGACTAACCACTGAAATGGTCACGCCCTCAGTCACGGGCGTGACCCATCAAATCGCGTCAGAATCGTGCACCGAACCTGATCCAAGCCACAAAATTGATTAAACAATGTCACGCCCCTAGTCACCGGTGTGACTGAGGGTGTGACCGAGGCAGAAAAATTTCTATAAATTGAAATGACCTCCAAGCTTTCCCCATTCAGTTTTTTTGGCAGAGAGAACTGGTGCTACTACTCTATTTTCAGTGATTTTCATGTTATTTTGTATTCTTTTTCTCTCTCTCTCTCTCTTATTTCAATGCATTTCCTTTTCTAGTTTTCATATGAATGTTGTAATGCCTTTGTAATTTCCTTTCATAGTGTATTAATAATGCTTAGTAGGCTTTCCATGCAAATGCAATCTCAGTTGAACTTTTGTTTAATAAAAATTGCATGTTTTTGTTCTCTTAAAATCTTCATCATTTCTCTCTCCTACCCCTCCACCATGAGTAACTAAATCCTCATAGTACTCTATCTTGATGATCTGAGGATGAGTTGATCAAGTTATGATCCTTTAGTCTTCTTTCACTTTCTAAAGTTTTGGGCCTTAGATTTACTCTTAATTAAAATTAAGTGGAGCTATATTATCGATGTATAGTCCACACCTTTGCTTTCATTCTTGGCTAGCCGAGAGGCCGATAGTCTGAAGTGAGAACTTAAGAGTAAAGAGAGTTACACACATTTCTCGAGAGAGAATGACGTAAATCTCCTGGATTGGAGTCAAACCCTATAGCGGGGTTCACCACTTAAAGCGAGTTTTAGGTATTTGAATACGGGACGAGAGTTCGGTCGGATTTTCCTAAACTCAGTTAGGAATATCTTCGAGAGAATCATGTTCAAACTATAGGAACCCGCACGGTCAAGCTACCCTTACTTTATTAAGTTTTAAGTTTGCTTTTGAATTTTGATCAACTTAAGCCGAAGTAAGTCAAGATCGAGTGCTATTTCTTAATCATCGTTTAGCCGTACTTTTATCCAGCTTTTATTTCAACTTAGCAAACAAAACCTTCCAAAAAATTATTAAGATAAAATAATAGTAATTTGTTTAAGTATAAGTAATCAACAGTTCTCGGATTTTAATACGACACTTGTGTTCCTATACTACAGTTCGATAGGTATACTTGCCTTCTCGGATTGCTAGTTCGGATTTTATTTCGTGCAAGCGGAATTTTAATCATCAGGGCGGTTGAGTACTCTTACTTCGGAAAATCTCTATTATTTTATCGAAAGAAACTTGGGTTGGTTGGTTGCAAGAAAGAGAAATAAATTGTTAAAACTATGATAAGAAGGATTAGCACTCAACCTTGAATCACCTTGGAAAAAATAAATAAATAAAGAAATAAAACTTCTAATTCTCTTTAAAAGAAATGCTTGACCGTGGAGGTTCCCGATTTATAAACGTACCTCTCTCAAGGATACGCCTAACTGAGTTTAGGTTGATCAATCGAACTCTCGTTCTAGAATTGAAACCCCTAAAACTCGCTTTATCGAAGTGAACCCCTATATTGGATATAACTCTAATCCGGGAGATTTATGTCGTCCTCGAGAGCATTCAAATCTCTTTATTCGTGAAATGATCGATTCGAACTCAAAACCTCTCGATTATTAGACTACGAAAAAAAGAATGAGATTATATATCGATAATATAATCTCAATCAATATAAATTCAAGGATAAATCTTAAGCGATCTAAATAAGAGAAAAAGAAGTTCTAAACTAAATTATGAATTATATTTTCCTTGGATCATCTCGGCCGAGTACTAATGAAATTTAGCTACTCATGGAGATGGAGGAATTGATGAAATACAAGAAGTGCATAATGAAGATTGAGAGTAGAATAAGAGAAAAAGTACTATTTTATTAATTGAAAAGAAATTACAACTAGGAAACAAGAAGTTACAAACCTGAAATGAAAGAGCAAGCTAAGAAGGAAGATTATAAGCTTAAGAATGACAAAAACAGTGCAAGAAAATAAACTTAGAACTCCCAAAATTCGTCCCCAAACATCTGGAAAAGCTCCCTTTAAATAGCTGAATTTTTGGTGTTACACGCCCTTGGTCACGCCCGTGACAAAGGGCATGTAAGGGGCGTGATTTGCTGTGAGCGGAGAAGGCGCCGTTTGGTTTAAAAGTAGGCGTTACGGACATGTCACGCCCTAGGTTACGCCCGTGACCTAGGGCATGTAATCTCAATTAAGTGCTGCTGACGGGAAGCTTCGGCGGGAAATTGGCGCGGGAAAAGTCACGCCGGTGTGCTGGATGTCACGCCCTTGGTCACGCCCATGACCGAGGGCGTGTAATTTTAATTGATGTGGCGGCATGCTCCGGATGCTTGTGGCGGGTCGTGGCCGTGACATTGGGTCACGCCCTTGGTCACGCCCGTGACCTGGGGCGTGTACTTGGCGAAAACTTCACGGAGCGTCCCCGGAGTGGCAGAAGCAGGTTTGGAGTATTTCGTAGGTTACACGCCCATGGTCACGCCCGTGACCTGGGGCGTGTAATTTTATCTTTTTGCTCGAAACAGCCCAGAAAACCTGAAAACACAAAATAAACTTAAGTTAGCTTATGAAATAATAATGGAAGGATTTATATGATAAAATTCCTAAAATTAACATAATTTTATATAAAAGGCATAATAAACCTAAACTAAAAGATGAGTAAATAAATTACTCATCAAGAGGGCAGGTTCAAGTGTCCTAATCTATAATGCCAGATTTGAACTGACCTATTGTCTTGGGTGCAAGCAAGCATAGTGGATTTGTAGGGTGGCAAATCCAATGAGACGATTTTGCTGGAGTTTAATTTTGCTGTCCCAATTAGAGAATTGGTTCCAGCTTGATATATTGAATAGGTGTTATGATTGAACACTACTATGCGCCTTCTTCTCATTAACTGCCCAACGCTTAATAGGTTTTGCGTGAGGGAGGGGACAAAGTGTACCTCTTCAATTAATTTCTGAGCTCCATCTGTTGTGATAACTGCAGCTATTCCTTTGCCTTATATTCTTATCATCTTCCCATCTCCTATCATGACTTCTGATTTGCAGGTCTCATCCAGTGTGTTGAAATAATCTCGATCATTCACCATGTGGTTTGAGCAGCCACTGTCGATGAACCAAAAATAAGAGGAGTCTTTGCTTTCTGGCCCTTTACAGGTGAATAGAAACAGGTCACTGCCGGCAGATTCTGTGAATTTAGCCTCTTGTTTTTGCTTGAACCAGCAGTTCTTCTCAGAATGGTTTTGGACTTTGCAAGATTTGCATCTAAAATAGCAATCCTTGGTTTGGTGATTTTCCTTTTTACAGATAGTACAAGTGCTAGCTGATGGGAAGGCTGTTTCCTTTTGTTTGCTATTTGCTTTGTCCTCTGTTTTTTCTTGTCTTTGATTTTTGGAGTTTTTACTTGAGAATGACTTCATTCCCATCTTATTTTTGAGGTTCATTTTAGTCTGGAAGACTTTTTCCAAGTATGTGTTATCATTGAGGAAAAGATCTTCATGTGACTGAATTCACCCCATTAATTCTGTTACTGTCATCAGCTCTATATCGTGGGCTTCCATGATTGCTGAAACCACATGAATATAGGACTTAGGGAGAGATCTGAGTACTTTTTCCACTATCTAGGTTTCTTCTAAGTCTCCTCCCAAAGCTTTTATTTGGTTTGCCAAGCTAGTTAGCTTAGCAAAGTACTCTTGAGATTTCTCTCCATCTAGCATCTTGATATCATCAAACTGTCGTCGTAAAGTCTGAAGTTTGATTTTAATTACCTTTTTGTTTCCTTTATACTCATTCTTGAGCCGTCCCCAAGCTTCCTTTGAGGATTTGGACCCCATGATCCTTGGGTAGATGGCTGTTGATACTCCTTGATGTATCAAATGCAATGCAAGAGCATCCTTCATCTTGTCTTCTTTCTTGGGTTTTGATGCTGCACCATCAGTTTCTTTTCACTTGGTGGGAACGCCGTCGTTTACAATATCCCACAAGTCTTGTGAGATCAATAGAGTTTCCATTTTGTCACTCCATTTCTCATAGTATTCTCCATTGAACATGGGGATGGAAGGATGAGAGAAAATGGGCATATTGGTAGATGATGAAGCCATGGGTTTGAGAATGTGGATCCACGAAACTGAAATTGACGATTCCTTAACGGTGCTCTGATACCATTGTTAGAGAGATGCAATCAATATTATTTGGGTATGCGGGAAAGGATTTTGGAGCAGCGAGGTATACAAAGCAATGAGATTTTACTTAACTTCAAACGGCGGTATTACATGGCCTTTTGTACTTGTATAGAAGATCTTTCTGGATACATTTAGAAATACATAAATGTTGAATGTTCTAGAGAGAACACTCTAGATTTCTTATATCTAATTTGGGCTTTACAAGTGCAGATTTGGGCCTTTATTCATCTGGGATTTTACAGGAGGTTCATCGCCAGATGGAGAGAGCACTCACCAGATCTTGGAGAGAGTGGTCGGGTTGCTGAAATGGAGGAAGGATGTGACGACGTACTTATTGTAGATCTCACCAGAGAGATGAGGACGAGCAGATGGAGTGCCAGCCTTGGAGGAGGTTTGAGGTGGTCGACCATTTTGCTGGAGATGGGAGAGAGAAAAAGGCAGACAAATATCTGAGACAGAGTTGAAAAGAGAGAGAGAGAGAGAGAGAGAGAGAGAGAGAGAGAGAGAGAGAGAGAGAGAGAGTGAGATGTGAGAGAGTGGAGAGAAAGAGAGATCTGTGGAGAGAAGGAGAGAGGGAGGTGGAGGAGCTTCGCCGGAATTGTGCTTGTCGTGATGAGCGGCGCCAGAGAAGGAGGAGACCTCGAGGTGGCCGGCCATGGGGAGCTCGCCCGAGTTGGAGAAGCTCGTAGAGGAGAGGGTTCGCCGGATCTTGAATCGCTGGCTAGAGTTGGAGCTTCACCGGAGCTTGGAGGGGAGCCCGGCCATGGATAAAAAAAGGGGCGGTTGGTTTCATCGAGAGAAAAAGGCGATATATATAGTTTAGAATATATATTATAAAATATTAATAATAATAATAATTTTTTATTACTAATACTATTCAAATATTCCTAAATTGCCCTAGATGACTCAATATTTGTTCCGGAAGGGCTCGTTATGACCGTCTCATTGACACATATCCAATGAAACGATCCAAGGTCAATTCTGAGTCAGTTTGCTCATTTTACGCTTGTCGGAATGTTTACGAACTAAATTTGCGTCGCGTAACTCGAGGCAACCATTTTGATCAACTTCATATATATATGCATTGAATGCGACGAAATGAATGTCATTTGCTCAAAAAAGTCTGTTTTGTTGGAACAACCCTATTACTGATTTGGGCTAGGATCACTATATGTTGATTAGGATCTGCATTGACCCCATTGTATAGTCTTAGGGTCAAGTTTTACGATGATTAGATTAGTCAGAACTTAGGAAAACTCAAGCTCAACAAATGGCGAGTGGTGTTCGACAAATGACCAGATTCGTTCGACAAATTGTTTCTAGCAGACTGAAGAAATTTAGACAGTTCTAGCACTCGACATTTTCTGAGCAGTGCTCGACAAATGGTTGGCAGCGCTCGATGAATTCTAGCCAGCGCCCGACAAATGACCAGCGGCGCTCGACGAATTCTAGCCAGCGCTCAACAAATTCCTTTCTGAAGCTCAGATAAATATTCTCAGTTGGTTATCAATTCTCTGAACACAAATCAGCAGAATAACGGATATATTTATTTCTCCTTGGACATATTCAGTCGGCCATGTAAGGATATCTTTCTCATTTATTATATCCTTATATTCCTTCTATTCCAAGAAAAAAGAATAGTCGTTGACATTTAATGCCAAGGAATCTTTCTCGACAAAAGGAATTGAAAGGACCTACCAAAGTCATTTTGGGTGGCTACCTAGTACAAGAAGGATTTTAAGTCAGAAAAATATATTCCTTAAAGGGTAGAAGATTTTTTGAATTTGAATATAGACAAGTGATCAGAGAAGCAAATTAACTAACAGAGAGACAGTCGATTATTCCTACAGAGAACAGAGAAAAACTTGACCATCTCTCACTCTCTCTGTTATCACAGAACAAGGAGAACAGAAGAAGGATTAGAAAAAAAAAAGAGAACATACTATTTTCTTTTTCAGTTTTCTTCTTCATCAAAGCAACATCCTCATCAATCTAAGAACAAGATTCAATCTCTGAGATCTGCTGCAAGACAAAGTCTTTCAAAGAGCAACAACAATCTGAAGATTAATTTCTTCCAGATAATCTGCTACAAAGACTTCTGTTTGAGAAAGCTCTGTTCACAAAGCTGTCATCAACTCTCACCAGACAGGGGGAGCTTTCTGCCTCAACACCATTTGTCTTCTCTCAGATCATTGACAGAGAAGAACATTCTAAACCTTTTATCTCATCTTGTACAGGGTTAATACTCCCTCTAAAAGTTTACTCAGTGGTGGCAAGACACCTTATCAAAAAATCCTTGTGTGGTTTTTAAGCACCTTATCAAAAGCTTATTGGTGTGTGAACACCTTATCAAAAAACCCTTGGTGCCTGGGCACCTTATCAACCCTCCTAGTGGATTCCTACCAAGGGTGGTAGAAGAGTAGACGTACCCAGATTTATTGGGGAACTACTATAGCTCCTTGTGTCTTCTGTGCTTGCTTATTTCTGTGTGTTTGTGCTGTGTGCTTTTTACTATTCCTGTCTTTATCACTAACTCTCACTGATTGCACATATACTTACACAGTATTTTAAATTCCACTATAAACTAAACAAAAAGTTTTAATACTCTATTCATCCCCCTCTAGAGTAACTTAAGATCTGACATCCACTTTCAATTGGTATAAGAGGGGTGTTGATTCTTTACAGGCTAACACCTGAATCACAAAGATCAACCAGATCTTAATTTTTCTAAGAGTTTCCTTCTCTCTAATTTTATCATACTTAAAACTCATGGCACAAAACAAGGAATATTCCAGCACAAGACCTCCTATGTGCAATCTCAATAAATTTGCACTATGGAAAGCAAGGATTAGGCTATATATGAACTCAATTGATGAAGAGATTTTTAATGTTATTCTAACAGGACCTCCAGCACCTCCAGCATCAGCTAATACTGCAGAAACAACAGATAATACTGCTGTTCCACCTCATGAGTTGACTGAAGCTCAGAAGAAGCAGCGAAATGCAGATGCAAAGGCCATGAACATTCTGGCCCTAACTATGTCAGATGACATATTCCAGAAGGTTGTTGAGTGCACCTCAGCAAAAGAAATTTGGGAATCTCTCAACAACATGGTGGCAGGCTCAGCAGATGAAAGAAAAGATAGAAGATCTCACCTGATCTCTCAATATGAGAACTTCAAGAAGGGAGAATCAGAAAATGTTGCTGATATGTACAATAGGCTCAGCCTCATAATAAATGAGCTGAAGTCTCTGGACAAAGTGATCTCACTCACAGAGATTAATGACAAAATTCTTATGTGCTTCCCCAGCACATGGGACTCTAGAATCTGTCCAATCAAGGAAGCCAGAAGTCTCAATGAGATCACCACTGAAGCCTTGTTAGGCAAGCTCAAGTCTTATGAGCAGCTTATCAAAACTAGGGAAGCTGAAGAATCTACTTCATCTCCAGCACCCAAGAAGGAAAGAAGCATAGCCTTCAAAGCTGCTGAAGATAAAGGAAAAGCTCCTGACAAAGAGGAGTTTATGACTCTGTTTGCCAAAAGATTCTACAAGATGGCTAAGAAAGACATCAGAAAATAGCTATCCAGAAGCCATGACAAGCCAAGGTATGACAAAAATCACTAAAATGAAATTATATGTTTTGGTTGCAGGAATCCAGGACACATTGCTCCTGAATGTCCAGAAATTCAACACAAGAAGGACAAGAAGGAAAGAAGAAAAGAAAAGGAAGAAAATAAGGGCTCCAACAAATCTTCCTCCCACTCTCACAAAAAGAAGGGAAGAGGATTTGTAGCAACATCCTGGAGTGATACAGAATCTGAATTAGAATCTTCATCTTGTTCTTCTGATGAAGAAGAAACAAAAGAAAACATCCAATGCCTAATGGCTATTTATGACTCAGACAGTGAGTCACAATCAGCATCATCATCCAGCTCCAGTGATGATGAAGAAGAAAAAAGTTTTTGCATGATGGCAATCAATGCCTCAACCAACAATTCTGATGAAGAGAAATCAGAATCATAAATAGAAGATGATATTGATCAGGTATTATCTAGCTTTGATTTTACTTCTATTGAATTTAAAGATGATTTCAAAATTCTTTGCCAAGACTTAATAAAATCTGAGAAAGAAGTAATCTCTCTCAGAAATAAGTTAGTTGAAATGAACAATATAAGTGAAGAGAATGCAAATCTTAAGAAAGATTTGGCTGCCTCCAGAGAACACATTACTCTTCTTGAGAATAAGTTATCTGAAGCCAAAGAGTTTGAAGAATCCCTCAATGGGAGAAGTATCAAACTGATGGACATCACAAGCACTGTCAATGCT